>CM050409.1:22283733-22883733 GCA_027580255.1 Therioaphis trifolii
AAAACGATTAAAAATCGCATGTTTTTTACTGTCTACTTTTTGTATCATTTTACAGATTTTCACTCGAAACTTCATGAGAACATCATTATATTCGTATGAACAACTTCAATAAAAATATCGAAATTTGAATTAAACAGACATTGCATTTAAGGTCATTTTTATGTATTTTTGACGAAAAACGATTAAAAATCGCATGTTTTTTAATGTCTAGTTATTGTATCATTTTACAGATTTTCACTCGAAACTTCACGAGAACATCATTATATTCGTATGAACAACTTCAATAAAAATATCGAAATTTGAATTAAACAGACATTGCATTTAAGGTCAATTTTATGTATTCCTGACGAAAAACGATTAAAAATCGCATGTTTTTTACTGTCTACTTTTTGTATCATTTTACAGATTTTCACTCGAAACTTCATGAGAACATCATTATATTCGTATGAACAACTTCAATAAAAATATCGAAATTTGAATTAAACAGACATTGCATTTAAGGTCATTTTTATGTTTTTCTGACGAAAAAAGATTAAAAATCGCATGTTTTTTAATGTCTAGTTATTGTATCATTTTACAGATTTTCACTCGAAACTTCATGAGAACATCATTATATTCGTATGAATAACTTCAATAAAAATATCGAAATTTGAATTAAACAGACATTGCATTTAAGGTCATTTTTATGTATTTCTGACGAAAAACGATTAAAAATCGCATGTTTTTTAATGTCTAGTTATTGTATCATTTTACAGATTTTCACTCGAAACTTCATGAGAACATCATTATATTCGTATGAACAACTTCAATAAAAATATCGAAATTTGAATTAAACAGACATTGCATTTAAGGTCATTTTTATGTATTTCTGACGAAAAACGATTAAAAATCGCATGTTTTTTAATGTCTAGTTATTGTATCATTTTACAGATTTTCACTCGAAACTTCATTAGAACATCATTATATTCGTATGATCAACTTCAATAAAAATATCGAAATTTGAATTAATCAGACATTGCATTTAAGGTCATTTTTAAGTTTTTCTGACGAAAAAAGATTAAAAATCGTATGTTTTTTAATGTCTAGTAATTGTATCATTTTACAGATTTTCACTCGAAACTTCATGAGAACATCATTATATTCGTATGAATAACTTCAATAAAAATATCGAAATTTGAATTAAACAGACATTGCATTTAAGGTCATTTTTATGTATTTCTGACGAAAAACGATTAAAAATCGCATGTTTTTTAATGTCTAGTTATTGTATCATTTTACAGATTTTCACTCGAAACTTCATGAGAACATCATTATATTCGTATGAACAACTTCAATAAAAATATCGAAATTTGAATTAAACAGACATTGCATTTAAGGTCATTTTTATGTATTTCTGACGAAAAACGATTAAAAATCGCATGTTTTTTAATGTCTAGTTATTGTATCATTTTACAGATTTTCACTCGAAACTTCATGAGAACATCATTATATTCGTATGAACAACTTCGATAAAAATATCGAAATTTGAAATAAACAGATATTGCATTTAAGGTCATTTTTATGTATTTCTGACGAAAAACGATTAAAAATCGCATGTTTTTTAATGTCTAGTTATTGTATCATTTTACAGATTTTCACTCGAAACTTCATGAGAACATCATTATATTCGTATGAACAACTTCAATAAAAATATCGAAATTTGAATTAAACAGACATTGCATTTAAGGTCATTTTTAAGTTTTTCTGACGAAAAAAGATTAAAAATCGCATGTTTTTTAATGTCTAGTTATTGTATCATTTTACAGATTTTCACTCGAAACTTCACGAGAACATCATTATATTCGTATGAACAACTTCAATAAAAATATCGAAATTTGAATTAAACAGACATTGCATTTAAGGTCATTTTTATGTATTTCTGACGAAAAACGATTAAAAATCGCATGTTTTTTAATGTCTAGTTATTGTATCATTTTACAGATTTTCACTCGAAACTTCATGAGAACATCATTATATTCGTATGAACAACTTCAATAAAAATATCGAAATTTGAATTAAACAGACATTGCATTAAAGGTCATTTTAAAGTTTTTCTGACGAAAAACGATTAAAAATCGCATGTTTTTTAATGTCTAGTTATTGTATCATTTTACAGATTTTCACTCGAAACTTCACGAGAACATCATTATATTCGTATGAACAACTTCAATAAAAATATCGAAATTTGAATTAAACAGACATTGCATTTAAGGTCATTTTTATGTATTTCTGACGAAAAAAGATTAAAAATCGGATGTTTTTTAATGTCTAGTTATTGTATCATTTTACAGATTTTCACTCGAAACTTCACGAGAACATCATTATATTCGTATGAACAACTTCAATAAAAATATCGAAATTTGAATTAAACAGACATTGCATTTAAGGTCATTTTTATGTATTTCTGACGAAAAACGATTAAAAATCGCATGTTTTTTAATGTCTAGTTATTGTATCATTTTACAGATTTTCACTCGAAACTTCACGAGAACATCATTATATTCGTACGAACAACTTCAATAAAAATATCGAAATTTGAATTAAACAGACATTGCATTAAAGTCATTTTTATGTATTTCTGACGAAAAACGATTAAAAATCGCATGTTTTTTAATGTCTAGTTATTGTATCATTTTACAGATTTTCACTCGAAACTTCACGAGAACATCATTATTTTCGTATGACCAACTTCAATAAAAATATCGAAATTTGAATTAAACAGACATTGCATTTAAGGTCATTTTTATGTATTTCTGACGAAAAACGATTAAAAATCGCATGTTTTTTAATGTCTAGTTATTGTATCATTTTACAGATTTTCACTCGAAACCTCATGAGAACCTAATTGGATTCAAATCAACGTCTTCAATAAAATATTTGTAACTTTCAATTAAACAGACATTGAATTTAAGGTCATTATTAAGTTTTTCTGACATAAACACTCAATAATCGCATGTTTTTCAATGTCTAGGTATTGTATCGTTTACTGATTTTCACTCAAAACTTCATGAGAACTTCATTGGATTCAAATGAACGTCTGCAATAAAAAATATGTAAATGTGAATTAAACAGTCATTGAATTTATGGTCATTTTTAAGTTTATTTGACGAAAAAACTTAATAATCGCATGTTTTTTGATGTCTAGTTATTGTATCAATTTACAGATTTTCACTCAAAACATTATGAGAACTTATTTGGATTCCTATGAACGTCTGCAATAATAATATAAAAATTTGAATTAAACAGACAATGAATTTAATGTCATTTATAAGTTTATCTGACGAGACAAATTAAAAATTGTCTGTTCTTCAATCACTTGTTATTGTATCATTTTGCAGATTTCCACTTGAAACTTCGTGAGAACTTCATAGGATTTGTATGTGCATCTGCAATAAAAATATACAAATTTGAATTAAATTGACAATGAATTCAGGGTCATTTTTAAGTTTTTCTGACGAAAAAACTTAAAATTCACATGTTTTTCAATGTCTAGTTATTGTATCAATTTACAGATTTTCACTCGAAACTTCATGAGAACTTCAATGGATTCGTGTGAACGTTTGCAATAAAAATATCGAAATTTGAATAAAACAGACATTGAATTTAAGGTCATTTTTAAGTTTATCTGACGAGAAAAATTAAAAATTGTCTTTTCTATGCTGTCTTGTTTTTGTATCATGTTGAAGATTATTACTTGAAATTTCATGAGAACTTCAATGGATTCGTGTGAACGTTTGCAATAAAAATATAAAAATTTGAATTAAACAGACATTGCATTTAAGGTCATTTTTAAGTTTTTCTAACAAAAACTACTTAATAATCGCATGTTTTTCAATGTCTAGTTATTGTTTCGTTTACTGATTTTCACTCAAAACTTCATGAGAACTTCATTGGATTCTAATGTACGTCTGCAATAAAAATGTAAAAATTTGAATTAAATTGACATTGAATTTAGTAATTTTTCAGTTTTTCTGACGAAAAAACTTAATAATCGCATGTTTTTCCATGTCTAGTTTTTGTATCAATTTACAGATATTCACTCGAAACTTCAAGACAACTTCATCGGATTCGTATGAACGTCTCCAATAAAAATACTAAAATTTGAATTAAACTGACATTGAATTTAAGGTCATTTTTAAGTTTATCTGACGAGAAAATTTAAAATTCGCTTGTTTTTCAATGCTTTGTTATTGTATCATTTTGCAGATTTTTACTTGAAACTTCATGTGAACTTCATTGGATTCGTATGTACGTCTGTAATGAAAATGTAAAAATTTGAATTAAATTGACATTGAATTTATGGTCATTTTTAAGTTTATCTGACGAGAAAAATTAAAAATTGTCTTTTCTTTGAAGTCTTGTTTTTGTATCATTTTGAATATTATTGCTTGAAACTTCATGAGAATTTCATTGGATTCGTATGAACATCTTCAATAAAAATATAAAAATTTGGATTAAGCAGATATTGAATTCAGAGTCATTTTTAAGTTTTTCTGACGAAAAAACTTAAAATTTGCCTGTTTTTCAATGCCTTGTTATTGTATCATTTTGCAGATTTTTACTTGAAATTTCATGTGAACTTCATTGGATTCGTATGTATGTCTGCAATAAAAATGTAAATATTTGAGTGAAATTGACATTGAATTTAAGGTCATTTTTAAGTTTGTCCGACGAAAAAACTTAATAATCGCATGTTTTTCAATGTCGAGTTATTACTCGAATGAAAAAAAGCAAAATAATGTTTACTTCATTGAAATCGGAATGAGTCAAAACGTATTTATATATAAGAATTATTGTTCTATCAGACTTCCCTCAAAAGAAGTAATTGGTTCAAAATCCGAGCCCTACTTATTATAATTTTAATTTAAATAAATTGTAACCCCTGCGAGGTTATTACGAATGTTTAGATCATAATATAAGTAAAAACTGTTTACACGTATGCTTTAGATAAAATACTTGTAGACCATAGAGCAGGTCTGGTTATCCTTAAAATCGTAGATTACGCGTTTTGATTTGATGTGATTTATTATTACCTTTATGTTTTTCACTAACGTTTAGTAATTAGTACACACATAGACACACACACACACACACACACACACACACACACACACACACACACACACACACACACACACACACACACACACACACACACACACTCACACACACGCACTCGCGCACGCACGTACGTACAAATACACGCGTGCATGCACATATATCAATGTTGACCACACATTGTGTGAAGCATTTGAAACCGTTTAACCAATGCTCGATCTTCCAGTACAATCGTTATAATACCTACACATTTACCGCACAGGTTCACAATAATTATTACAATTCACGTATATCTGTGCGTTTCATAAATCACCCGTGAGATTTGCGACGAAAGGGCAACCGTAGGTGCAACTTTTATAAGTGAAACGGCACGAAGTACTCTACTGTATCCGGCAAAGGGTCAAATCATAACAATCGAAGATTTCGGATCCGTCCGTCACCATATTATACCTTGTTGTACCTTACGCGTGATTTTACACGAATTCGATTTTTTTCACTCGGTCGTCAAATGTACGCGACGATGACGTGAATATTCTACGCAACATTGGATCAAAATCGACGTATTGGTAAATACAGTGGGACAATATTTACTCTTAGGATCATAACCACCACGCCGTGGTGTATTTATATATAAATAAATAAAAAACCGTACCTACGTCGCACCTGCACGGTGGTTTTTCGTTCCTCGGACATAATCGATTGTAGTGGACGATTCACATTTTATATAACCGATTAGTGACACGTTTCGGAGCAATGCATTAATGCAATGTTCGGGTAATTGAAAATATAATTTAAAATGCTTATGAAAAAATAAAAACAATGTTTAGCCAATGATTTTTGAGATTACTATCGACGTCGTTCCGACGAGGTGGTTTATTTTAAATCTTCAAGTCTTAATTTAAGGCATTCAAAGTGTTATAATTTGCTTATAAATGCTCAATTTTTTTTTTTTTTTTTTATTATCATTACTAGAAACTTTGCGAAAACAAATCGTTTGGATTTATAAATGATATGGTTAAATCAACAAAACCTACTTCTTTACCACCTTAGCCCTCTTTATCAACACGACTTACACGGAGGAAAAAGAAATTGTTTTAACTGTGCTCTGAAGGTATTCCCCAAAAAAAATTTCAGCAAATTTAAATAAGTGATTTCTCATGTAAAAAAAAAATGGTCATTGACAAAAAAAAAAAGAAAAAAAACACCCCTATTGCTAAAACCAATAGGTTTGTCGCTTCTTTCAGAATCTAAAAAAAAAAAAAACCTTTATTATTTTCCTTTTCGTCCGCCCCCTGTGATTTTCGGGAATTCTTCTACCCGCACGCCAGAGGACCGCCAGTTGACGAATTCGTGGGACCGTTTGTACTCGACCGAGCGTTGTCGTACAGGACGCGCACACACGCACGCACGGCGCACACCCGCGTGACAACAATGGCTGCGACACATTATGCACGCGTGTGCGCGCGCTTATGACAACGTTATCGAGCAAAACGGGCGGGTATACCGTCTGTCGCGGCGAGCGCGCGGAATTAATAATTGTTATCTGCCGTGTGCATCGGAGACTTGACGAAACGGCGGAATTTCACGGGACGAACGTAACGCGTCGCCGAACAATAGCAAGCTCTCATCGACGCGTCGTCGAGTGTTATCGTGTCGTCGTCCGCTTACACCCCTGGGGCGGCAGTCTTTGACGACGTCACGGTGTTATTGCGACAATGTAATAATGTCATCGCGCGTGAATACAACGCGTTTACGAGCACGGCCGGGGGGGGGAGGGGTAGTGAATTTTAGCATCCATAATTGACTCGGAGTCGGCACCTCGAAAATCGAAAACGCAACTCTCGTTTTTTCGTTTTTTTTTTTTGTTTTTCATGTCGTACTTATACCGATCGGTGTTATTATTTTCGAAAATTCGTTTTTTCGGCATTTGAGTTTTTACATGATTCGTTTGACGTTTTGAGAACGGTATACGAAATAAACGCGAATACTTCACGGTTATTAAATGTCTTTTCTACTACAAAAGCGTGTTAAATGAGTTTGAATTGATTTGAGTAAGTGGAGAAGTGGGGTGAGAACAAGCCACCGTGAGTCGTTTATAACTGCTGATAATTTTGACATTCGCTTAACTGCAGATAATAAACACATTCCGGCGCAATTTCAACGGGCGCTCGTCCACACGCGCCCATTACAAGAGTTCAGTACGTTTGAACAGTATGATCTTCTCATAAAACTGCAACACGTTTGGACCCAGTCTTTTCAGTGCACCCATTTAGACAGGTTTTACGGTCGTGAAACGTACTGATAATATCAATATAATAACACCGCGATAAAAATTAAAACAATGAGTGCATCTCATGAAAGCATGAAAATCGTACGTGTGTTTTTCAATCCGTGAGATTGTATCCTACGTACATATTATGCATTCGTGTTTACATCGCGTAATAATGTTCACAAGTTCATTTGGCATCGATCCGGTAAACGGACACGAATGCTTGTCGAAACGGAATGGGAAATAATGACCCGGACGGGCTGTAAAAAATTCATATTCGTCACAGAGAAACCGAAATGCTTCTTAGACAGAGTTATACGATTATTGATATTTGCGATTTTGTTATGATGTTTGTTTATTTTCTTTCTTTTTTTTTTTTGCCGGTCAAAGATTTCGTCAGCAAATTACGTTCGACTCCATCAGTCGGGAATCGCGTCTAAAGGCCGGCGTTCCTGATCTGTAAAGAAAGCATTTTTATTTCTGCTATTTTACCGTCCACCGGCGGTTTGTGCACGTCGCACACCCTGACCCGCGCAACGGTCTCGAACGTTTTCTGTGGACGGTCCGCGGAGCGCGGCAGCGTCTCGCCCGGACCCGCAGGGCGTACACGTTTTCAACGACGCGAGCTCACGAGTCGTCAGACCGAAAACGAATTCGATCGTAATAACGAACGACTTTACGGTTTGTGAAAAAGTGAAAATAATGACTTCCGGCGCAGAAAAAAAAATAAACCATAGGTACACAAAACCCGGCCGGGAACCGAACGAGTAGATGTACGTATACAATATATATATATATATATATAGTGTTACGTGAGTCGACGACGCCGGTGACTCGTTGTAAAAAGAGGGACATGCGCACAGGTCTTCTTTTTGTTTACATTTTTGCACTACTTTTTACAAAAGTGCTCTCCAGTCTAACCGAAAAACATAATTTTTCTAGATCGCTTCGGAACGATGTTTTATTTTATTTTATTTTATATAGTTTTAAATATTTGTCACGCACTATTGTTTACCCTATCGTCATTCACAAGAAGATTTAAAATATGGTAATTTTGTATCTGTGCGTGTGTGTGTGTGTGTGTGTGTGTGTGTGTGTTTGTTTGTGTATAATAAATATATAATGTAATATGTAAATGTATATTTTGTCATATATGATAAATATATTTTCAAACCTGTAAAATTTGCATAGAGTTTTTTTTTTTGCTTTTCGGAAATCTTAGATACTCATAAAAAAATGGTATATGATATAAGTTTATTGTAATGCGTGTGACATGTAAATTATTCAGCGTAAACCGTTAAATTATTAATGTATCAATGTTTCATGTAAACACAGATGAAAAAAAAATTTACCACAAATAATTTATTCGTTTCCACATTATTTGTCTTTTGAACGAGCATGATGGAAGTGGAAACACAACAATGAATATTTCTAATATATTTTCAAATACGTCTTCTTTTTCTTTGATCCAGCTTCATAGACGATGGATAAAACCGAGTCTATCCATTTTTCTCATAAATACGTTTTCCAAATCGCTGAAAGAAAAAACGAATAGTTAAAAATAAAAACAAAACATTTTTCAAATCTCAAGCGAAACGCTTAAATAACGGAAGATTTTTCGTCGAAGCAAAGGAAAGAAATGATTCGTATTTTATAATTAAAAATACAAAATTTCACTTCAATCGATATTGTTTTATTAAAACATAATACGTATGTGTGTGTATACATAATATTATGGACATGTAAATGAGTTATTCCAATCGTTTTTGACGCGGCGACAAAACATTTATCAAAAACGTTAATCGGGAGTCATTTTCACCGAAACGCTCCGAACCTCTCCGGTAAAAAACGTCTACCGACGCCACTGCAGCATCGGTTTTTCCGGAAAATCGACGTCGTCGCGGTGCGGCGCGTGTTCTCGTACATAAAAAACGAACGTCTGTCTCGTACAGAGAGCGGCCTGTGCGAGAAATAAAATATTACCTTTGCGGTTAGATCGGGACGGTGTGCTGGCGAGAACGAGTCCGTCACAACATGGATTTGACGGCCGGCATGATAATTACACGCGGATCCGTCGCTCGCGTGAAACGTACGGGAATATCGTCCGCGCGGTCACGGCGGTTCTCACTCGGCCGCCCGGCGGCGCGTACGGCATAGATTTGTTTTTCCGTACAAGAACCGAAAGGAATCCGGCGGTCTATTGATTTATCAGAAAAAGCGCGCGGCACCACCGCCGCCCGGGCCTAGCCGTGGTCGTGTCGCGCTGACAATAGAGCTATTGTTCTCGATCGGGGGGGAAGGAATTTCTAAGGCGACGTGAGCGTGCGTGAGCGGAATTTTTTCTCTCCGACCTATACGACGAAAAACTATTTTTTTTTTTTCCAAAATTAAAATCCATTTCCGTCACTCTCGTTCCGAGTACAGTTTTTCGAAACGAGCTGACGGCGCGGCGTCCGCGTACGTGTCAGGTGAAACGGTACGCACGCGTGTATCGTTTATATTATCGACAAAGCACGATGTACAACACGGGGCGCACACAATCGAACGGTGGCCGTCTCTCGACGTGATGTCGTGGTCGGTAGTAAGGCTCGGTGAGCACTGAGGACGCGACGCGGCTTGGCCAAGCACTGTCATAACTGTGACGTACTATAACACGTTCGTCTCGAATACGGCTTCTATGTCTCGGAAGAGTCACCGTGTTCAGTACGATTTTTTTTTTTTTATTTATTTATTATTAAAATAACGTTATTGCGCGTAATTAAAACATTTATGTTTAAAATTCTTCGAGCGATAAAATACATATTTTTTTAATGTCCATGATTTTTTTTTTCGAAAGGCTACTAAAGCACGTTGTAATAACATGGAAATTTTGATTAAAAATACCTATCAAGTTTTAAATCCTTCAAATGACGCGATATTTTTTTAATTCACACATTTTTTTTTCTTTCGAAAAGGTGTAACAATATATGATTTACGAACTTTTTGTATATATTAAAATAGTACACGTTTGCATACATCATGCACGTCTTACTGTAAAATAATATATGCAGTTTTATAATAATTTATTTGGAACGTATCTTTTGGACGAAAACGAAATTATTAGTGTATCAATTGACCATAATATCAAAGATGAAATTTCACTATATAGATTAAAATAGTTATTTTTAATTTCATAAAATATCACGAAATATATTTAGGTATCCTTAGGGCAAAATCGTATATGAACTTGTGTTTTTTATTGTTGATAAGAAAAATATCTGATGATAACACACATAAATATTTATTTGACGCAGCCTATCGGTATATAGAATTTTAACTATATTTATAGTTATACTTATATAAATTATATTAGGGGTAGGAAAATATATGCGAGGTAATATTTTACAATCTTTTTAAAATGGGTGACTTCTGATTTAAAAATAAAATTTGTTACTTTTCTGTCTTTCTAGATCCTTAGTGAAGAGAAGGATATTATGGTTTTACAATCATGTTTAATTTTTTTTTCAGCAGACACTTTTGCTCATCATAACTTTGTCTAAAATGTTCATCCAGTAACTCATAGATCGGAAATCGAACTTATATGGTACTTTGAGAGCTTAAGTTTTTCTTTCAATAGTTTCTCCAGGCAAACAGAAATACTGCCAAAAAACTGAGTAAAAACGGTTAAATAAGCCATAAACAACACTTTTATGAAATCGACTTTAGTAATTTCAAAATAACTCTAACAATAATGTTGATAAAAACTTAAAATTTTCATCATATTTAACTGACGTTTTACTTCACACTATGAAAACAGTTTTAAAAAAATTGATAATTATTAAGCTGGAAATATAATATTGAATACACCATAGTTCTTTTATGTGTATTCCTTACAGAGTTTTTAATATTTGATGAAAACTTTTGAAAATGTAATATTACTTTACTCATACACTTCTTAAACAATACTGAAAAAATGGCAAAAATTCTGGCTAGTGATTTTTTTTTTTTTTTATAAGATCTTAAGTGAATTATTATATACGATTTTACCTAATATAAGTACTGCTTTTATGTCGATTTTCAAATTTAAATATTTATTTGAAGAAATTGGTCTGTAAAATCATTATAGAACTTTGAATACAGGTAAGACAAAAAGCATTGAATTTTCTGGTGCATAAAAAAATTTCTTATTTTTCAAACAAAAAAACTAGATAATTAAGGAAAAAAACTGCCGAAAATTAGACAACGATCGGTGAAATATAATATGAATGGTACACTTGCTTTAATTCTGTAGGTTCGCTCAGAATCATTTGACTAAAGAAGTGAACTATCATTTCTTCGAAATTCAATACATCCTTCCCCATCAACTTATCAGACGAGTGAATTATACCTCGCGGGGCCAAGTACGCACTTTTTATTTTCATTTACTCAACGAATTTCAGTAGTATCCGTTGTTTTCCTAAAAAATCGAGGTTTTCTTCAGTGCCAAAATCGTTGTATTTTTAATTGCATATCAGTCGAACTCATAGTAAATAAACAATATGCATAATATATTATTATTATCACACAGCGTAATATACAAACTTGTATTTGTAATTATTACAGACGAAAATTCAAAAATTTTTCGACCACCGACCGCAGACAGCCCTGTTGCCCTGTGGCTGCCCGGCGGGGCCGTAAGAAGACGTGCCGCGGGTCGTCACCGACGCGACCACTTGAAGCTCGGACCCGGTGTGCTCGGTGCGCTGGGCCTTTGGTTCCGGACGACAAAGTGAGATTCGCGATGATGGGGGCCACCATCGTCGATACGTCCGACTGGTACGACGTCGCGTCGTTCGTTACCGTCGGCGCGGTCGGTCGGTGTACTGAGGGCGTGGTGGATGCGTGACCGCACTGTCGCTTCGGCAAAGGTCGGCACTCCGTCACCGTTGTCACCGACTACGTGTGGCTCGTGGTCCTATACTTTGGAAAGATTATGGACAAAATATATTAAAAATGAAAAATAAGATAGATTATACCAACTTCGTTCATTACTCAAAAAGCAATGTTGCGAAAAATTCGAAATGTCCACACGATATAGAAAATGTTCTCTCGCTGATTTTATTTATCTAAAAAAAAAAAAAAAAAAAAATCCGTTTTTGGACTACATGTAGAACTAAATTTATAATAGTAAATAGGCACTACGTTATTTTTAAGGGTTTGATTTTTAATGTCATCTACTACTTCTCATAAACGTATAGCTATAATGGTCATGACAATATCTAAATGGAATTAATACATATTGGAATGAAACATATAAACATATTCTTTGGTGTAGTGGTAGGGGGTTGTTATTAAATCCCTCATCGAGATACTCCAAAACCATTGACAGATTTCGCATAAGATCTTCTATGAACAATGAATTCTTCTCGTTTGTAATGTTATAAATAATACGATCTGTCAACTGTAAATGATTATTTCAATAATCATATTGCGTATGTGATGAAATCCTAATTGAATGGTCATAGGCTATGACTCATATTGGTATAATACGCTTAGGTGGTAAAAAAAAAAGAAAAAACACTGATGTACTGCGTTATGACGGTATAGTGATATTGTATCACATCGTTAAATTATTTCTATTATAATATTTTACTCTACAGCATACGGACATATTAATGCAAAAAGAAGAAATCAAAAAAAGACTTAAATCGCAAAATTATCTAAAACCATTGAGTAAAATATGATAAAAATAGTGTGGGAGTACGAAACCTGTATCGAGTAATATTGTACATACGTTTTGCCTTTTCATGAAATATTAAAATTATATTCTGATTAATTAAATATAAAATAAAATTATATTTCTGCCGTACGGAATAAATATAATAGGAACACTTAAGTTTGTTGTATAGAATTCGTTTTGCAATTATACAACTTAAGGTTTTTAATGAAATATTACAATGACAAGATTTATTCCGAGCTCGAGGGGTATACCATGTTCTGTAGATTTGTTAAAACGAACACGGTGAATAACATTATTAATGATACTTTATATTTTTGCGCTGTAGTAACTCTTTTTAAGACTTAACACAATGTAGTCTTTGAATGTTTTACGTCAAATGTCCGCGTTTCAGAAAAAAATTTTAAGAAATTAAATAAATGTAATTTTTTTTCTAGATTGAAATAAACGCATTTATAATGCATGAGATTAAAACAATAAAAGAATTTTCATTTTTTTTTCCTGTCCAAAAAATAAAATGAAATATTCTATAAAACAAGAAAATATTTATCTGCTGCAAAGCATAATATTGTTCAATAAAATTCATAGACGACAAATTGTGTACCTAGTTAAAAAAGTATTAAATGGGAAATTACACTCACAAATAATAATGCTCGTTTTTAAAAGTCAGGTGTCTTGAAATTGTGATTCGATGAATCAAGTTTTAGCATGGTTATATATTATACATAAACTTGTATTTTTAATACTGGCATACATCGCACATACTACTCATAAAAGCTTAATATCAACAGATTTAGTAATTGTTTGTTTTCAAATTATTTTCCCCAGCCATTATTTAAATAATTAATCAATTCAGATATTTTAAGCAATCACGAACTCCGAAAGATACCTTATACTGTTATTGTGATAAAAATTGTTTAAATATTACCAGTTTTTGATATTTCTCGAAAATCCTCCTGATACACCAACACGAAAAATGAACTCCCTTCACTCCCAAGCGAATGGACACATCGTATGTCATAAAACGATTTGATGCGATTCTGTGAAACGTTATATTAATAGTATTGATTGCAATGACACGAGTGAAACTTAATACAAAACGCTATATCAACGCATTATGTTTTGTCGGCAGGTATTTTTGGGCGAAAACGTTTAGTTTAGCGTTGAAATTGCTTTTCCGAGTACGGGATTCGCGGCGTAGGCATTCCGCGATAACCCCCGAACTTCCTCCGGTTGCCTCTGCAGGCCGATGAATATTGTTTTCCTCGATCGCCTCCATGGATTTGAGAGCATTATGTGGTATTAAACGGAACGGTCGGTTTTAACGCTCGGAAATCGCACGTTCGCGGTATGCGGTCGTGGCTGTGAAACCCATGGAAGCGAATAGATTTTCTACCCGGGTGCAAGAATCGAAACGCGTTACTAACAGTGAAACCTCTTCACAAGGCTCTTAGGTACTGACAAAAATCCACAATTAGGAGTCGCTGTGAGGAAAAACTATGAACTATATGCAATATGCATACATGTAGAATGAGTCAGAACTATTATTGGTTAATACGACAACTTTTTTTCTATTCGTTATTTTTATCTTTTTTTTTGAAATTAATACTCGAGCCATTTGCTAAAACGAAATTGCATTTAAAGATTTATTTTTTATTTTTCGAACCCAAATTTAAAAATTTTAAATTCTATTTTATCGGGTAATATAATATTCAAAATAACTATTTTGTGAAACAAATTTCTCAACAAATTTTGGTGCTAAAATCTCTAATATCAGTTGATCTGTTAATTTTCTATGGCTATGGGATTTCTACTAAATGATTAATCGAAATTGAATCCATTTCAAGATTTTCGTTATAACTCGTAAATATAATCCTATTATAGTTATTTAAAATTTATATTTTTCATTAACAATCATGGAAAGATTAATCGAAATCACATAAACTTGATAGAATGTACTATAATTTTAATTATCAAATTCACATTTTGTAAACGTTACAAAATTAATGATTATACTAATAAATTAATGATTAAACTAATAAGATATATTATATATATATATATTTTTTTTTAATCCGGTATATGAAATGGCTAGTTTGATTATTTTTTTTAAATGTTGAAATTAAAGTTTTAAAACCATGAATATAAAAAAGTTATTGCATTGGTCAAATAGTTCTGACTGACTCTGTATGTATAGATACGTAAAATGTGTAAAAAAAACGGTTGTACGTAAATTGGTTTTGTTTACCACGTATACGTATGTGTTATAATTTATAAAAAAAACAAGTAATTGTTTGTACATTATATTTAATTAGAAATATTCGAGTGTTTATTATAAAGTGGGTACCTACATATCCACTATTTTGTTTCCAATGGATATTGTCCACAGAGGAGAGGTAATTTATAACTTCGGTACTGGCTCGTTGAATCCACGTCCACTATTTAGAGTATTATGGTAATATGTATTCTGTTTCTGTACACGTCACATGTTTTAGCCGGAGAATTCAAAAGTGTCCATTATTGGGAACGTTTCCGCTTTTTGGAGGTGTCCATTAACAGCAGATTCCACTGCATATACTGTAAAATTGTTCAGCTAAGCGCCAAAAATATAACGGTAAAACGCGACATTTCTAGTACGGTGATACAACGCGCACGTACACACAACGCATCACGTGATGGTCGTTTTGTTTTCCAGTCGAGGCTGTTTGGTTTTACGATTTTGCGTATTATTACAGGAATAAAAGAAAATAATTTTAACATTTTCAACTTCTGACGATGGACAAAGCACGGAGAATTATGAAAATTATAATTCCCAACTTTTCGAGGGGCCTTTTTTTTTTGTCATCACGTCGTTGAGACACATTTTTTAGTATTGTTGTGATAAATTTTCTCGAACGCGTTATTAATTAATCGACACCAAACGCCAAATAACTTTTGATAATAACCGTCTGGTTTCAAATAAAAATATGGTAATGCTGGTTGGGAGTTTTGATACCCCGGTCTTCGGACAAGATAATGGTGATGGGCATAAAGAATTTCAACGTAACAATCAATAATTCCTGAATGAAACGATTTTGAACAAAACTTCACACTAATACAGGTTGCTACAGCTTCAGAGAGATAATCAAATTCTGTTTTTTTTTTTCATAAGTTTTTTTTTTTTTGTCTGGCATGGTTATCCGGGAGATAGACCCTAGGGTCTACAGTTCGGATGCCGGTTTCGCAGAATTTCTATTGGGGCACCCGTAGGTTTCGGCCATGCCCCGGAGTGGGGGATGGCAGTCTCTCTCCGAAGACAGTTGTTTCCTGTACAAGTTAGGGAGACTGCCCGAGGCCGGGTTCGAACCGGCGACGGTACGCGTCGTAACCGCCACCTGAGTCCACTCGGCCACTCCGTCCACCTTTTCATAAGTACCGTGATACTTAAAAGTATTAAAAAATAAAAATAAAAAATAAAGTTCTCAACAAATTTTTTAGTAGTCAATTTTCAAATGAGTGAAAGCTATTTTAATATACCAAAAACTATATATTTTAAAATTTGTATTTATCTTATAACCAATTGTCATGTTATATGATTACGACTGAAGTTAATGATCTTTATCTATAATGTTTCGTTTTATAATTAGTACTTATGTTTGGGTTACCTATATAATAGGTATTTAGTGCAGTTTGCAGATATTTGAAGGAATATTTCACAGAAAAATATTATCAGAAATTAAAATGTTAACACAAATTTATAATATATATATATATATATATATATGATTCCATTAAAATATGTATTGCTTGTTATTTAAGAAAAGTTTAAACTTGAAAAATCACTAAAACAGAAAATTGTAAAAATCTAAAATTTTGCTAATTCAATGTTGAAAAATTCCGCAAATTTTAGAAAAAAAATTAAAATTCCGAAATTGACCGAAAAAATTAATGTAGCAATAAAATAATTTTTTTGAAGTATTTTTTTAATCGTGCCGTGAAAGTTTGCCGAGCAGCAATGTTAAGAATAGATAGAAAGATGATAAAATAACTAAATTTTATTTGAGGAAAATGGATTATAATAAAATGTGATTTTTTTCGTTTTTAGCAATGACGTTAAGGAAACGATTTTTCGTGATAACAGCACCACTGTTTTATGTCAACTAGTAGTTATATAATATACCTAGTATTAGTAATATATGTATTAGTAATAGTATTAGTAATATATGTGATACTTCTTTTCTAAACAAGTATGGTAATTTTATTTATTTTTTTTTAAGTACATAATTTTGCTGCGAGGCGCCGAGGCCCCTTTAACGATGAGGCCCGCGGGATATCCCGCCTTCAATCATATATAGTTCCGCCACTGCTGTGATGTCACTAAATGAACCTTCGTATTGTCTTTTGTCTTCTAAATCCACGGGACGAATAGAAAATAATAGAAAATAATAAACAAATTGTATGTTAGCAAACATATTAAATTTAAAATAAATTTCCCTAAAATATATGTATGTATAATTTCCAACACTAATTTCAGTTGTCGGACAAAACACCTGTTGACTTTTTGGATTCAATTGCAAAATACGAAGGGTTCTCTATGAATTTTATTGAAATTTCCAATGAACTGAGTAAGACATTTTTAAAAGAAATCAGCTATCTTTATTTTAGTATTTGTTTTCTTTTTTCCAGATAATAACATATTTTTTTAGTTAAGTTATTAAATGACCGTGTTTTCGTAAGCATGGTAACTAGAAAAACTATGATTGAGGCTAAATTGGCTACTATTCACTGTATTTTGATGTCATAACAATGCATGAAAAAACAAAATATTGAATTAATGTTTTATCTGAGCGCGTATAATGGGTCTGGCAAAGAAACTGTATGATTTCAATATTTAATTAATCATAAAAGAAAGCATTATTTTATCAAATACAAATACAAAGTACAAGAATCATCATTTGGTGTTCAATACAAAAAAACAAAAAAAAAAAAAATAAATAATAAATTATTATCTCAACACTATAATATACGTTGCTGATGTTTAGTTCTCGGGAAGCGTATTTCACGGTACGAGGGCATCCCATGACCTCCTCGTTCTTCCAATTTAACGGTTTGTGATTTTTTTTATGCGGGTTCCTTAAATCAAAAGTGTTCAGTGCCAATCCACCAAGAACTATCCAAGCCTTCAAACAACGTATTAAGTGTTTAGAAAATTTATTTTTTTTTATTTTTGGATTAAGCACCAATTAATGATCACTGTTATACTTTATATTTATAAATTTGATAAAATTTAAACAATTTCCTTTTTTAAAAAAGGAATCAAATATTGAAATCGTCCAGTTCCACTACCGGACCATGGTCCATAACAGTTCGAGTTTCAATGATAAGTACAAGAACACATTAAAAAAAAACATATTTTCACTATATAAAATATAATATTTTATGGTAAAGATATCACTTTTTTGTTGTACTAATTTTAATACGGTCAATCATTTAATTCAAATTATTGTTTCCTTTTTGATTTGTCATTTTTAACGTTTTAATTACTTATAAGACTATTGACTGAATTGAGTTTATCAAATTGATATTTTATTTAAAGATGAATGTTAAGTGAATTATTCCCGTTTGAAATTTATTCATTTCGAAAAATTGAATATATTTTTGATCGATGTAAATGTACACCCGACTTTCTTTATAATAACAAGAGCATACATATATTTAACTTAGTAACCAAATTATATGTATGATATAGCTGTCACATTTCTATAATTTCAATATAGTTCATCATTCACTGCAAATTATTATTTCCTTTTTGATTTGTAATGTCATACTTCATTTTATAATTATTATTGAGTGGATTGAACTTTCAAACTATTGATTTATTACAGAATTGATGTCAGGTAGGCAAATGTTCACCTTTTGAAGTGCAATTATTTAAAATTACTACAAATATTGTGTATTTTCGTATTATTTATACATTTTGTTTGATATGGACGAATCGTGAGAATCAGTTTTTATGGCTATCCTATCAATATTTAAGAGTAAAATAATGAGTTAATAACGTATTATTACGTAATAGGTGGCTAAATACATGTTAATGCAAAGGAATGACCAAAAATAAGCATAAACAGAAAAAAATAGATATTAGTGGTGAAATTTCGTCTATCATACCTTTGGTTTTATATAAAACAATGGTGATGGGTGTTTTGAACTTTAAACACCATACATTTTTCTTTATTACAATCATTGTTAGTCAACGTTTAGTGTGTAATATGACGTATTATGTGGCATTTACATAACAAATTATCGTTTTTAGTCTAATGGTCGGTAGGTTTTTTTTTTTTTAATTACTAACCAGAAATTTTTTTTTTCATTTACATTGTTTACAATTTTCATTGTACATTATTGTACTTGCTTTACAACGTTTTATTTTGATTGGATAGATCAATTATTTTTAATAAATATTTGTAGTTGAAAATTAATTTTAAAAACATTCGATTTCATAAAAACCGACCATATGAAAATATGACTAAAAAAATAACAATTGTATCGAAAAATAAACATCGTTGAAAACCAATAAATCTCCTTTGCTACACTCGAAAATATGCATACATTTGTATTGAACGATCGGAATCTATTTATCAAATGACGTTAAATTCAATGCTAAATACGTTTAACACCATTATGATCGATTGAATCATTTTAAAAATGTTGACAATATTTACAAAAGTATTCGAAAAGTACGCGTTTGAATACTTCGAAAGTAGTCAAGAGCTTTTGGTCGAATACTTTACGAAACCGAGAAGAACGCTGCGGTTATTTCATACGTATATATGACCAGCCGACGGGAATAATCATTGAGCAGGCAACAATTTAGTAGACCGTATGAACTATTCCACTCGGAGTCGCGCGCGGCCACAGACAATAGTGAATATTTGGAAATCGGAAGGTTAGCGGAAAGTTTAAGGGAAGAGAAGAGGACCCGACGTGAACGTGATAGGAAGTGCAAAACACTCGTCGTGAACTCGTGACGACACGGTGGTAATCAGGGACGCCCACAGATACGTCACTCAGGGAGGGCAAAAAAAAAAAATTTGTGACTCGTGAAATACAACTATTAATTTTACGAGTAGGTACATAATAATATTATACCATACTCGTAATTAATGGTACGATGATTGTCGGAGAGTCACTGAGTGCCCTAGTCGTGTGAGACCGACTTCATGTAAAAAAAACCTCTTATTTTGTAACCAACATGATAAATTTCAGGGGGGCAATGGCCTCCACTGGCCCCTCCCTCCGGGCGTCCCTGGTGGTAATTTTATTAGTGCCGGACGCCGGTACTCACTTTCGAATCGGTCGGAACGGGCGTCCGGCGGTAGGTAGGTAGGTACAAGTACAACGGTGAATTTCTATTCAAGCTTTCTTTCGCGGTTAACACCTCGAGTATTCACGATCCGCGTAATCGGACGTACTTGACGAACATTTTCGAGACGTCGAATTGTGTCGTAACTCGTTCTCGCGTTCGGAAAAGTGTCTTATCGTTATCGGTTAGGTATCACTTCAAAAATTTTATGAGTGTGATGTAACGGCTATCGAAATGGTTCTTGTCATAAGAATTTGTACGCGAAGCTCCACGTGCATTTTTTTAAACACGAAAACCAGGTCGGTTGGTAAACATTTTATTTGTTTAACCTTAATGCTTGTAAAAAAAAAAAAAAAAATAGTTCGGTCAACCGCATGATAACTTGTGAGTATGGTAAATACATAATATTTTATACACCATGTTTGACGATAAAAATAACAATAAATATTTCGAATTAATGACTTTTTATTTAGATCGTGTTTTTTTTTCGTTATTGCATAACTTAAGATTATTTTTCTTTATGTGAATTTAAAATGTTTGAAAAATTTTCGATAAGTTTCTAAATCAAAACTTCAACTCACTTTTGGTCGGTCAATATTTAAGATACAACCAATGTATATTAGAATTGTTTGAAACAAATGTATGTCATTCAAATTTGAACTAAAACACAGTAGGTACAATTTAAAAACTTTTTATCTCGCGCCGCATGCAAATATATATATATATATATATTTTATATACCATGATGTGTCAAAAATAAATATGCAATATTAGGTCTTTTGTGTGATAAAAAAAAAAATAATAATAATAAAACAATACAATACAAGGTCATGTGTTCATAATAATATTATGTTACGTTACTTTATTGTTGAACACTCTGTATATTATATACAGGTATATACCTATATTTAGAATACTCACTTGAGAAATGTTCCAGTGCCAACGTTAGATTTTCGTCCGTTATATTTGATGGAAAAATGTATTAATTTCGCGTCTTTTCGATTGCCATTCTTTAATGGTGAAAATGAAAAATCGCCACCGGGACGAGCGAATGAAAACACTTTGATTTGAACATAATATTTGAACACGCGAATCTACGTGCCCGGAACAATAGTCCGCCAATAGCGTTTATTGAAAAGACGGACCTCCACTACCCCCGGAACATTTTTCTCTCATTCACCGTGGTAATTTCTTTCTGAGTTGGTCTTTCTCGCCTCTCTGATCGAAAATAAAACGCGTAAACTAATAACTATCGTACAGTCTACGCTATATACATACCTGTGCAGATATGACATGTGTACACAATAAAATCTAATTAAATATTAATCAATTTAACTCATTTTTCTAGTATTTTACTTAGAGGATGACGGGTACGATCGTTTATTGGCTTTCATCATGTGATGAAAAAATTAAATAAATAAACGGACTCGAATGTTCCATACATTTTGAAGTTGATCATTCAATATTTTCATAAATAAACAATAAGCATCGATTTTTAACCATAAAAAAACGTGAAATTTAATTATATGTATGATTTTTTTAAAGTTTGTTTAGCAGGTTCATAATTTAATATCACGTAAAAAAGCAAATTTCGAAGAATGTTAAATATTAACGTTCATTTTGGTGATTACAGGTTTCAGCTTAATTGATTAATTTATCTTCAGTTTACTAAATAAATAAATAAATAAACGCATTCGTAAAATGTATATACAAATGAAAATATAAAACGATTCATAAATATTGTTTTAAAATTTACAAGTATAAGATAGAATAAGTTATAGTTACTAACTGCAGAGTCGGGTATACAAAATAAATTATTTGATAAGACTAGTGAAACTGTATTTGACTAAATATTTATTGAACTATTTATTAATCTAGTTGACAATATATGACAGCTTATTTCAATATCAAGTGCTAAGTATATAAAAATGATAAAATATAAAAAGTATCTCACTTCTGCGGAAAGTTCAAAATTGATTCAATTTTAAGCAGGAGCGACTGCGGCTTGTATCGTTTTACCTTTCTTGTAACTTATAACTAAAAGTGAAAATGATAATCATTGGATTTTATGCAAACGTGTTAATCCTGATAATTTCTTTATTTGTAAGAACTTTACTTTCGGAATCTAGTCTTAAACTTAAAATCAAAGTACTATAATATTATATCAATACAAATAAAATTATATAATAAAAATAAAAACTTGTTTGTATTATTTTTATTTTATTTTTTTTACTTATTTTGGTTTTTATGGGCAACCTCTTAATTTCGGCAAACAGGGCTGGTCCCAAAGTGCCCACATTAAGCGGAATCCACTGTACCTAAAATATAAAAGGTACTTGAAATTAATTCCAAAATATTGGTGTTACTACATTGACTGCATCTCCTTTAGTTTGTAGGTACTCTACTTCTTATAATTATTAAGGACCACAGTCTTTTGAATAAATATTCATTTCATATAACTGCCAGACATTTGAATTTCAAATAGTTATAATAAAAAACCATTTCGGAGTGTTACACTATTTAAAATGTTCTGAAATAAAAATGTAAATAAATGAACATTTACTGAAGTTTTAAATTTTAAACACTCGGTGTAATTTTTATATATATATATATATATATAGAGTATAGACTGATATATATATATATATATATATATATATATATATATATATATATATATACAGACTGAAATAAATTTTATTTTATACGTAGATATAATAAAACAATCACGAAGTT
Organism: Therioaphis trifolii; assembly: GCA_027580255.1. Lineage (NCBI taxonomy): Eukaryota > Metazoa > Arthropoda > Insecta > Hemiptera > Aphididae > Therioaphis > Therioaphis trifolii. Next base: position 22,306,873 of record CM050409.1, read on the forward strand.
AAGACGATATAAGCGTATACAGTAGGTATCAGAACTAGATATAAATTGGTGAGGGAGCAAGTAAATAATGTTACGATACCCAGTCAATACATAACTTTTAGGTTAAAAAGTGTCTTTTAAAATATAAATATGTCCTAATACTGATATAATGAGGTGTAAGACTATATTATATATATATATATATATATATATATATATATGTATATATATATATATATATATATATATATATATATTATATATATATATATATATATATATATATATATGTATATTGTTATGTACATTTTAAAATTAAAAGTTTCTTCGTTTTAATTGGTAATAATAATGTATGTTATTAAGTCGACCGTTTAATATTAATCCAAATTATAGAAATATTTTAATAAATAGACTCTGTAATTTCAGACAACGTTATTGGAAGCTCCTCCATTTAGTAAATATAATTGGTATTTGGGTAATCTAACTTTAGGATTTCTAAGTACAGTTCAAGAAATAAATATTTCACTTGCAATTCAACTTGTTAATGCGTGGATAAATCGGAACAATACACATGGTTAGTATAGTTTAAATATTAATTATTATAATTTTAAAATTAAACCATTTCATTAAGAAATTAAGTATACATAAATTAATGATCAATAAGCCTAATGTTTTGTGCCATAGATTAGATAGTCTATATTTATTGTTTATATAAATTAAAAAGCAGTAAATAATAGCTATGATTTGAAATGAATGGTATTTTAGTATTCAAATCATTTTTAGGTATTTAAATTAGTATCTATGTCTTATATTTTGTTTTACATATTTCATCTAATTCTCTAATGATACTCCTAGTCTAGATCTCAATGAAAAAAATAACCCAATGTTTTTATGAACTTTTTATGGGGCTCTTACCTAAAACTAAAATAAAATAAGCAAATTGCTGACTTTATCTTAATTTACCTCTCTTAAAATCCTAACTCAAACTCAAATATAAAATACTCTTGTACTAAACCATCATCAGTCTTCTCTATGACATTCAAATTAAGGGATCAGTTAAATCCACAAATAGTTATTCAATTTAGTTTTATCAAAATATTACTTTGTATATCATTACTGGAGAGCCTAAAAGAATCTTTTGGTATGTAACAATCGAAACTCTACTTCATAATAACTTACAATATAATATCTTAAATGTTGGCTAGGATTATAAATTATAGTAAAACTTCAAATAATTAAGTTCTGAAATAAGGACATTCAGTAAAAGTATTTTCTATTAGGTTAGGAAGGGTAACAAATTAAATGTTTTTTCAACGTATAGCAGTTCCTATTGATTGCCATTACAGAGGTTTTTCAAACATCAATTAGTGGGTTTTGTATTCCTCTTCAACTAACTCTCTCCTAGATTATATACCATGTTTATATATATATATATATATATATATATAATATTTACAATCTTCTTTATATTATTATAAACAACAGCTAGGAACTGGTGAAGATGTTTTGTATAGGTCTTGTATGTATTATTAACCCAGTTTATTTTCATAATGAATGGTTTCAGCTTAAAATATCTCACAAAGAAGCATTCCTTTATAGTATATCTCCCCTCTCCCTTGTAACAAAATTATTTTAGTAAATCTATGTATAATAAACTAAAAACTATTATAGAATTTGATTTTTTAAATGGATAAAATTAGTTTAAGTGAACCAACAATTATTATTTGTTTATCGTTGTTGAGGTTCATAATTTTAACATAATTTTTGTTATAGATTTTTTGTACAGGTCCTTTCATTTGAACTTAATGATTAAATAAATAAGATACTCCTTTTTGAGTTGAATAACTTCTGAGAAATAAAATTAACTACTTGAAACTTATGTTGCATCATGGATTTTTCTAGAATGGTTGAAAAAAATGTGATGCTGGATTAAATGGTATAAAACAAGGTCCTATTTGGGAAGTCAATGAGCTTGACAAACAAGCTATTAGAGATGTTAAATGGCTTGGCCGCAATCAAGTTTTAAGTATAACTTCGAATTTGACATATTTTTTGGATGGAGCTCATACCATTGAAAGTATACAATTATGTAGTGAATGGTTCTTAAATCTTTACCCAAAGTCACAAATGTAAGTTGAAAATGTAATGATAATGATTTATAACATAAAACCGGTTGTATTTTTAAACATTAATTTTTTTATAAGTACGAGTATATTAAAATCTCTGTAGAATAGTAACTTTATGTAAGATGATTATTTGATTCATTTCCATCAAAAATACACTTTTAATATAGTTATTATTTTTAATAAGTTAGGTGTGATGTGAACATTCAAAGTGAATTCTAATTTTAATCATTTACGTCCAATTAATTAAAATTTTATCTAAAATTAATATGATAAAATAATCTACATCTATCATTAATTATAAATGGTGTATGTTTACACAGCAATAATAAAATACCAAATATTTTTTCAAAATATATCGTTCTATCAGTATATCATAAGGTTTATAATAATTGGATGATTCAATTATTTTTTATACCCATTTCAAAGTTGGAAATTAATTTAATAATTGCCTATCCTATAAAAATTGTATAATAATTTATTTAATTGCTAATGAAAAAAATTCTGTCACGATTTTTGAAATTTGATTAGTGTCGTTAGTTTAGTGTATGAGTAAGGTCATATTAAATTTTCTGGTCTTTTTTTCAACTATTAAAATGTTATTAGAGATTAAATTTTGAAAATGAGGTATTCTCAAACTTATATTTTCAACCCAAAAGTTGACAAATTTGTTTGAGACTTAAATTAAGTATGTGTCAATATGTCATTAATATTAAGTGTAAAAAAGTTTCTAGCTACATTATTCCATGTGTTATGATTAAATAACTCAAATTAGATTTCGTGAAAATGTTGTTTTCTGCATATTTTACTGCTTATACTCCGTTTTACGATAGTTTTTCCTAATGCTTAGAACCATTAAGAGGAGAAAAAAATGAATTTTGGACAAAGTTTTTTTTTTTTATTGAAAAAGAGAAAATCCACAATCTATAAAATAGCATACATAATAAGCAGATGAGATAAAATAATTTAAAAAAAAAATTTAATGACTATGTATATACTGAGTATAGGTAGTTACCCAGTGGTAACACCCAGTAGGGCAAAGACGCAAAGTTAAGTGTACTAAGTGTTTACTGAAATATATATATATATATATATATATATATATATATATATATCATTGTAAAACCAATAAATCCTTCACCTCTCTTAGAATCTTAAATTGTTTTACAAGTATAAAAAATACTAAGAATTAAATTAGAATCCATTAAAGGTATACATCATTAGAAAAATGTAATTTTAATCCATTATTTTGCTATCCTACATTGTTTGTATAGTTTTACAAAAAATAATAATGTTATCCAAATTATAATTAATGTTCAAGTTTATCTAATTAGGTATTACTTTAACAGTGAAAATTTGTTTTCTATAAATATAGTAATAGAGTATACCCAATTAATTTTAATCTTAAAAAATATGTTAATTAATGATAAAATTATAGTTATTTGGGTTGTACCTATATTCACAGTTGATTAGAATTCTATATATGTTATCATTTTGATGTTATTGCCTGCCATGCAAGATTGCATGATCACATAAACTTTGAATATATTTAGGAATTTCAGGTTAAATTTTCAACTTATCAGTTTAATTGTGGTGAATTTCTCAAAAGACTAAGATAATATTCATATATTTAAATTTAATTCAGAGTACTTAATCAAGATGCGAATTTATTTTGATAAATTATTTGAAAAAATAAAATATAAATGATTAATGTATAATTTATTATTTAATAAAATGCTATTAAAGTCCCCCTGACAAAGTCATCTAAACTTATTGTTAAATGTTAATACAATAATACAAGGTACACATTTTTAGTGTTTGGAAAAATAGATGATAGTTTAATCAATACATCATGATACAGTTACAATGTTTAACAATGTACTAAGTGTGGTTATAAAGTTGTAAAATATTTATAACTATCATTCGTCTGTATTTTTTAAGCTTAATATATAAATGTGTATTGTCAAAATGTTGTTAACAAATAATGTATACTAAACTTCAGTATTCAATTTTTGATTTTGAGTGAACAAACACTATAGGTATTCATTATTTTTCTGTAAATACATTTCCTTTATAAAATGACCTTAAAGTTTATCTCATACTTTTATTAAATAGCATATGTAATGCAAGTGATATTAAGTGTTTATTTTTCTTTTTATTGAAAAGTTTGCAAAATTATTTTTGAAGTATCCGATAATCACAAAATAATATTAAAATTGAAATTTTATGTAAATGAAAAGTAAAAGAACACTCTATCACTAATAATGAATACTTTAATTTTGTTTATTTGATTTAATTTAATTCATATAGTATTATAAACAAACCTAAATAGTCTTATGTTAAATATACTTAAAAAAAAAACGTCTATGCTCCGACCTCTTTATCCTCTATTTTCACCATCTAGGTGATAGGTGCCAACAAAATGAGTATATTATGGTACTTTAATGAATCACCTATCATCAGATTATAGGACCTAGATATTTTTAATGATACAAAAATAGAATTAAGCACAATTTAACACCTCTTTTTAAATTTTTGATATTTATAAACAAATTATTTTGACTTATTTTTAAATATTTAAATGTTTTGAGATAAAAGTATTATGTTTTGTGATCTGATATATGTATAATGATTTTTATTATTGAGTTGTTATTTATATTTACTATATTTATTATATTAATTGCATTAATGATAATCCCACTACAAACAAAGAGCATTTTCCACTATATATATAATATTATTTATTACAGTCGTTGCCAGATAAATTGAGACGGCGGCGGCGGCGCTTTTCATTAAGTGTAGCCCAAACTAGTCGCTGGCAGTGTGGTGCAAAGGTCCCACAGTTAGCTACGACGCGCGCAGTTACCAGTTCGAACCCGGCTCAGTGCAAAAAATATATAGATTTTATTATTTTATCATATTATTATAAATATTATGTATTAATATTACATTAATTATATTATTTTACAATTTCTACTTAGTGTTCTAAAATAAAAGATTATTATCGGCATATTTGATCTTAAATTAATATCGTAAAATATTTTTTGTAACAATAGTTGGTTTATTGATGTATTTTCGGTAATAATATTGAAATACGGAGAACCACTGGTTTTCCGTTATCGCGCCGCCGCCGTCGTCTCAATTTATCTGAATCCTATTCAAATTCTCTGGAAAATGAATGGTTTTTGATCCATTGTTTGTCTGGATATGCCACAGTTCTTGTGCTAGTAATTAATACTTGAAGAATATATCTAAATTTTCTAGAGTGTAGTTGTTGCACAACGTTTCATGAACTTTGTGACTGCATATTAAATATCTATAACTATCAAGTGGCTTTTTAAACCACAACACTAATGCAATTTAATATCAAGAGAAATCTAATATTAATTAAAGTATTTAATAGTAACCAAGTTAAACATTATGCTTTAATTTTTATAAAACCCAATGCACTATAACTTTTAATGTCACAGTAATAAGTAATAACTAATACAGTACTATATATTCATAATTAAAGACAATAATACAAAACAGTTTTATTAGAAAACTATTTTTATTGAAATAAGTAAATATTATATTACAATCTGTAATTAAAAACTCAAATAAAATTAGAAATTTTGTAGGAGATTGTACAGCATATTTTTACATGAAAATGGTACATATTTTATTAATTGGTTAATTAACAATTATCATCTTTAGATTCTTTTTGGTTATCTGGCTTGTCACAAGAGAGAATATGACATAATCACTAGATTTTTACAGTGAGAAATTAAAACGTTATGAGATAAAATGTTTCTAAAACAAAACCTATTCAAAATTATCGAAAAACGATGACCGATAAAATATTAACACGACCGTCATTTAATTGCGAAAAAAATAAATCACAAAACTAATTGTAAATTAATGTGTTCCCTAATTAATTGAAACACTTACCATGTTAGATATGATAAATGTACGCGATATATAGAATAGTTTAACCTTTTTTTTCGAAATATTATTCGCAATACATACTATTTTGAACTAATGAAAAATCTCTGTACCCACTTATCTGGCTCATTGTGGTGCCTAGCAACGCGCTTCACGAAAACATATAAAACTAAATTACAAATGAATGAAATTATTTTTCAGTCCAGTAGGGAACCACAAAATTACATATTTCTAAAGAAATAAAATTCTAACACGATAAAATCGACACGAAAACTCGTTTTTAAACGAAATCAACACACTCGATCGAACATTCAAAGAAAACCTACCGATGTGCAGAAACTGTAGGAGCGCTAATGACACACCCCGCGGAATCCACGAGAACCGCGGCACAGAAGAGGAGACCGGCGGTTCCGCACAACGCAGTCGTGGATCGACCGAGCGACGGGCACACGCCATCGCGACGCTGGTCGAATACCTGAGGTCGCTCTCGCCGGCGAGCCAAAAAATAGCGTCGTCGACGTTGGCCGACCTCCGGGCCATCGGGTCGGCACCCGCGCGGTCCGCGTCGAGACGGCGGCGATCGAGCGCCCAAGACCGCCGCGATCGACGACCGTACAAGACCGCGGCGGTCGCCGTGCACCCCTGCCGAACACGGTACAGGCCCGCGGTGTTCGACGTCGGTACGCAGACCGTGGCCGACCCGTCGCCCGCGTGGCCCGACCTGGAACGACGGGCGTGCGGTCGTGACTGCCGAGCTCAACGACGGCACAGGCCCGCGGTTTTCGACGTCGGCACTCTGATCCCGGACGCGAAACGACGAGGACCGGCCGCCGAGGAGCGGCCGCCGACGACTAGTCGTCCCGGCGTCGAACACCGGACGACCGACGCGAACGCGGACCGATACACGACGCACGACGATAACACGAAGAATATATCTAAATTTTCTAGACTGTAGTTGTTGCACAACGTTTCATGAACTTTGTGACTGCATATTAAATATCTATAACTATCAAGTGGCTTTTTAAACCACAACACTAATGCAATTTAATTTCAAGAGAAATCTAATATTAATTGGAGTATTTAATAGTAACCAAGTTAAACATTATGCTTTAATTTTTATAAAACCCAATGCACTATAACTTTTAATGTCACAGTAATAAGTAATAACTAATACAGTACTATATATTCATAATTAAAGACAATAATACAAAACAGTTTTATTAGAAAACTATTTTTATTGAAATAAGTAAATATTATATTACAATCTGTAATTAAAAACCAAAATAAAATTAGAAATTTTGTAGGAGATTGTACAGAATATTTTTACATGAAAATGGTACATATTTTATAAATTGGTTAATTAACAATTATCATCTTCTTTTGATTCTTTTTGGTTGTCTGGCTTGTGTAAATGATGTGTTTTCTTCTTACCCATACAACTGTCACACTTATCATCACTTTCTTCTTCGTCGGGATCACCAAATTGTTTTGGTTTTTTATAAATACAACAGCATTTGCTTTTTTTCTTATTTAAGTGCTCATTGTCAACAGTATGAACATCCCAAATTACTTGTTTATGATTATTTTTTGGTTTCCATGACTTTAAATGAATTACTTGACCATCTGATACGTCTTGTGGTCGTAATACCAATTTGGTACTACTAGGCAATGATAAGTTGGTTTCTTCCATTTTTAAAAAATTATTAATTTATAATTAATAAATTAAAAACTAATATATTTACAAGTTAATTTTATATTTGGTGCACTGACAAATAGTTAAGTAATGAATCAATTAAAATTTAGAATAATTATCAAACCAGTTAAACGATTATGATCGTCATTCCACATATGAAAAAACACTTAACTTTTTATGAGATCACGAGCACGACAAAAAATGACTAACTGAGTTATGACCACAGATATATATATATATATATTATAAAATTTAATATATATATCTGTGGTTATGACCACAGAATAAATGAAATCAGAAGCAGTGATGGTAGATGATAGCATACAGAATTCCCATCCACAAGTCTTAAATTTCCCTTTTTAAAAAAAATTTCCCTGCAAATACCTATTTGCATTTTTTTTCATTTAATTGCAATTATTTTATTGATAATATTATTATAGATATAAAAATATTTAAAAATGTTGGGAACTTCTAAAATTACATGTCTAAAACATTCTAAAATATTGTGTTTATCGTTATATTATCACGCTATTCACGCTGGTTAGGTATATGGTTAATCAATAATAAAAAAATTTGTTGGTTACATAATAAAATAAATAGAAAATAAAAATTTTGAAAAAAATGTTTAAGCTAATAAAGGTTTTTTGAATTGTGTAAATCAATATGATCTTTTCTGACATTTACACTCACACACATTGACATGGCCCGGTTGTACTTGCCACATAATTTGTCTAATTCTTACTCCTTAGAAAATAACCGACTGGAACCCCCTTAAATGTTGTGCAATTAATTCCCTTATCTGGGAATGAAGATCTAATAATCGCTACAGCATTTAAAGAATCGTTACCAATTTTATTTCTTTTTTTTGTTTTTACTTCATTCACGATCGAAAAAATTCTTTCGGATTCTGCATTTGAATGTGGCAATGTTAAAACCAATTTTGCCAACTTTGATATATTTGGAAACAAGTAACCTTCTTGACAAAAAATTTTCATTTCGCCTAATAAGTAGAAATCACAAAATTGTTAGATATTTAATTTACAACACTTACAACATTAAAATAACTTGACTCACCTATCTCTTTCCACATTACATCAATAGGCATTTTACTTAGTTTTTCGATTTGTTCGTTAGATAAAAGACAAGGTAAACTTCTCCATTCCTCTTCAATTTTGAAAACATCTATATGTGCATTAAATTTATTTTTAAGAGACGAAAATCCTGTGTGTTTTGAATGGCCCTCTATGCTAAGCGCTATTTCTGGGTTTAAAAATATAAATTCTTTAAAAATAGTTTGGCCAACTGGAAGTCGAGTGACCATTTCCTCAGCTGCTTTGCAATAAAATTGGCAACAATTTTTTTCAAACTCTGATATTAAGGGGGGCTGCAGCGTATCATGTTTTAAGGAGTAATATTTAGGCAATTCACATAACATGAACATTTGGGCTATGTCTATGTGTGAGTAGTAAATGAACATTAGTGTGTGTAATCCATATAAAATAGATCATATAGAAAGGCAACTCCCACAGCACGATTTGATACAGAGCTCTATCTTAGCGCTCCCCGTGGTTGTCTCAAGTTTTAACAACCGATAACTTCGATTTTTATAATATCGATTATTCACACAATCGATACTTTTGTTATCGATTATTCACACAATCGATACTTTTGTTATCGCATGACGCATATTATTTATTTATTATTACCATTGATTATAAATACTAAGTATATATAAATACTAGTATTTAAAATCAATGTTATTACTAATATCTGTACCACCGATTTGTTCAATAAATCATTATTTCCTGATTTTTTGGCCCATATAGCACAAGTCTCTTCGTCCTTAGGAAAACGATGTCGTATGATGTGTTTATCGGTATACTTTGTATCACATCCAATGACGACACAATTGTTGGAAGGCATATTTATTATTATTTTGAAAAAAACTACTAATAAATATACAACTAACAACAGTGTTAACAGTCACAAAACGAAAACAAAATAACGCAAGAAAAATAACAAAGGCCAGGAATCACAAAACGCAGTTTACTTGCTACATGGGTGTAAACCAGTGAACGTTCAATAAAATTTACGAAGTTCATCTTTTTTCTATGATCCAAAGTCCAAACACTAAACGACCGTTAGGTCATGTGATACACAGTGCAGCCATACGAAAAGAATTTTACGAGCTAATGAATTTTAGTTTTGTTGGTATGCCGCGTGTCTCAAAACTATGTATCAGATCTGCCTATAAGAGTTACACCCCCCTGGTGTAATCCCTTATCGCGTGCCACGGGCTACGGTCGACAGTATTACGAATTCCCAGAACTACGTATAATTAAAATGCTATAAAAATGACAATATGTTCAATTGCGCGCGTTATCTTTTATTATTATATTACCTACTCAGGGAGTCGATTCTACTAATGCGTGTTGGACGCATTGAGCGTAGTTGACTTGAATGTAGCATTTGCCGTTATCGGCGTAATCGGTGTTATCATTGTGTCTATTCTCTTAAAAGCGTTATTATATAATAACAATAATTGGTTTATTGAAGTAGAAAATATGTCTTACTTTAGTTTCAATTGATATTCCATCACTCCTACGGTTCATTTTCATAAATGGGGTCAGTACCTCTACAATTTGTAGAAACGTAGCCTTATTTACTCTATAGGAATATCGAAATTCATTGTCCGGTAAACTGAATACACTTCTTTGACGACCCAAAACCCTATGCAACCTAAGAGTTGTACATAATCTTTGCTGCTCTTGTTCGTGTTCGATTTCACGAACTTCTTCATTTATTAAAACACGAATATTAAACTGAAGATTCATCATAATTCAAAGGCAATTACAGAAATAAAATTAAAAATTAATTCGAGATTAATTAAACATTATAGATATCAATATTGAATATTGATGATAAAACGACTTAATTGATAACACCACGGGTAGATGTAAATAATAATGTCACTTTACGCCAAACACGCTCGAAACGATAGATTTTTATCGTTGTTTCCGGCGTAATTATTTGGAGTCCATTCTGCCGAATCTGCTTATCACGCATTAGCGGAATAGCATTACGCCGTATAATCATTCTTCGATTTTGCCAACTACGCTCAAAACGTCAAACACGCATTAGTGGAATCGACCCCCAGTACTCACTACTCGGCTTTCGCTGCGGGGATTTATCGATTCCGCCGAAACACCTGGTTTAAAAAAAAATCATAATATATCTTATATATAGTTATATATAAAATCATAAAATACTTAGTAAATTTATTTTTTATTTATTAAATAAAATACATTGTACATTGAAATAGGTAGGAAATAATATGGAACATACCTAAGGTTTTCCAGCGGAAGCGGCCAATGCGCCAGCTAGCTATAGTAGTAGAGCTAATCTGCTAACCACTACCACCACCCGGCCGACGACAATAACCAAAACATTGAACGTCATATACATAGTATTACAAGGTACCTATAACGTATAATGTATATTTTTATGTACATTTTATTTTTATATTTTGTTTAATAACATATTAACTGATATCTTTGTCTACACTATATTTTAAAAATAATTATTTAATGGTTCACATCAATTTTATTTTATTATTAATTATTAAAATGTATATTGAATTATTAAATAATGAATTGCCCCGACCGGCCCATAGACTAATCAATCGGCCCAAAAAATGTGGCAGATGCAGCATATGAACCTTCTGCTGCACCCGTGCGCACGCCTATGGTGTACATAGGAATATTGTTGTAAATCCAGAAGAAATTATTAATCGCTTTTCAAATGAAAAACAAAGATATAATATATTATAGAGTTCGTCGTATAAACCATTTCCCAAATTAAACGTATAGAATTAAGATACTTAATTAAGTTTGGTAATTGTTTTAAAATTTAGCAATAAAAATATTTAAATGTAAATTTCATTAATAAAATATTAGTACTACAATATTATGAATTTTACGTTATACTAAATCGCCTATATAATATTATAATAAAATTAGAACGACACGAATACGTCCGGTCGCGGTTTATAACGCTCGTGTTGGAAATAACGTCGCGATCACGCGTAGCTCTAGGCCCGGCGTCCACGACCGTTTGGTCAACAACGCGTTCCTCCGTCCTTGCCAGCCCCGTCGCCGCAATTCGAATAGAATAGAATCGGCCGTCGTCTCGACAACGCGTTACCTAACCGCGAGCTCCGTGAACTCGGTGTCACACTGCGCGCAGCACGTCCCCGTGTGCCGACAAGAGCGAAAACGAACTTCCGACCGAACGTATCACCGGTAGTAAACGAGACGCAGGAAATACGAATCTTTGTAGTGACAACGCGCGTTTGACACGTGTATCACGTCGTAGCGTCCGCGGCTGCAACGTACGCGGGAGACGTTTTGCGAAATTATTCGAAACGTAGGGGCGGAATTAAATTTTAAAACAATCGCGCCGAGCTCTTCCGAATATTACGCAAAGTTTACGTCACGTGCGCGTACACCTCTACTCGAGAATTCCCCCGCGTTCGTTTGAATGCTCGTAATTTTTTCCCCCATATTCCCCCCGCCCCCCACCCGAAAATCTAGACGCTGCGGCAGTTTGCGTTCCGTGCGGGTTGAATATTGTTTTTATAATTTTCATTCCTGAAACCACGTCTCGTACGGGGATTTCGTTTTTCTAATTTGATTTCGAAAAAGTATGATCTACGGCGTGATCGAATTACGGACCGCGCCGACAACTCCCCGAGAAGGTGAAAATATTATCTTGTCCGATTCATTATGCCATGTGAAACGTCGTCGGTTTTATCGTGCGCACGTTTTATTAAGACTTTCGATCGTTTTCCGGAGAAAAAGTGACGCCGTGCCGGGTAAAGTTGCGAACGGCGATGATGATTACGATATTTCATACTAGAAAACGTGTTCTGAGTATTTGCTTTAATCAAGTATAACTGTTTCGGTAACAAGCAGAAGTAGCCTCTGGAAACACGTCGTAAATTATGCATAAACCTTTAAGATTCTTAAAGATTCTATTCTTTAAGATTTGTGAGTATACTCTTTGCCCGCGGCTTCGCAAAACCTCCGGCCGATGCTGTTTTTTAACAATCATCCTTTCAATTAATTTAACATGGAAGTTTTGATTTAATCTGTTTTCCATAAACGCGTGTTTTTTATTTATTAATTCTTCATCAAGTTACTCGAAAGTACAAACTCAACAGAAACAGCTAATTTAGCATGTCTGCAGACTTTATTAATAAATCTTTCCGTCGTTAATTAAATTGCGTTTTTACCTGCGTACTTAAAGATTTAGTTTTGTTGCCATAACAAGCGCGTACTGAATAAAAACTGCCTTGAATCTTGTTTAATAAAGATACACTTTTAACATAAGTATTAAATAAAATAATCCAAAATCTCTGTATTTTATTATTATTATTATTTTTTTTTTTTTTTTTGTGGTCAATTTATGTTTTAAACATTTAATTTAACAAAGTGTAATAATTCATTATTTAAAAAAAATATTATAATATTATATTTGTGAAATAACCAATAGTACCTATATAATTTAAATGAATTTTTTTGAGCCATCCACTATATGTATGATACAATGATTTAAAAATATTTCATAAATTATTCCTAGTACAAATTAATAAATGTAAACAAATTATTCAAAAACTTTTTATTATAGTTACGATTATTTATTTCAACGTAATATGATAAAACGAAATAAACCTATTGTCGTCGATCAGAAGTTTAGTTAAAACCTATTACGTGATTATTCAGTAAAATTTAACAAGTTTTCATTTTCGTTAATTTAATCAATTTTCAAAACTAAAATTTAGTCATTATTAAAAAAAAAAATCTATCCAATCCTCAAATTAGCTTCAGTAATTTAAGTGCTTTGTTTGTGTATAATAATTTATCTAGCGAAAATTGTGATTAAATAACAACCATTGAAAAATATTATTGCAAATTTCGTTTCATATTCTGAGCGGAACGTCATCGTGATTCATGAAGGCTTCATAATATTATAATCGGTTATTATTTAAAAATAACATGTAACAGTATTATTTACGTATCGACATAAAATGTATAGTAGAAATATGTTCGTTTAATTAGAGTGGGTTACAATGAAAATCATAAATAACGCTCTTATTGGTTACTATTTTTTGTAACAGTATCTCAATAACCCTTCAAATGTAAATCACATTTTTAATTCTGCGTAAAGTAAAAAAAAATATTGATTCCACTATATTTTTTTTTTTATCTGTGAAGACAATTTTTCTGGAAATAGACTTAATCCAAAAGTTAGTCTACTTATTATAGACCGGAAAATTTATCTAGATAGTACTTAAAGGTGATTTTTTCAAAATGTCAAAACAAATTACAATTTTTAGTAAAATCAATTGAAAAATTGAAGAAAAATTGTTTAATTTACCATGAACAGGATTTATATCAAATCGTTTTCAGATATATAGTCATGATTTCAAAATGAATAATGCGAAACAACTTAAAATTTTCATCAAATGTTAGAAACACTAATATGGACTCAACAAAATTTTTAAAAAAATGTGACCTCTTTAGAAGGTAAATATAAACTCAAAATAAAGACTTTGAAAATATTGAAAATGTGTCATTTTTCGAAAGCTTTTATCTCCAAGGTTCAAAAAATGTATGAATGCCTTTACCATATGATTTATATAATGATAACAATACAAGAAGGAGAATACTACGATAAATATTTTATTTAATGTTACCTCGTAAATACTTAAATTTTTTTCTCAATACGTTTTATCATTTTACTTAAGATTTTTTGAATATAATTATCCTTAAAGTTTCCGTGATTGTAAGTAAATTTAAGATCATATTGACGAGCACAATATTATTCTGTGAATAGGAATCGAACGGCTAGTTTTTCGGAAGTTTGCGTTGCGAACTTGAGGGAACATAAAGTGAATTAAGAAAGGAGTAGAAGTTATCGGGTTTGTTAATTTCGGACTAGTCAGTCGAATGGAATGTGGTTTTTGTTACGAGTGACATTGTCAAAACGACATAGCCAGAGGACTAAGGAGTTCTGAACTGATAATAAACTGAGGTTATGCAGAAATTAGGGTAGATTTGAACGGTGGTAGCCGAATAATTTATATCGTGTCCACACAAAGAGCGTAAAACGAGTCGGATGGTTTTCGCGTTGGTCGGCTTAGGTTTGATGAGGTATTTTCAACGGTCTTGAATATGGAGCGAAAATCTGAGTGAGAGTTAATACCTTAATACCGTGTGTAGCCCGTATGGATGTTTGTAGGTAGTTAATACGAAAACATTGGCGTGCTTTCGCAATCGTATTTCGACGTCGAACAGTAGGACGACACCACGATATACTTAAAAAACGATTTAGTAAGCGTTCAGTGACATAATTGTTCACCAAAATCACTCGCGATTTATCTGCATTTTCATAGACGTGACTATAAGTTTCAACGAGAGAGTGTTTGAAGTTTGTCTGTAACTCGTCGGTGAACATCCTATATTAGTACGCCGTTTTTTTTTTTTTGCAGTACGCCGGTCTATCGGACAAATCGATCAAACAATAATACAACAATGTCGCAGGGCAAAAAATTAAGAAAAACTCGAGCAGAGACGCAATACATGATGTAGTAACGGCATGCGGCACTCAGGCAGGGTTTTGTAATATATATTTTCACGTATGATTATATATATATATATATTTTTTTGTGATTACCAAATTGAATCGACACACTAAATTTATCACGACAAACGTAATATGATTTAAATATTACTAACGAGTCTCTTGTGGTGCGATTAAAAATCTGGTTTCCGATTTTTTCCATTCAATTCAAATTTTAAAACGATTTTTCCACGGAGTATTTACTTTGACCGGACGATGCTAAGGACCCAAAACACCTCTTTAACTCGCGCCAACGAGCGTGTCGCATCTGTGCACGACGTGTACAACACGAAAGTACAATAAACCCGGTGCAGTAGACGTACGTATAAAGTTACTGTACTCAAAGGGGATCGGTAACCGCGCGTCGACGCGTAGAAAAGGTGACTCGAACTTTTCGTTCATTCGGAAATCAGTTTCACGAGGAAGTTTTAATTAGGTGAGCCCGTCTATTGAATCGTAATTCCCGCAACGGCCGGGAAATCACCCGTCGGCGGTTGTACCTAATAAGAGCGTATATACTTATAAAATAATTTCTCCGACGGCGGCGACGAGAATCGCTACTCGATTTGAATTTAATCAAATTATCTTAGTTTGTAGAACTGTTTGCGGGAACAACGAAATTCGATCCATTCACTACGGGCGCCTCAACGGTAATTAATTATTATTATTAATGCACACCGCCGCGGACGTGTTTCGATTTTGGATTTCACGTTACTTAACTGACGGAAAATAACGGAACACCGTGGTCGGAATCCGATACGTTTTTTTACGGCGCGCTCGAAACGCCCGAATAATGGAAAAACTAAACAAAACAATAACGGATACGGACAACCAACCGTGAATATGGAAATAAAAACGGATCTTTTGAGTTTTCATTCGAGTCGAGTGGCCCGAAACATGTCATTTGATGTATACCATCGTTGACGAACATTGTGAGAACTGTTAAATTATGGTATTGTTTTTAGAGATTCTTCGTGGAAAGTCAATAAACGCAATTGTTTCGTTAAAAGTTATTTTGATTTCCAAAAAGCAATATCTCCTCTACCGGAAAAACGATTTGGTCGTAACGAGTTTTAATTAAATACGCTTTTTTTACGAATTAAAACAGGGTGACATATTATTGTAGGACTGGTACTAAAAATAACAATTTGATCATTAAAAACAATGTTTTCGCTTTTAATTATTACCGACCAAGATAAACAATAACGTTTTAAAATATATGTGTTTACTAATTTTTGAAGCGCAGTGATGTGTAATAGTCAACGGCCGAAACACCACTGTGTAAGTTAAATATTAATGCTTTATCGGAAAACGCAATGCATATTTCGTTGGAATAATTTAAAACATATCTCGTAGCTATATTTCATCGGTTATCCTCGTCGCATTTAGCATGATATTATGCTCCCCCGTTTTTCGCGTTTATTTGTTTTACCGTTTCGACGCGATTTTAATTAAATGTGACGGTACCGTAATACTGTTTAGGTATATTACAGGAAATAATAATCATAACAATGCAAGTTTCGACGAATAAACATTATAATATTTGCTTTGAAGTAGGCATAGTAAATAACGAAATGGCACAAGTTATGAGAAAAAAAATCATTTTTCAATTTTTACGATTGGACGCGTGACGGAAAAAAAATTGATATTTCACCATCGGTTGATTAATATTTGTTGCTATAGTTAGTACTGTTTCCAAAAAGTCAACTCACAAAAACAAAACCAAATCATATATACACGTATAAGATTAGAGAAACAGGGATACATGACCCCTGAAAGTACCATTTACGTGTAAATTATAATCTATAGAGTTTTTGAATGTTACTTTTCAATATATATATATGTATGTGTGTAATAAAGCATTACTAACGAATCGATCGAATGTAAATTTACATCAGGCGTGTCAAAAATAATTTATTTTTGTTATTTAAAAAACGTATTAAATAATAATATTATTGCTAAACAGTGTTATAAAAATCAATATCGCCTTAATGTAATCTTAACTTTATGTCAAATATAAAATCACATTTTAGAGTAAAAATTTAGTTTTCACCATTTCGTCCAACAATCGTTTGAGATATTATTATCGGGTACACATAACAGTATGAACAAAAACAAAACATAAATCGTAGTAAACTTATCGGGGAGGTTCCGGGTTCTACGGACTCCTATTGGATACGTGCCCGACGTACGCTGTACGGTCATCGCGTCCCTTGTATCGGTATCGCGGTCACGGACCGCGAATCGTCCATTACGATTACATATCCGGCCTGCCGGTGTAATAATATCATGTCTCAGGCGATTTAGACGTGTGACCCGGCGACGGTGGTGCTCGTGTAGTCGTCGATGCGCTGTTGTTATCGAGCACTAATGTATACTATCCGTGAAACACGTGTACGTTTACATCATACAGGGTGAGTCACGAGAATAGGGCCAACGATTTACGGGCTTTTCTCAACGCACATCGGAAGTGCAGAAGTCGGTAAGAGATTAGGGGCATTCAATCCGTCGAAAAATAACGCCGTTTTGTCACCAGTAATCCCCGTGGGACTTCGAATCGGAGATGTACAAACACTACAAACGATTGTTTAACGCGAGGATCGAAAGAGTTAATTAATTTCGTTAAAAAAAAAAATTTTATTTACGAGTACATTATTTAATGTACGTTTACAGGTAACGCTAAAATGTCACGAGTCGAAACAATATGAGTATTTCGATACCGTAATATTTGAATCGAATAGTGTTCACCGAATCTAAAAGCATCTCGCTTATTCCTCTCTACCCGATAAATTTGGGCGTACGGCTCTATATGAGTCATTAGACTAGACGGTATGTGACTTTTTACTCTGGGCGCATTTTAAACCGCGTGTATTCTCGTCGAAATCTCACACTTTAGACCGTTTAAATAACGAAATCAGAGCGTAAATCACGTTAATCGACAAAACACAGCTCTATCATCGTATTCACTCATACTTATTGCACCCACTTACTTCGTACCATGGACGAAATGGACGTCACAATATGCAATGTTTTTTTTTTTTTTTTTTTAACGAAACTCATTTACGAATCATAAAATATTAATAAAACGATTGTAGATCTAAAACATCTTGAGTTATGTCTATCTATTATGGCCTTATTCCTGCGATCCACTCTGTATGTATTTATACAGGATTGGTGGTCGTCTTTATACGCGGAGAAAGAGAGAGCGAGAAGGGCTAACCTCTAATGGTCGCGAAAGCGCGCGTGGTAGGTACCTTAGCATTAAACCGCTTGTATTATACCAATAATATACGACGCCCACCACAGTTTCGTTTTGTAGACCATCCATGTGACCGCAGTCCGCAAAACATGATTAAGACGTTTGGATTAAAACACAGAGGACGGTAGGCTTGTGACGTCAAAGATAACTTACTGATAATCCTTATATTATATTCATGTTTATTTATATAAAAACAGGCTTTTTCTACGTACCACCATCTTGAAGACACGACTATTGAAATTTTTTACGGTTTTTTTCACAGGCTTGTTGCTAACACTTCCTCGAGTGTCCCTCTCGTCACCCAGTTTTTCATTTTCTTCAAAAATGGGCAGGGTATTGTGGTTGAATGTGACACGCGCTTGAGTATAGGTCACGTTCTCTTGTTTTTCGAGTAAGCCGTACACCGTGTACTACACCGACGTCGCAATCACCGAATAATCGGATTCGGATGACACTTATATTGTGTACGGGGTCATACGTGAATTACATAAATCGACGATATGGAATATATTAGTAATTGAAACTATCAAATCCTAATTTAAAGTAAAAAAAAAAAAAAAAAATTATATTCCATTCTCTATTCCAACCCTTGACAAATAATTCCTTAACACGCCATCGAGCTCTTTCAATCGATGCGTGCGGCCGAAGACGGTGAACAAATTACCCAGCCGATGAAAATAACTTACGCATGTGTTCATGAAAAAAAAAAAAACAACAAAATGTAATAAGGAAAAGGTCTTTTTAATATAAAATACGATATTACGTTGTTTCGCACACGCTATAAGACGGTGAAACTATGTCCTGTACAGTCTGGCATCTCTTTGTCGGCTACCTACTAACGAAATTAGTTGCGTAACAATATTATTATAACGCGCGTACTTATGTTAATACGTTTTCTACCCGTACAAGTTCTACGTGTTTTAAGAACGACAAAAGCTGCGTGTGTCGAGCACCAGTGTTATACATCGACTGTACGGAAAGAACAATGCTATTTGATACGTGTGATTTAATGCGCAACACTTAAACGCTCGAAATTCGTTGTCGTATTAGTAATTAAGAGGCACTTTTGATAGTCACCCATTATTCCTCGTTCAGAGCATCGCTCGGAGTGTAAATTAATTATTATTTAATATTAATTATAAAATAAAAAAAAAAAATAAAAAAATACCCGAAACATTTAAGTACATTACTTGTGACATAATAAATCAATAAATAAACTAAATAACACTCTTTCACAGCTATTATCAGCTTGAAAATGATTGTGTTTTTGGTCAAATTCATAAAAATTGATTTCTAAAATCGTTAAGTTTTTGCTACACTCAACCGACAAATAATACTTAATTATATTTCAATACGCGTTCAGTGTTGTCTCACGATGTACGTTTAAGGAATGACATCTTCGATTATAGTTGTCTCAACACAATTTCAAATAGGATAAAAGTACACTTTAAGTCAAACGTGAAATCGAAAGTAATTTTTAGCGCTTAGCATAAGTTTAAAGATGGAAGTCGTTGCAGAGGTTTCCGATCTAAGACGAGTTTGAAGAGTAAAATGCGCTACTGTTTTTTTTATTTTTAGGTAAGTGTAACCTCTACACGAGAACAACATATAAAATTATAATATTACCGCAAAGAACTTTTAAACGTGAAAAACGAAACATTTTAATGAGATATACCGTACGATGGTTTCGTGTCTGATTCTTTTGTACTTTTGACGATATTGAGCTTGATGCGGTTTCGTCTTTTTGCATACCACCGTATTCATCCGTAAAGCACAATGTCAACGCCGTCCCTTGTGCATAATTTGTTTTGAATAGACACGTTGTCCAACATTACGCCGAGGTTTGGTTTTTATTTTCCGCGTTCTCTCCGGTGACGGGATTCCACAAGTTTTAGAAAATAACAAACAGACCCACGAATCATAAAATAATATCGTGTCCATGTGCTTCTTTTATTGTGCAACGTTTGTACGTTTTACTTGAAAATATGTCAAAGAAGTGAGAAAAAAACGCGCTTAAAAATTACCGAAAAAACAATCCATTGGAATCCACCATTTAGTCTTTTTAGATTCAGAACGGAGTGAAGAATGTATTGATTTTACAATGATGTGTGTTTTTTTTTTTTTTTTTTTTTTTTTTTTTTTTTTTTTTTTTTTTGTGTCTGTCGACACGATTTGGGGCAGTAAAAATGCTTCGATTGCCTTATAGAGCAACTTTTCTGAAAGGAAATTGAATCTAGTTGGTACTTTGGGGGGTCAAAAGTTAAAAATTTTCAATATTTTTTTAACGCGCCGGGAAAAACCCTTAAAAAATGAGGGAAAAACGGTATATTTTACGCAAAACCAGTTTTCGACAAAATCAAATTTTTTATTTTGCTATAACTCAAAAACTAATCGATGTAAATACTTGAAATTTTCACCAAATGTTTAGATTAGCGTTCTCTATACACCGTTAAATTTTCAAAGTATTTTGACTTTTATTGAGCTAATTATAGACAATTGAAATTTTCAATTTTTTTAAGTATTTTTTTTTTAAAATAACGATAAAATTTTTTTTTTTGCCAGAAAATCTTGAAAATTTAATACAAGGTTTCTTATAAGTTGTTCCATAACTGATAAAAAAAATCCAAAATCGTAAGTCACAATTTTGTTTTATAAGTGCTCAAAGTTCCAATTTATACGAAATATGTAAAAATTGCGAAAATTTGCAAATAATTTTGTTGTTGAAAAATCGTAAAATTTTTTTCTTTTATAACTAAGTTTTGAAAATTTGGTACAAGGTTTTTCATTAGTTTTTCTTCAATTATCTGCAAAAAAAACTCTACCGGATTCAGACAAAAAAATTTTATGAGTGTTTGAAATTTAAATTTTTACAAAAACACGTTAAACAACGGTTTAGCCTCAAACGATTTTTGCTATTTGTTTTTTTTTTCAAAAAGTATAAGTTGTAGAAACTTGAAAATTTTATCAGTTGTTTATATTGGCATTTTCTTTATATAATTTTATTTTCAAAAGATTTCACTCATTTTTAATCAATTTATAGGCATTTGAAATATTCGATTTTTTTTATTTTTTTTTTTATAAATGTTGATAAAAAAAATGTAGCTCGGACGAAATACTTGAAAATTTAATAGAAGGGTCCACATAAGTTGTTCTAACTCCCATTCAAAAATTATAAAAATACATAGGCACAATTTTTTTTTATAAGCAGTTGAAGTTCAAAAATCGACAAAATTTGTCGAAATCACAAATTATGTCGTAGTTGAAAATGTATAAAAAATGTTCTACTCAAATTTAAGAAATGAAAATGTATTACAAGGTTGTTCATAAGTTTTGCTTGCAAAAAGTATAAAAAATCTCACGATCGGTTCAATGAAAAAATTTTAACGGGCGTCTGAAACTGTAATTTTTACAAAAATTCAAGCGATTTACTATAAACATATTATTCACTGACAATTCATCTTCGTTCAGAATCGTTTTTTTTTTATAATATAAAATAATGTCCTAATCTATCCTATAATGCCTAATCTATCAATACATCTCGTGTATCCTACCCAACTCCTGTATCTCTACTCATCACCATAATCTTGTCCGAGGAGCGGAGCGACGATGGACGAACTTCCACCACCATTGTCTTACCGGCTTTTTTAGTCTTATATATTTCAGACAATTTTGTTTTATTAGTTCCCATGACTTATGAAATATCGACATTAGTAATACTATTAAAATTTTGTCAAAAACTAAAAACCATGACATAACTTCTATTTAATAGTTCATTTTTGTTTTAACATATTTACAATACTTTGCTTATTTACATTATTATTATTAATATTATTTTAAACACTTATTAAATACTACTATTTAAAACCGTATGGTTTAAACTAAAAATTAAAATTATAAATAATTTCTTGTAAACGCGTAATTTTTATGAAATCGAATTAAATAATTTCATTTTTTTTTTTTTTTTTAATACCTACCACATTGTTTCCATGTACAAAATTTGATTTTTGTTCATTTTTAATGAATATTTGAAATGAAAGGAATTAGTTGTTAAAGTTTAATTTATATTTCATGGTACATACATTAGTACTTTTTTTTTAATGAAATACCTAAGATAAAACTTTTGAAATAGTGGAGGATTTGATCTGGGGTATATCTGGGCACGGAAATATTCAATGAAAGAGATACAGGACAAATGTTTTAAATTAAAACCGCCAAAATTTGCATTTTTTTCATACTTATTTAAGTAATAGATTTTCAAAAAAATAAAATAAGAGAAGGGGTCGAAAATATGAGCTCTCATTGATTTGATATTCACTCCGCAAAAATTAGATATAATCACCACTGAGTTCGAGGCATATTGCATTTTTTTATTGATTCAGTGGCGACGAATTAAAAAAAAATTATTGGGTATGAATTTAATATTATTTTAAACCGATCTCCGACCGAGAAAATAACCAGTTTAAAATAGAATTATTTACGTAGAGACCACGTAACTGAGAAATCGTTGGAAGCCGAAAACGGTATCCTCAAGTGTACCTACCTAAACGTGTATGATGATACATTTACGATTGAGGATTGAAAAAAATACGTGATACTTTTAGAAAACTATATGTATATTCCAAAAAGTAATCACATTTGCATAAAAATAAAAAAAAATACATACTGTCCAAAGTCATCTCGTAACTATAATTTATAATGTATAAACATTGTCTTTTCATAAAATATCATGGTTTCATGTATTATAATTCTTTCTCTGCGCACGATGTGTTTTTATATATCCCCAGTTTATTATGCGACCGAAGTACATTGTTCTCTTTTGTAGTCTTCTAATTTGACTCGAAAAGTTAATGATTTATCGCGTTGACGTTTTAAACCTTTTTTTTCGAGACTTACAATAATTCGTCCGAGGATACGAGAGACAGAGATCCCTTGGATTGGAGCGTGCACACACACACACACACACACACACACACACACACACACACACACACACACCTGTGTCATCGTCATCGCGTTACGTCGGAATACTCGGTGGACGGCATTACGGTGATCGAGAAAATATTATCGTAGTGTATATTACTGTAATGCCACAAATACCGACGACGGAGAATAACGCGATTCCACGTGACCACTGTTCTCGGATTAGTCGGACGGTGTTCACACACGGCACTTTCGACAGGCAATTTAACAGCGAACACGTGTCGGGTGTAAGTTCTGATCACGGCGTTTCTGTTCGTGATTTGTTTAACACGTACGTTCCCGAATTATTGTTTACGGTGTGTCTTGTTTCTTTTTTTTTCTATTTAAATTTTGACTGTCGTTGTAAATATGTATATTTAATTAATTAAATAAAAATAAAAATGAAGGTGTTTAATTGATCAACATTCTCACTCGAATCATAACTTATTTTTCAGAAATCATTCGATTCAATACAATTGACGTTCTCGCCGCGTAAAGAAACGATATCCAATTTTTAACAAAACATATCGCGCTCACCTACACTCCTGTCGATAAACTTGTGTGACGTCATGCGCAATATTATTGCTTCGTTTCGACAAGTGTCCGGTGTCTTATATCAACAATATATTTTCAATATTACGTATACGTTACGTGCATTCTTCTTGTTAGATGCATATGTATGCACCGAACATATTATTTTTGATTTTGACTTTACCGTGTTCGATATTCAATATAAAGTATAATATGACAACGAGTATCGTTATCGTATGATAAATAATAACCTATTGTATTCGTGTTTTAAGATACGTCACATTAAAATCGTCTAAATACGAATTTTTCAAAAAACTAACCCACTTCTATACTACATGAGATGGTAGAAAAAGTCCCGATATTTTTTATATTATAATTCGCTTACCCACCTGAAACACTATATTCCTAACACGAGTAACACAATAATTACATTAACACAGCGATTATTTAAATCATCAACTTAGCTCCTACTTCAAATACAAATTTCAATCGTAGGCTATTTAAAAATGTAGTCGAGATCACACAATACGATCGACCACAAAAATTAAAATAAATGTATGATTTTGAACTGATATAACTGAATGAAGCTGATTACATCAAATTATTATCTCTCATACTAGTCCATCTATACTCTGATAAGATTAAAAATCGAATTACAGTTTTAGAATTAACTGACCGTCTATTATAGGGTTGAATGAATATGTATACATTTTTTTAAACAAAAGCAACCGTAGCTTTTTGATGTGGGAAGATTTTTCCTGTATTTTAGTACTTGTACTCCGTATTTCAATAATATATACATCATGCTTAGATACTGATAAAGTTAACTGACAGTCGTTCACCATATTTATTTATTTATTTAAACTATTAAAATCTACAAAACATAAACAATAATAAGCAATAAAAATACACTTGCTTTAAAAGTATTTTGATGTCGAAAGTTTGAAGGTTATGAATAACAAATGTAATAAATAATTAATTCAATTATGTACAAATTAATTAATACGAAAATGTCAACAAATAAAACGTAACTTCTACACATCAGATAAGGTATACAAATAATTTACCTATGATTATACATACATAAATGTGTTACTAAAATATATGATCGTTATTTAATTTTCTTTATTTATTCAAATGTATTAACAACATTCGATTATGCCCTATTGAATGACATGTTCACAATTAACGATACATTCATGATTTACATAGGTAACATTAAATAGGGTCGTTTCGTTCTCATCAGTTCGATGAGTTTATAAGCCTTTCGGCCAGGGCTATTATTAAACGGGTGGTTTAGTAATTCAGTATTTTAATCGACAGTCATATTAAAATAATAAAACCTAAAGGTTGACAGTCAATTCAATATTAATTTCATTATGTGATTATAATTATATTCATTTCATTTCATCATACAAAAACGAATTAGATCAATACAAATACACGTGATGCGATGTCTAATAATTAAATACCGATTAATTTACAGAGCAATATTTTTGTTTTTTACATTGGTTTACTTATTTTTTTTAAAAACAATATCAAGTGCCGTCGTCACGTTTATTTCTTAATCATGACTCGAGTCCCGTCAGGGTTAAAATCTGGGTAACTCGAGTTAGACGTCAAACGAAAACGCGAGACCGAGGTGAGCGAAAGACACTAACGATGAGTAAACAAATGAAAAAAAAAAAAAAAAAAAATAATAATAATAACCCTAATCGACGGTAGTCGATAAGAATCGTATTGTATATCAATGAACTGCAGTGGATATATACTCGTATATATTATATTATAGTATAATCATTATTTGTATAGTCTTATTTACCATATGATAATAACATATTACTGTATTCCAGCGTGATTATCTGCTTATTGCCGAAAACGAGTCTTTATAGGTATATGTCATCTACGATCCGACGAGTGAAAAAATAACTCGACCGGACGAATAAAAACGTCCGGTTCATTATCATACTTTTAAAACTTTTTTAATCAATATGTTTACAGATTCACATAAAAAAAAAAAATTAAAAAATACAGTTACGATTCCAATCAAGTGAACGTAATCTCACCTCTCCTAACCGTACGTTGTACAAAGGGTAACTCGAAGGCATATTCAAAGTGTGATTCTATCGGTTTTATCCAATTTATTTCGTCCGTGGATTAATCGTACGGGGAACTGATGAACTATTCGTAACTAGGTATTCGCCGTATGATTATTACTAGCAATACGTATATATTATTCTTTGAAACGCGTCGTTAAAAACATAAAAACACGTATATAATCGAAGCGCACAGAAGACAAATTTACAGTTTAATCGGATATCGGAAGCCGGACACCGGGGATTTTATGTGATTTTAGGTAGGTGTGATGTTAATACTTTTTCGTTTTTTCGAAAATATTATAGACGATCGTATGGAGCCAAACAAAAGTCGGCCGGATACGGGCGTGTGATGGAGCGTACTTATAGACTATTGTTATTGGCAGTGAAATACAACTTAATTTTGTATACATAGTTTTTTTTCTCGGTAAATTCGTACACCCGGCACAAGGCGACCCGTATACCGACTCGGTTGATCGGACGTTTTTTTTTCACTGTGAACTTCCCGCCGGGTACTTTTTACACTTAATAACGTATTAATTTTTTCAATTCGTACAATACTCGTGAAACCGTTAGTATGCGGTTAGTGTAACAAATTGAATTCGATTAAACATTTAGTGTTTTGAAAAAACTCGACAATGACAATTCAACCATTTAATCAGACAGTGAAGTGTTTTTTTTTTTGTTTGTAGATTAATTTTCTTTTTTTTTTACACTAAAATCGGGTTATTTAAAAACTAAATCGTATACCAGTATATCGGAACTATCACATCAGAAATCACCTAGGTATGTAATCGCCATTGCGTAATCTATAATTATGTAGATTTTTATTCATATTTTGGAAAAAAAACTGCAGTTAATTGTTCTATAGTTTATAATTTAAATGATTCATGAAATTTAATTGTAAAAAAAATTAATTATTTAAAGTTACTGTTGAATTTCAAATGATTTGCATAATTATACTATAACACGTTTTGATCGAGTGAAATAATACTATATTCTCGAATCACATTTTTTATTTTTTTTTATCACGTATACTCGAGTGCAACGAATGCGCACGACATGCGACGGTAATGTTTCGGTATCGGTGCATTTTCGTTGCGAACGCTATACAATTTATCGGCGAAAATAATTCGTCCGTTGTTTGACGGAACGGCGTCACCGAATCGGTGTTATCGTAAATGGGTCAAGTACGTGTAATTTAAAAATAAAAAAAAAAAAAGTAGAATTCGCATAAAAGCTGATACTCATATTTTATACGCTCAAATAAGCAACTATAAATAATGTCTAAGGTTGTACCAATATTTCAATATACGCTCGGAATCTTTACGGTGATTTACAGGTGTCCACGTTCCCGTTTACAAATTACCGTAACTATAAATTACGTATGCTACTTGAACTTGCACTCTGTCTCTACGGCTTCGACTCCGTTCCATAAAAGTTTACCCCGAAAAAAAAGAAAAAAAATATCAACCGACTTCGGGCACCCACTCGTATTCTCCGACGGCAATGACAATATATCAAATTTTCCATTGATTCATGAGGTAATTTTCCACCGTTATACTCCACGCATTATTCATATTATAAAATATATATGTATAATGTATCGTACACCGACCTAACTATACGAATTAAATTTGCAGACTTATGATAATATTAATAGTAAACCGACACTCCAGTAAGTACTATTATTACCCGAAATATTGTTTTTTTTCTTTTTTTTTTTTTAACGTTTGTACACTCATTTTAAAGCCCTCATTATAGTTTAGTGCATGCATATGACAGGTACGGAAACACTTTTCTAAAGTTTATTATTATTATTATTTTTTATATTTTTTATATTCTATTACCCGGCAGAAATTAATCCTCTTCACGTTTATTATAGTAAGGAAATCCTTGATGGGTGGAAGTATTGTAGTTAAATTTAACCGGATGCTATAGTCATTATAGCTGTAGTTCTAAAATAATTTACTAATCGCACTAAATAAAACTTTGTCAACTTATCGACTATAATATCACAGAGGTATTTGAAGTTTGTTTATGACTTGGTGTAAATTATATAATGACTCAAAAATGTTTCAGCCAAAGTTATTTTGTTAGAATGTCATGAAGAGAAATGAATCAAAGGATACTCTTTAACGCAAAAAATTACCTATCCAAAGTGGTCATACGAACAAGTTACAAAAAAGTTCATATCATTTGCAATTTTATTTGATGAATATTCTACATCGATGTAATATGGATTGAAAATATATAAATAACTTAAAAATGTTAAATATTATACATTAAATATTTGTTTGGTTCTATCAAACATGGTATCTACTATTTGGTACATTTTATAAGTAAATTTCAAAACAATGAATGGAAGTTATAACAGTCATGACAATCAATATTTATTTTGTTATTATTGGTTGAACGATTATAGACCAACAATCAAAGGATGAACTAATTAAAATAGATGCTATATTTAATTGATGATTTTTAGAAATTAAATAATACGAGAGAAAAAAACGATATCATTTTTAAAATTGAACTAACATTGCTATTCGAGTATCGACCTTGTAATTGAAAGAAAAAAACAAAAAATAAGAATAAAGGCCCAACGTAATAGACTCTACAGTTTCATTCAAACATTTGCATATATATATATATATATATATATATATATATATATATATATATATATATATATATATATATATTTTAAAAGAGTTGAACGCAAAAACAATTATCGTATTAAAATAACTTTTTCAACGTGCTGTTAAAATTGAATGTCTCTGCTTGGATATTGTATTTTTACGGTATTTCACTATTTTCCATAAACAAATAAGAAACTCGGAATATCAGTGGAGGAGGTTACATTGGGTTAGAATATGCTATTTCATATAAGTATTTTATACTTAAAAGCTTTACATATCTATTTCCTAAAAAGCGATTTTCTGAAAACACACGTAATCAATTATTTTAAATCCCACAGTCCTTTGGTTCCATTTAGAACCAAAATAATTATTTCACATTTGTTATAATAGACACTAATTCACCAACATTGTTCGATTCGTAAATCTATTTAAGTAAAATAAGTTGCTTCGAGTTCATATTGCACGGCACAAATTTAATGGTATTTATTATTATATCATATCAAACCGATTGAAATGGAAGGCTTACGATAGTCTTAACCATTTATTTGAATTGAAAAATTTAAGACTTTAATCTGAAAAGTATTTGACGTTAAAATCCCGAAATACTTTTATTACGTCAAAAATGTAAAAGCTAAAATCACCAAAATAAAAATGATGACACATTAAATAAAATCTATGTTCCAAAATTAATTGAATATAGGTAGTTAAACTTTTCACGTTCTAAATAGGTAACTATACACACTCGTATTAATATAATTGTTATTATTATGATTAATTGTTTAGATACCATTATTTTTTATTTATTTATTTTTTATTTAATTGTATATTTATTAATATGGATTGTTTTTATAAATTTATTGGATTAATGGTAGGGTAACAGTTTCATTATTTTCCATGACTTTTTTGAATGACGAAAAGAAAAATATATGAAAATTAATGCTCAGAAAATAAGAACGTGTATTTAATAATGACGCTGAGAATAAATGTATTTGAGTGGAGGTGTATGAATAAACTTATATTCACGTTTGAATATTTTTTTTTTTTTTTTTTTATTGATCAAAATTACAACTTCGGCAGCTTGGGCCATTAGTTACATTTTTTTTTTTTTGAGTTTAACAGTGTATTGTGTTAGGTATTTACATATTAAAGGTTATGTTTGATAATTTTGTTTATTTTTATATCGTTTTGTCCAGTCCGGTGTCTTTGAGGAAGAGGATGAAGTCTTCGGATATCATTGGTCCTATTTGTTGAAGTTTGATGAATGCATTTTAATGAATTGGTTTGTGTTATTGTTTTTTTTTTTTTTTTTTTTTTTTTTTTTTTTTTTTTTTTTTTTTAAGGAGACGTAGTCTGCTTTTGGTTTTTTATTCAGTGGGAGGCATTATTTGGAATAGCAAGTTTGATAATTTTGTCATTTTGATTTTGATTCGTTGATCTTTAAGGTGGGGACGTATTATTTCTATGGTTTTATGTAGACTTTCGATATCGGTGCCACATTGATTGCAAAGGTCTTTTAGGTTCACTTTTGTATTTGATGAATTTTCGACTATATACTTAAATAGATTGAAGTTGATGGGTATTTTGGTGGGGTGTTCAAAAAGGTAGGAGCAAGGTTCTAATTGAGTGTCAATGCTTTCGTTGTTCTTGTTGTTTGAAGAAGAATTTGACCTTGATCTAATTTTGGGTTTTTTATTTTTTTTTTTAATTGTAGATGAGATCGTAATAGTATCTTCGCTTTCGAATGATTTATCGGTTTGTGAACGTGATTGGTGAGATTGAGTTGTGGGTGATGTGAATGGGGTAGAGGAGTTAGATAGTGATCTTTTATTTTGATCGAGTGTTGTTTTATCGATGTTAGATGATAGCTTGATTTGTTCTTTTGTATGATTGTTTACTGTATTTTCATTATTAGTATTTTTGTTTTCGTTGGAATTCTCTTCGTGATAAGTGTTGTTTAGGTCAGGAACTGATTCATTTATGTCATTTTCGATGTTGGTTGGATTATTTTTGCATGATGACGAGATATGTCCTTTTAGTTTACATGTAAAGCATGTGGGTGTATCATCTGATAGATATATACGGAAGGTAGTATTTTCTTGTGTAACTGTAATCGAACTGGGTAGGTGTGGGAAGTCTTCTGGGTTTATATATAGTTGTCTACGGAAGCTGGTAATGTGAGAAAATTGGCCTGTAGATAGATTGGATTTTAGGTGTGTAATTTGAGATGTGGTTCTTATTTTAATTTCATGTAGGGCTTTGAAAATGACTTGGTCCGGAATAATTGGGTAAACATTAGATAATATGATTTTTTTGGATGGGTTAATGAGTTTTCTTATAGGAATGGTGTTATCATTTATTATAATATTTGGGTGGTTTTTCACTAGTTCGTCGGCGGTGTTTTGGCTGTTTAAGAATACGCAAAAACGGTCGTTTGATATTCTAGAAGCGGCGATGATGTTTAATGGTGATGTAAATTTACTAATTGCTGTAAGGTATTCTAATTGTTTTATGTCGTTAATTATTGGTAGAACAATAGCTTGGTTCATTTTTGGGGAGTTTTGGTGTGCAGTCGTTTCTGCAAAGCTTTTGGGTTTCGAGCTGTCTGAATTGTTGGCTTGGCTGTTATGCGACGAGTTGGTGAGTTGATTTGTGTTTGTTTCGATCATAGTATTATTGGATGGTTTTAAAGATGATGCAAGCAGTTTATCTTTAAGATTGATTGTTTGTTGTGCATTTTGATTTTTGGATTGTTCGAAAATGTTTTGGGTGTGTGATTTCATTAATGTATTGGGCGGCGTATCGCCCATTGTGTGTGTTGTGTGATGCTCGATTTGGTTTCTTAATTAGCTATGTATGTGTAACTAAGTATAAATATATTCATATTACCCAAATGCTGATTGCGCTAATGAACTTGACTGTGCTATCGGGAGCTAAGAAACGATAAGCGAGGACGGTTTATGCGTGTTGCTCGGACGGTTGGCGAACACGAACTGTGAATATTTTAATACTCTCGTAATTTAATTAACATAACCCTCACTCTCATAACTCATTAGTCATAAGCATGTAAACGCATAAATGCTTTTAGTAAACTATATATTGAGATTATATAGTTTTACAAATATTATACGTCTAATACCCGTTTTTCCGGGCGTAAATACAGTCTCTTTTAGTGGTGATATTGGACGGCCACGGTCACTTGATTTTGAACTGACGTAATTTTTTTTCTCTGATGTACCACAGAGCAAAATGCCCAAACATCGTCTCTAAAACTTCGGAAGCCCCATACGGGCCACTAACTTGAAGACCTACCTTCATTCTACCCGAAACGACCCATAAGGTCATAGAAAACTATCAAGAAATGCTTTATCACTTTATCTAAAATGAGGGTCACCACTTCAGTGACGTATATCTTTTTAGATAATTAATACAAAATGACATTACCTTTTGCATTTTAATCGTAAAATACATTTTTGGATTTTTGACATGGTTTGATTTTAGTTATTTTCCCATATCAGTAGGGAAAAATTTGCCACATTTTGTAAAAAGTAATTTCGATCTGTATTGCGGCCTAGTAACCAGGAAATACCAAACGTGGTACAAGCGTAAGCTTATATTGTCGATGAACGGTTATAGGTATAATACAGTATCTACCGATCGACACCGGATTTGATTTGAACTACACTTTAAAATAGTAAATAGACGTATTTTATGAGTAACTAAATTTCACTAAAACCACTGGTGAAACTCCCACGCCGATGTCTTTCTATCACTGCGTTACCTTAGCGTAGGCTCGTATCCTAAGAATTTTCAAGTTTTTTTTTTTTTCATAAATTCCACTCGATTAAGACTTTTCAACATCGACTCATGATGTCTAATGTCACTCCAGTATTAAACGTAACGTATGAAATAAAATTCATTTACATGCATCGATAATCCTACATGATTTTAAATTATTTTTATAAGCTTTGCAAAGTTGATATAAGTAACTATCGTGGTTCCTGTGGTTTTTATACAACTCATAAATATTTACTATAGATAATAGTGTACGTATATAACTGTGTAAGTCTACAAAGTAAAACATATAATTTTAAGTTTTAACCATGAAAGATTATAATGCATATAATGTCGTTTTATTAAATTAATTTATAGGAAATGTGAGTTCCGCAAGTTCCGCAAGGGATCGCAGTTCACGTTCATTATTAATTATTATTATCAAATTAATTCTATAAGTATAATATTTTTTTTATTTTTTATACATGCATAAGTTTGTCTAATTTTGTATTAGATTTAGAACATTTTACATTGATTTTACGCTTCTTTACGTTTAATTTATTTGATATTATTTGATCTCTCAATGAGTATTGTTTGTAATTTATTAGTTTGTTTTTTTTTTCTACTAAAGCACGTATTTTCTAAGTTTGATGTATGACGTATATTTTAGTTTTTATGGTTTACTATTATGCTATATTATTGAAACAAAAGGTTTGATGATTGTTTAAAACTCTGCAGTGTTTTAAATTTTAAATTTATTGCAATCGATCAAATACTATTCGGCTGCCAACTTTATTCGACCTTTTTTTTCTTTATTAAAATTTAATGAATCGGGAATGTATATTATTGTATTAAATATTATGGTATTTTATAAATTCTTTTGTATATCCATGTGACATACCAATTATTGACAAAACAGTTAATCGGCTATGATTGTTATAAATATCTATTATTTTTTTCATTTGAAACATTAATTACGTGATTAATTATTCAAAATAAAACTAATTAAAACTTTTTGAAGAATATATTAATTTATTTTTATTTTTTAATGCATCATTAAGAAAAATCGCATAAACATATTGTGCATGAAGTTAATAAACTGATAAACTGATTAGACTATGTAAGCATAAAGTCAAAAAATTAAATCACGTTTAAAAATGTAAATTATAATTAATAAAATGATCTTTTCTTATTTCTATTCGCAGATTATATAATTAGATAGTTATGCACAGTATCAGGAACTTTGAATTTAGGATGCTTAATTATTACGATATCACGGTTAGGTTTTTTTTTTACATTCGTGGTAGGTACCCACCTAGTTCAAGATAATAAAATAATTTCTCGATGAAATTTTAAGTGTAATTTAAAATGTCCATAACGCATTTATGTACTTACGATGCGTGCGTTTTTTAGAAAACCATATACGCGTGGGTACTTAATATTATTTCAGTTTGAAGAAATTAAAAAGTCATCATAAAACGTATATTTTCCAACACCTTATGGTCTCTGAATCTAAATATTTATTTCGACGTGAGTTTACAGCCATGCGGATGTCGTCCGTCGGTGGTATTAATGACACATCGGAAATCGGCTGCAGTGGTTTTGCGCCGATCACGTTGAATCTGTGTAAAAAAAATGTCGTGATAATTATATAAACGAGCATTATTTATTATACCGATTGGATGTCGTCTGCGTACGGTTAAGATAATGCGACAGAGACGACGAAACGAAAAGAGGCCGCGAACGAGTTTGAAGGTCGTGATGCGTAGGGGGAGTGTATGGATTTCTCGAGACGTCCGTGAGCGGTGCACAATAAAATCACGACCGTCGACTGCTGTAATGACTCAGATCTGCAACTGTCAAAAACGTTCGAGCTCGATTCGTCGGTAAATACTCGGGTAGAATTAAAAAAAAAAAAGTTATGAAATTGCCGCGTGGACGGTGATGATCGCTTTCAAAAACAAAATTTTCAAACTGGTTCGTAACGACAATAGCAAGTACTACCGAATCGCACGCAGATTTTCGCAAAAACGTTGTACGTGCGATTAAGACAAATGTGAACGCAATGGAAACCATCCGATTCGTATGAAGTGAACAAATCAATAAATAGAGAAACGCGTATAGCACGTACAAAGCGTGGCCAGGTTCATTGTGATTTTTATTTTGATATTTTGACTTGCACACCTACGACTGGACGACGACGATTTTCGAAATCGAAACCGGTCGCCAACACAAGCCGAACAAACCTTTTTTATTCCCACGGGCTACAGATTTATTTCTCACGTATATTTCTATTTATAGACACATGTTATACACTTTTAACAGATCACTTTCAATTTAACCGTTTCACATAAGCGTTCAACAATAAAATATTATCATGATTATAATTGTTTGACACGTACAATATTGTTATTCATGAATATTACAAATTATCGTTAAAACCGACTGCGACTGCGGGCACGCGAGAAAAACACATTTTAACAACGGTAATTTCCTTTTCGTCCGAAATCGTATTCCAATGGTATGCGACGTCCGGACACTTTTGCGACGACGATGATGAATCGCCGGTAGTTTCCTTCGCGAGAAGAACGCTGAACGCGAAATACAATGAAAACCGTTCGCCGAACAATAAACGCAGTAGGTGTACCACGCGCGTCGCGAAATAATAATATTATGTTAATACGCGTTTTGTACGTCGGACGTCGTGAAAAAACATAAAAATAATTACAATAATAATAATAATAATAACAATAATAATATAATTAACGAAGACGATGAACAATAATAAAAACGGTGTTTATCGATTTCAAGCAATTAATAATAATAATAATAATAATAATAACAATAACAATAACAGTTATAATGATAACACCATCGAGCTAAATAGAAGGTTGTACGTGGAACGTTTTCGTGATAAATCCGTCGATGATTCGCTGACGACGACACGTCTGTCGCGGAATAGTCGAAACCGCCGTGGAAAAAAAAAAGAAAAACTGTAAAAAACGCCTTATAAAAAAGTAAAGAATAAAAGAGCGGATGGGAAAAAAAAATAATAATGATAAAATAAACCGTAGGTACGACGACGAGTGACTCGCCACGCCAACCGGACGGCGCGGCGGCGGCGGCAATGCATTTCGGCGAGCGCATGACCGGCGGCGGCGGCGGCGGCGTTTCTCTCTCGGCGGCGCGCGCGGCGGACCACCTGTCGCTGTTACCGCCGACGATTGCTCGCCGCCGCCGACGCCGCCGCGACGCGACACAATAATATTCGCCCGCGCGACGTTATAGACAATCGTCGCGCGTCGCCGTCGAGTCTCTCTCCGAGCGGCCACCACCGCGTGTTTCGTTACCAACGTTTTTGCGTGTCAGTGTGTGCGTATTATTCTGTGTGTGTGTACGTATTATACAGTGTGTGTGTGTGCGTATTATTAACCGAGTGTGTGTGTGTGTGTGTGTGTGTGTGCGCGCGCTCGCGCGTGCTTGTGTGCGTATTCGTGTGTTTGCCGCGTCGTGTGCCGCCGCCAACGGATCAAAGTCGACGACGCGTGCTTTGTCGTCCGTGCCGCGGGCCGCCGCCGTCAGAGTCCGAGTCCGAGTCGTAGTCGCAGCCGTCGCCGCGTCCGAGTCGCGTTGAATGCGGACGCGATCGTTCGAAACAAATAAATATTATGATATTATTGAAACATATCATTGTGTAGTGGTGAAAAAATCAGACGTAGAAAGAAAAAATAATAATAATAAAAAAAAAATTTTTGAAAAAAACTCGTCCGCTCGCATCTTTAGAAAAAAAAAATTGTATTTATAATACGTTCGCAGCAGCCGTCGGTACGCGTTATTTGTTTTTGTTTTTGTTTTTTTTTTTTAATTCTACTCTATCGGTATTGTCGTATTTAATTTATTTATCGTTGTTGAAATATTTTGATTATTATTATTATTACTTTCGTCGCCGCTGCCGCCGCCGCCGCTGTGTTGCTTCTGCTGCTGCTGCCGCTGCTGCTGCTGTTGCTGCCGTCGCCGTTCTCACTACTAATCTCACTCCTACTCCGTCGACGGGTTTTTTACCGCAAGACACGCACCTACCTACGTTTGCCTCTACCACCTACCTACGGCCGCGGTCGTTTCAGGTAAGCCCTTCACTTTCCGTCTCGTATTCCGTCCGATCGTTGTTGTTTTTATTATTTTTTTATTTTTTCGAGTTCATTCACAACGCTCACCGCCGTCGTGCGAGAGGAGACAGTTTGTGTGTGTGTGTGTGTGTGTGTGTGTGTGTGTACGACTATGTGCGTATACGGATCGACGTCTATTATTCGTTTTGTTTTCACGACACGATCGTGTCGACGTTTTCGTTACACTTAGGGGTTTTCTGCACTAAGCTCGTTTAGTTTCAACGACGGTCTCTTGAATTCCTGTGACTAATGCGACGTGCTCTCACGAACACAAAAACAAAAACAAAACTAATAATAATAACAATTAAAAAATATACAACGGGCTATGCGTAGGGTTGCATTGTTTCACATGTATTTATTACGGTTATTTGATCGAAAAATCTATGACTAAATGAAAATAAATGCCTCTGTGAAAATCAACGGAAGTTTTTATCGAACACGTCTGATTTTATTCAGAACGACTCCACAGTGTTTTTTTTGTAAACTATTTTCTCTATTTGTATAATATGAACGTGACATTAAATTGTTATGCGGTGTGTGAGCACTTGAACAGTATGAAAAACAAACAACGATTTATAAAAATAAATTAAATTATAATTAATATTTAGTTTCAAAACGGGTTATCTACCAGTATAAAATGAGAATTTTGTTTTTACTGTAACTGTATAGATTTAATCTTGTTGCTTAAACTATTTGTCAAGATTTACTTGTTTTAACTCTTAAAACTGAAATAATGTAACACTTGTGTAGCTTACAGTCACATTTTATTTGTTTTGGTCTTATGCTCAGCAGTGAACATTATAAAAAAAAAAGAGATGTTTAGACTAGACCTCAAAAACTTAATTATTTACTTCAGAACATTAATTTAGTTGTTTTAAATACAATTTATTGATAACCTACAAATAAGTTTTGAAAGTAATTTCAAAACCTTAACATCTGAAACATAAAACTAATAATTTTCAGCTCAAAATAATTAAGCTGCATTCAATTATATTTATAATACATAAGGTTTTCAATAAAAATTGAATTGGTATAGTTGTTACTTTTTCGATTTTATATTTTTTAAATGTGTGTAGCACGACTGCTCCCTAAATTCCGAGCTAAATTATAATCATAGGACTTAAGTAAATAATTCAACATTCCAAATAAAAAGTTAACTTCTAAGTTCTTATGCCACACTTAGTTACTATTAGCCCAATTTGGCAATTAATTGTTGCTTTTATTTTTTATTTATTTATTTTTTTGAGTTTGTATAATGTAATTAAAATACACATCAATCAATATGAATTTTCGTTGCCGTAATTCAATCTCAAAATAGGGGAAAAAAATGTCGTACAGCTTTTGATTCTATAAGCTTAAAGTAAGAAAGTATTAATTGTATTCATAGTGTAACAATTTTATTGCTCTAAATTATAGCGTAAATTAAATGATTTAACTACAATCTACATATTACATAATATGCATATATACTGGTATATGTGGAAAGTTTATGATATGTACAGTTCAAGGATAGATTAACTATTATCCACGTGTTTACAGAGTAATTTAACAATGAATTAAACTTTATTGAATTTATGTAACACCTACATTACTTAATTATCTCTTTGTACTTACGAACGAAAAATCAAATCGTGTCGTACCAGTGTTACTAGGCTAAGATCAGAATGATTATTTCGATGTGGACATAAGAAATTTAGTCATAAACTACGACTAAGTAGTGGCTATTAGACTATTATAGTGAAACAACACTATAATTTAAAATATTGATTATTAATAGGTAGGTTAGATTATTATTCTATTAAAGAAAAACGCTTTTTTTACATTTTTTATTTGCGAATTTTTCCGGACTTAAATACACAGGCACATGAACATAACGATGTTTAACGTACGTTTATCAGATAACATGCAAGATTTGTAACTCAATTTGTTTAGTTTGAAATGTTAACAGAAAATGTAAACGCTCCCACATACAATATACGAGTGTGTATATTTCACATACATTAAGGTCACTAAATTAATTTTTGTACATCATTGTTTGTATCGAATCCAATATTTAATGAATATAATGAACCATGTGATTACTGATTAGTGATTATTATTGAAAATAAAGTGCAATAAACCATATTTAATATAAGGATTACATTAATAATAACGTAGTCAAAGAATTCAACCTCGTCGTACATACAATAGAAGATTGATTTTACTAAAGTAAATATGAATACAAAATTATGCGCAGTTAATTTTTTTTTTCAAATATTAATTGTACATCATGGTTTTACCTATTAATTTTCGTAATACCATTTGGGAGAAAAATACATTTACTAAATACACGTATAACATATAATAACCTAAATCATGTAAACGCAACTATCATAAAATTGATACGTTAAAAAAAAAACACAGAATATGACGTTAACTATAATAATATAATAAAAAGAAAAAGTTAAACAAACTATTAGTTGCTCTATAAACATTATCTCTATATTCCATCGTTTTAATTTGATATTCAAAAATACACATGTTCAATAAAGTTATCCGATAGCATTATTATTAATTGAAAAGTTTATTAAAAACATCGTTGATGATAAAATATTATTAAATAAAAAAAAATAAAAAATACTGATGTGATTTAATACAAGTGGGTGGTATTAGTACTTGTAATTAAATTTAAAAAAAACATTGACGATTTTTGTAATTAGTGTCCAAGATTTTCTTTATTAACATTTTTACTTTAACGTACTTTAATTATTTATGCTTAATATTAAATCTTAATTGCACAACAAAAAGTTAACAGAAGTTTATTATACTGACTTATAAAGCTGACTTAACCCGATTAGTTAATAAGTGGCATTTACAGGAGATAACATTTTTTTTAAACAAAACAGGCGAAAGAAAATAATAGCTGAGATAACGTTTTACAATAATGTAAACTGGTATACAATAGATTTAGAACCATGTCTTTTCAGTTTTCACTCCATAATATATGGTATTAAATTATTTTATGTAGGTGTAATTTACGTCTGATGGTTTTACGTATACGAAAAAGACGTGAGAAAACATTGAATAATTATTTAATCATTTTTAATGTGTTCACTATTATACGTATCTTATATTAATAATTAAAAACATGCGTATTTTTAACTATTTATATAAACCAATTGGCGTTTTTTTTTTTGGTTGCTATTGG
This sequence comes from Therioaphis trifolii, assembly GCA_027580255.1. Lineage (NCBI taxonomy): Eukaryota > Metazoa > Arthropoda > Insecta > Hemiptera > Aphididae > Therioaphis > Therioaphis trifolii. The sequence goes on from CM050409.1 coordinate 22,346,883, forward strand.
GTTCGTGTTGCTTTTGTGAATGGATTTATTATTAGTATAAATGAACATTGTACAATTTTTTTTATAATTAAAAAAATTATTTTTAAGCTTGAACATAAATACTACATGAAAAATCATTAAAATCCAATTTTAAACCTATCTATTTTTTATTCATATAAATTATAAATATTTAATAAAACGAAAAACTATTAGATAATGATTTTATTAGGTAAACATTTGCATGTTTGATTTGTTTTTTAGTTGAAGAATGATAAAAAAATTCACGTTAAATTCCATCAACAGACTTATTAATTATTATTACAACTAAATGTTGCGAAATACGAACACTACGTATCAACTATGATACGTTTCGAATTAGGCATCAAAAGGAAAAAAAGTTTGCGTGTACTATAATTTAAATTAAATTTACAATTTAAACGGTTATTTTAACATCAAATATTAGTTTTGCTGAAAGCTAATTAAAATATAATTACTTAATAAAAAAAAAAAAAAAACATCAAATATAGTATGTTAAATTGCTTTATCGAGGAGTTCTGTACTCCGATGTCGGTAAATTGCGTCCCTATAAGTACGGTCATGGTCATATACTATGTGAATTGCGGCCCGCGTACTTTTAAAACATACGTAAATTGCGGCCCGTGTACTTTTAAAACATACGTAAATTGCGGCCCGAGTATTTTTAAAACATACGTAAATTGCGTCCCGGGATATTCCAATTTTACAATTATCAGGAATCATAGATGGAATAGCCGTCTCCTTCAAGTATAGTTTATAACTACCTCCTGGTTTTAAGTTATAGTCAGATTGTACAAAGTGCTCACTACAAATACAACTATTTTTGGTAGGAACAAACCCTTTCCGACATATAGCAGTAATCCACAGTTGATTCCTTTCTGGATTTTTTAATGGAAATCTAATGGGAACAATCTTATTATAGTTTTTACATACCTAACTAATAATAAGTTTAGATAAGATATAAAAATGTATAACTTACGAAAAAAAATGAACTTTGCTTCCTTTCAGTCTCCTATTGACACAACCAGACACAGAACAAGAAACCACCATGATGTTGAATTACTTGAATTGAATTTTATAGTTTATAAATTATAATCGAAAAATTGTGTTTCAATCCGAATCCATATAAAAAGATAACTGATATATAAAACAACATTTTTATACAGTGGATGCCGCTTAATGTGGGCACCGGTTAATATGGGCATCCGCCTATTGTGGGCAAACAGATCTGGTCCCAATACAAATGTATATTAACAATGTTAAATCTAACCACGTAATATGGGCACTCGATTCGGTTAATGTGGGCAATTTTATATTATCATACTGTTAGAATATACACATATGTATTTAAAAACGACTATTTTAATCGGGTTTCGTCGTATCTTTGAGATTGTGGAGATTGTGTTTATTGAAAATAATAAAAATCATAATGCCATTTAAACCATATAACATATTATATAACATTTAATTTATAGAGTAATTATTTCCATTTTTTTTCAACTTTATTATAATAAAAATAAAAAAAATTTTGTATTATAATTTTTTAACTAATTTCGGTTTTTATGGGCAACCGCTTATTATGGGCAAACAGGGCTGGTCCCATTGTGCCCACATTAAGCGGAATCCACTGTATTATGTCTTTGGTTTCAATCACAGAAAAATTATATTTCATGGAATAATATAAAATGTCATGGATTAATCAATCATATTTTGCCCTGTTCGCATATGGATTCTAGACTTCAATTTTATTCGTTGAGTCGGATATCTAGTTGTTTTATATATCTGTGGTTGCTCTAAAGTTTACAGTATTCTTTTCAATCTAATAAAAATGGACGTTATGAAAAGTGAAAGGAATAAAACGTTGAAAATAGTTGATGGTTTCAAATTTCGTTTTCATAAATTTCTAAACAATGATATTCAACGTTGGTGTTGCACAGTTAAAACGTGTAAGTGTTTTTTGAAATTTGATGATAATGATATTTGTATAGATGGTTTTAAGTCTGTTATAGTTATAGTCCTAAGTCCGAAAAATGGGACGGAAAATATTGGTTTTGTGGAAAAAAGGCTTAGACGTAATTTACATATTAATAAGAAACAGTTAGATAGGCATATGTACAAATATACCCGGGCCGCAATTTACGTATATATAAAATATACCCGGGCCGCAATTTACGTATGTATAAAATATACCTGGGACGCAATTTACAGAGACCCCTGTACTCATATTAATATCGTCCAATTAATTGGGATTCATTTTATTTCAACATTCCAACGACTACCTAGGATTTCACTGTGCATGTGGCAGTATAAAAATTGATTCATAATTGGTATACATTATTACAGAATTTTGATATTAGAAATAGTTCACAAAATATCAAAATACTACACCTGCGTCAAAAAAGAGAATTTTAAAATAGATATGTTTTTATTTTAAATTTTGGTTTCTACAATAAAATACTGAAGTATCATCTGAATAATGTAACGGTTACTCGTTTCTTTTTTTTTTCTGCCGAAACAAACCTTCAATATTTTTGATAATTTGTGTGATAATATTTTTTTATGGCTTGAAACTGTGTCATACATAAATATTTTAATTTTAGTCAAACGCATCGTCGGTGTTTCCATCGATTCTTGTACGCGACGTTATGAGTAATTTTGTTTACACCATAAAGTATTTATACGATCACGGTCATTATATCGAGTTTTGAGTTTTCAGTATGATATGCCTCTATTAAGATCACGGTCACGTGTATAATACGGTAGATAACTCAGAAGTCTTTGAAGAAGATGAATCGAATCAAATGAATAATAACATAATTTTTGAGGATATATAGATGTATAAAAACACACACACACACACACACATATCTATATATATATATATATATATATATATGTGTGTGTGTGTGAATGTATGTATATTGGATATTCGGATGTTTATAAACACGACGTTTTAATACATTATACAGCTTAGAACGAGTATAAAAACCACTTTTTTTTTTTGAGCTTTATGAATACTCGTAATTGGATAATATGAGTTGCATAATTGAAATCTATACTTCGATATAACATTATTCTGAAGTAGAGAACATGCGTTTTGTAATTCGAATCATTAAGAAAAAAAAAAAAACGAATAAGAGGAGACGTTTTTCCAAGAATATTCGGAAAATTTCATTCTTTTTAACGTTTTGAATTTGTATTTGTATTTGTATTTTTTTTTGTCACTCACACTAATGAGAAAATATTTTGAAATATAAATGTAAAGTAGGTCATATCTACATATTATTTTTTTTTTGCCGAAAAAGAATTATTCATACATAGACATATTATATTGCGTATTATACACGTACGTGTATTCGAAATGTAATTTGTTTGACATAAGACACTCGTATGAATAAGTACAGTACGACAGTGTCTAATACATTTACATACATTTGTGGAGATGTATAAGAATAAGATCGTTTATTTTTTTATATTGCCAGAACAGTATGGCAATCAAATAATATTGTCATGTGATCTTGACAATTTTGAATAATCCTAATGTAGGATACGATGTTTTAATGCAATATTTATATTAGTTTAATTAGGAAAATGTACGCTGTGCTAAAATTTCACGTAGGGAAAACGTATATAACAATATTCAACGTGCATTTTTCATCTGTTATATTTTTTGAATATTTTAAAGTTATTTCACATTTTACTAATAAGCGACCTCAGTTTGCAGGTCTTAACGCGATTCGTTGGATCCCATATAATACCTTTACATGTACGAGTACATGATAAACAAAAAAAAAAAAAACAAAAAAAACAAAAATGGTTTATTGAAATTAATTTTGTGTAAACAAACTATTTAACCGTTTTATCAACTAATACACTCGTACGTACGCAAATAATAGTGGAGTACGAACTCAAATATGTGCAAAATGATGGAAAATATTTCACTGGAAACGATGCGAAGCTTATACAATATAATTATTCGTTATAAATCATTTGAGTATCATTTGTACAAAATAAAAAAATTGAATGTTAGTAATTTTGCGAAATTCGTTTCATATGAATAAAACGAGTGTGATATTATGAATTAATATGTAAATGTATACGGTAAATGAACCGTAAAATATTTTTATCACGTTGATAATTCATTGATTTATTTGGTTGGAAAAATGTCCCGTAGACAACCAGTTACTGTAACTGCAACATATACACAACGTGCAGACATACGTTTGAAAATTAGGGAAAACATTGAGGTGTGAAAAAAGGTTACTTTTTTTGTTTTTGAAAAACAAAAAACATTTTACATCAGTAAAAAAATATAAATAATACGACTATTCTCGTTGTTAATTATTCTAGTCATTAGCGAAACAAGTGTAAGTGCCTTAGTCTACGTGTTTAAAAAACGTCAACGCCACCCTCATAATCGATAGGTATCCGACGTCAATGACAAATGCGAGCGAACTGACAAAACCGTATAACATTTTGTGCAATAATAATTGTATAATCGTTTTCGTAATCTCGTGCGCTTCGTGCCATGTCTTGTCACACACAATAATCGTTTCCTGAACGTCGTTCCTAAACTCCTTACACGGGTTTTTCGGCAACACCCACACTGAGCAGCCGTGTTACACACCGAGGTGATTACAACGCAGTCAAGCGTTCGTCCAGCACGGGGTTTTTCCGTCCTGCATTAACTAATTACAAAGAGTTCGTATTTTTTTTTTTTTTTTTTTTTTTTTTTTTATGGCAATCCACCAAACAACAATTTAAAGCATTTTTATCTTTTCGACTCTTTCGAGCTCCGGTCCAATCCATTAGACGACGACGTCCGTGACAAAGGTGTGCGACTCCCACGGCTGCTGACGGTCTACATCACGGTTGATATACCAGTAAGTCGTTCGCACGAGTATATGGTTAATAATATTTCGTCGATAGCCATAACGATGAGGAAAAAAAAAAGAAAAAAAAAGGAATAACTCTGTACGGCGTGTAATCAAAAGTTCTCGCAGGTTCAAAAGTTCGAAGCTATCCGTTGTCAGCGCGATTATAGGTTATAACACGAGTTGCGTCCGAGTTGGTTCCCGGAATATCATACGCGTCACACAAATGAATTGGTTCCTAAATCCTAACTTTATAATACACTCCCGGATTACAGATATTTCGAAAGAAGTTTGAATTTTAATACAAGTATAACTGAAAAGTATTTTCAAAAATTATCAGAACTAAAAATCGATTGTAAAATATGCTTGATTATAAGAAGAGAAATGGAAAAATTTTAACGAATCGGAATCGAATTTGTGACTAACGTTTACTATACATTTTTATCACTATAGAAAATGTAGGTCTACTTAATAATACAGTACCGTTTTATTTTATTCAATAGTTCAAATATCGTTTTAGCATGCGTTTTACTGCTAAAAAAGTGAAAATCATGATATAGTTAATATAATAAAACAAAAAAACCGCTTTTGATCACACCCGCTGAACGTAAATAGTAACAAGTGGTTACGAAATGAGAAGAAAAATTCAAATTTCTCGTAAAATAATCTGAGAACGAATTAGGATACTCATTCTCCGTAAAACCTCGGGAACCAATTCGGATGAAACGTTCGTTACGATCCGGTATGTGGGAGTCGATACTCGAACATTCCCATACCGACTCGAATAACACCGATAACACGATGTTATTATACGCGTGCTCAGTGTAATGTTCTATCAGTGTCGTGTCTGGCGCCAATACGTCTTCAGCGCCTATTTTATGCAGTGTACCACCGCGTAAAATGGAGTATTTTAATAATTATTATCGTCACGGACGTATCGATAAGATTCGTCAATCGACTGATTGTCATCTCACGCACTTACTATGTAAGTACATCGTCAATGAACGTGTAGTCGTATATATATTTTTTTTATAATTTTTCATCGAACCGATTAGATAAACGGTTTTGGTTTACATACTCATCCGTACACGATCAAAATATGTTCTATAATATTTATTATCGTTCAGTAATTATAAATGAGTAATATTCGTCTAATAAATTATTCGTTGCCGAATAAAAAGGAACGTTTGAAGCACGTATATATTAGGATTACCATATTTTATTTGGCGAAATCCGGGACAAACTTCTTTTCATTTTTTTTTATTGATTTTCCGATTATACAATATAATTTTTGACACACATTATAAAGATAATAATTAATAATATTTGGAGCTTTAAAAATTACAGAATATATATATACCTAATAAAATATACAATTTTTATTCTGTGTCCGATGTGTTCTCCGTCGGCAGAAAAGTCTGAGTTGTTTGATACTTGGTTGAACTGTGTACTTTTTGAAACAATGTTTCGTTGGCAAGTATTGACTCATAAAATCGACAAAAAGACATGTTATCAAAACTTGTACCTATTAATTATAAATGAAACCTTAAATGTTATTATATCTAATTTATTTCGTGATTTTGCTCATGTGCTATTCATTAATGAAAACATACGTTCCACTGTTGCATTTGAGCCAGGTAATGAGAAACAAAATTCAACAACTATTAAATGGACAACTATATCATGTATATTTGTTCATAATTATGTCACATCTTACTCGTTACCTTTTTCCATCAAATGTTTAATAAAAGACATTCATACATTTTTTAACTCTCATTCTAGGACAATATTCTGTCCTGAAACACATTATAGGGACACCGGGACGCCATACGCAAAACCGGTATTGTCTCGGCCAAACCGGGACGTATAACCCTAGTATAGGTGGTACATTAAAAAAATAAATAAATAAAAAAATACGCGTAAAATGAAATTTGTTGTTTTTCTGTTTTTCTCGTTTTCGCCTGCAACGAGCCGGCTAATAATAAACGGGAGAATTTCATTAAATCCATTAGGTCTACGACAATATAATTCCAGTAAGACAGGCGGTCGATGTGATTTTATAATAATTTCATAACGTAAGAAATGTGTAAAAAACGCATTGCTTTCTCATAATCAAGAACATTTTTTAATCAAACGTAGAAATGCCGTATACGTCGACAACGAAAAGAGTGAACAATTATTTTTCAAACTAAATCTCGAAATTTTTAAAATATCTGAACCAGAAATAGTTTCCAAAGAAATATTTCACTTAAAATTTTGTCGTCGTATATTTTGAATTAGTTTCCCGTAGTTTTGCTTCTGAAAAAAAGACAAAGCGTCCTCATAAAGTAATTTCAAAATATACGTGAGCACTACTTGTAATAAAAAAAATCCGTTCGAATCCCCCGCAGAAAATCGTATAGAGCATTAATCTACCTAATGTCTAATCGATTAGGAGTACACGTTCAGTGTTGCGACTAAATCAAGAGAACAGTACTGAGAAATAAAACCATTTGAATATTAATCCGATACCGAGACGTTGTATATACCGGCCACGTTTATCAACTCTTATTATTAATATATAATTTGATTAGTTTTCGTAATATTTGATTCAAATATAAACGACAGTTTACATAATTTTCTGGCATAATATTGATATCACTGCTGATCGTGTCATAAATCATTATAATACACGATTGTTCAGAATTATACACTCAATGATACGAATGTTAATTGTTTCCAACGAAATGCACTGCCCGGCCTTTTCGCTTTTGGAAATCAAACTTAAAATGAAAAATAACAACAAAACAAATCTGACTGTCATCTCTCTCCACGAACAAACTTTCGAAATATTTCTAGGTTTCCAAAGTTACGAGTTTTTTATGGTTCGCGACTCACGTCCACGGAACGAGATTTTCTCGTCGAAACTCATCGTGATTATTCTAAAAATGCGTTTCACATGTTTTTTGACATATTGTAATAATATTCGTCTCTCGAAAATCGGTCCATCACTCGGCGAACGGAACTCATACAATATTATGATGACTACCCCGATAATTCACGTCGCGAAAATTCCGCGTGACATTTTTGAAAACGCGTTTTTCGAATCTTTCATTGAAATCGCGTTTGATTCATTCACCTTCCCCTCTCCCAATGGGCAGTGGCGGATAAAGCCACGAAAGGTCAGACAGACCGACCGTGGAAAGTTCACACGATGGCGACGCGGCGGTTTTTGTTCGGCGGTACGGTTCGAGAAATCTCGTCGTTTTTAACTGCACCAAACATTGTCCAAGGTCGGCCCGAACGCCACCGCTGCATTTTCCTTATTTCGTTTTACGTTTTATCGTTTTGAATAAATCACGGCCTACTTCGGTTGTTTGACGTCAACGGACGTATTTTTCTAATACGCGTGCACGGCCGGGCGGTGGCACGTCACAGATAAACTATCATCACATGATGCTAGTATAATATATCGATATAATATATATTCCGGTACATACCAATATATATATTATGAACTTGTAAAACAAAGTCGTTTCGTTTTTCCTTCGGACGTAGTGATTAGACAAATAGCACGCGAAAATAGCAACGTGAAAACGTGTGTGATGTTGTGATTCTTTATCGATTTTTCGCAACCGAAGCCAATCGATAATTTCAATTATCGAATAAAATTAAAAACCGAAATCGAGTCGACCCGGACAGACGCTCAGCAAACTTCAAGCACGGCGTACACGTGTTCGAAATGCGCAGCGGTTGTATTTCAATATTTGTGTACAAAAATCGAAACATTCAAAAAATATTATTTAAATTGTGATAGAATCGATATGAAAGAAATGTACGAAGAGCCGAAAAGACTCTATATCCACTTGTAGAGTGCTTTAGACATACCATTTCTACGGTTGATTCACTCAGCTGACACCCAGCTGAGCACTGCGTACCTTTTTCACGGACCGGTTGAGTACAGGTGCAAATAAATAATGAGAATTCAAAACACTAATACGACTTGATTGAATCGTTCGTATCTATTGATTTTTATACCACAAAATAAATAGTAATTTTAAAAGAATTTTTAGAAGAAAAAAAACCTAATTTAGTATATAATTATTCAGTAGTTTCAACGTTTTTGTCTTATTAATGCACAGCGTATACAAATAAAAATGTTTTGACATGATAAATTGAGCAAAAACAAGTCAGTATTTTCGTTAATTTTAATGTATATATGATTTTTATTTCCATTATCGGTATTAGGTAGGTATATAAAAATAAAAATATTATGTTGATTGAGTATATAATAAATTAAATAAATGAAAAAAAAATGAAATTGGTGTCCCTAAAAATAATCATTTACCGGTTCTGAAAAATATTTAACATTAAATTATAAAACTTTGTATAAGCCTTTACATTTATAGTAAAAGTTATTTTTTGTTTTGCTGGATCTCTCGGGGCTGAACCGTGAGACGGACGACGAATAATAATGAAAACTGATAACGTCACATATTGTAATAAGAGTATATTTTTCATGTTGTGTTGGGTTGTCAATAAGTTTGACGGATGTGGACGGTGCTCGATCAAACCGTTTCACTCGGCTCCCACCGATAGAGTAATTCAAATTCGAATTCATGGGTTGACGGTTAAATCGTTCGATTCAAATCTGAAAAACATCTCGCCAGCAGAGGGGACATTTTTAACGTACGTCGCTAGTATATGTTCAAATACGGTCTGTGGTAGCGAAGCCAGCCGAATTTCGCGTTCCCGATTAAATTGCTGCGTTACGACCGTAAAACTCCCCGGCGTGCCATGGGACGTGTTCCACGCCAAAATTCGTCTGTAATTTTTTGAATCGTTTTCAAATTCTTATTAAATCAGTCATACGATGACAAACGACTGTGGGGCTACAATGTATAAATAATATTTTATTACGTCCACACATTTGTATTCCATATACGTCAGTCACTTTTCGCCAGCACGAGCTGTACATTATCAATCGGGTTAGTGGCAATATACGGTAACTGTTAAATACTGTTACTTACGTTTGAAATTAATTGCTTACGCGGTAGAACATTCTTTGTTTTTTGAACTGTAAGTATTTTTTTTATTTATTTTTTTATGATAGTTTTTACCGGTGTAATTCAAGGACATGGGTTTTTTACACCAACGACTGTTATGAACGTATTTCGTTCTAATTCTCAGAAACAATCAAAATTTTGCCCGCCGTAAAAATAGGCACGGTTTAGCGTACGCGAAATACCACAGCCATTGTCCATGGGAAAAATCAAAATGAATAAAATAATAATTTTGTTTTTAACGAAAAATCTGACGCCATTGTGATATAATCAAAAAGGTGTAAAATGTCGTGACCGTTCTTCGTCATTAAATACAGCCATAAACTTTACGGAATAATTTACAAAAAAAAAAAAAAAATAATAATAATAATAATATTTTATCTGGATGCACCAGCATTACGGGTCGAGTTTAAAAAAAGTGAACAATGTGAAATGTTTATGGCCTTTTACTCGATAAACTAATTTCATATCTACATCGAGGGTTTGTTTCTAGGCCGTGTTATTGGTCGTTTTCACCTTCACGTTATTCGTTTCTCGAAGCAGTAAGACTTTTTTTTTCTAGATATACATTCAGTCAAGAAGCTTAGTAGATTTTCAAACGTGAAACGTGAATTGTGTGTAGAGTCTAAATGGCGTGGAACGCGCGTGTACGTCGAGTCCAATCGAGTTCACTCGGTATGTTTTTGAAGTCTGGTGATTGCCGATGTCGTTGTACCAGTAAAAATTATGAAGTTTCAAATTTCGTTCCATCGATCTATTGACGGTAGCGACAATGCGTAATGATAACACGAATATTATTCGTTCCGTAGTATAACATGGTACGCCGGTACCTCCTAACCTCAATGATGACATAAACGGTAACTAATACCGAGCCAAAGTAATAAGCGTTGATTTCTCATTAAATGTAACGATTAATTAGTATAGTTTTTTTTTTTTTTAATTGCACAAATTGTTCGCGGTTGTCGTTCTATTTCAGAAATAAATACGCTTTGTTCGTTTTGTATCGCGTACGGTATTGATCTGGTGAAAGCATCCGCATAAAAATTGAAAACATTATAACGTTTTACAGTTACGCAAAGTTTATACAAATTGACATCTTTTCCAATATTGAGTAGTCAATCACTCGATTCGTCTACATGACACCTCGGCACGTGATCGAGGTGTAATGTTTTAATACGTTTAATTTATAAAATTTATCACGAGCGGAAAATATGTTGACCGATAATGTGGGTTTACTCAAAAATAGTATTCGAAATTTCGTTTTAAATTAATTTGTATTTTCATGTGTTTATGGATCAAATCAAACTTATTTGCTCAAAGAATATTCACTGTCCGATGTATCGATTAGTAAGTGAAGTAGAAACTTTTTGAATTTTTATGTTCCTGAAAAACCAATAAAATCACTATAGAATCCATCGTACAGAATCTAAAAACTGTTATACATAAAATATGATGAAATAATACCAATCTTTATGAACGCCATTCGTTAATGAAGTACCTAAATCTGAATCGATTTCGTTATTTCGTTACGTCATAACATTAGCAATGTTAAGTACGTATGGAAATATATTTTAGAAACCAAATCACTTAATTTCGTTTTTGCGGTTGTTATGGAAGCTTTTCATTTTTTTGATGTATATTATTATTTATTTTTTTTACCACATAACTGCATTAGTTTTTCTTATCTAATACTACTGTAGTTAACATTTTGAATGCAAGGAACGATTTGAAAATTCCATTGACTTAAATATTACATGGGTTGAATCGTTTTTATTAAATTCTCAGTCGGTGCACCTAGTTTATAAAAAACAAGTTTTACATAAACACTAAAAAATAGCCAAATGCGTGAACACTCGTCACATTTACCTGTAGCTAAAATAACCATTGAAACTCAATGTTATGTATATATTGTACTGATAATTTATTATACCGAATTATATACGTAACTTTCAATAATCGTCAACTATATTTGGATGTTTATAATTTAAAAATATAAATTTCCAGGAGCATACATATTATTCAGAGTTAATGTAATTTTAATTTTTCGCAAACCCAAAAATGTTGTCAAAACATTGTCATTTATTTTATACATATATATAAAAAAAAAAAATCAAATCTACTATAAACATTTTCATAATATATGCTATTATAGTTTGAATTATACCCAAGCTGCTGTATATAATATATTGAATTTCAAGAATTCAACATATTGTTATAAATTTATGTTAATAATTTGATTTATATTTATATTTATAAAATATTTGATTTTGTACTAAGGGTATAAAAATTCTGACACCGCTATTATACCATAATATACGATAAATTAAATTATTCATTTTATCTGGGTGGCTTGTACTTTTTGATAAAACGTATTTAATATAAAAGACTGTGATAAACATTCAAGGACTTGTTTTTTTAAATGGTCGCCTTACATGACTTTAGATCAAACATACAACCATATATCATTCGGAATATTGAAAAAAAAAACAGTTTTTAAATATATTACATAAGATTTGTAATTGGGGGATTGTGAATTACAGTGATCCCGTTTTTTCGTTTAAAAAAAGTCACCGAATTACGTAAATATTATAAAAATTAAAAGTTTATAAGAACTATGATAATATTCCGAAATGAACTTTAGAAAGGAGATCTCAAAACGCCATAAACAGGGAATCACTCAACGAAAAAATAAAATTTAAAAAGTTCAAATACCAATACTTTTAATAACATTTTCCATTATAGTCTTTTTGATGTCGTCGATACTGACATTATAAACTTGAATGATGATTATTTCATAATTAAAATTAAATGTTACAGTATATAATCGTTAAACATGCTGTACATAATATGCGTTATATACATTTATATTTGTATCGTGATATTTCTCGGTTCGATTTTCAGGAATGACATGTTTCTTAACGGAAGCGAAGAGCAGATACCGTGGTGTTTATTTATGTAAATTTAAAATTCTATTTTCAAAAAAATGATTGAGTTTCTCATGAAACGTAACTGAAATTGTCATTCAATTTTAAGTATTGACAGGCGATTAACGTCTATGAGTATAATATGACCGATATATTGAAAAATCTAGAATAAATTATTTAAAATTCCATATTGTCATTCATGTTATGAGTAAATAAGTTTCGAGTCACTCGACGAACACATTTAAATATATCTATGGAAATATATCAGCATATTGCAAAATAAAAAAGATTTAATTTTAATATCTTATATACTATAAAACGAGCAAGGAATTGTATGTACCTATTTCCAGTCATGCCATCTCGAAAACGGCTCTAACGATTTTTCTTATATTTCTTATAAAAAAGAGTTTTCGACCTCAGGAATCCAATGGACTTTGTCAAAATTTCAAGAAAATTTCATTTCTATAAGTTTTCATAAAAAATCTTTATACAGTAAAAGTATCTGTGGGTGAGGTTCGCGGTACGGCAACGGACGGCGACTAGACGTGGCCGCCTAAACTTCCCCTTCCATATCACCGTCGCGCGACGTGATAGTTCATTTCTTTATACGTTGGTAATGGAAAACCTTTCTTGGGACCGCGATGATGACAACGCGACGTTCCGGGTTCTGGTAACCTACAATTCGATTCTCCCTGCATGTAGTGTTCTCCCTGCATCGGACCCCCAGATTCTCCCTGCATCGGACCTCCAGCGTGTCCGACGGCCAGTCGTTGAGTGATAAAAAAAAATAATACACATTTAACTATTTAAATGATACAAATAATACTTTTAAAAATTCAAAAAATTAATTTTTTAAATAATATTCACCCATTTAGTGGTAAATATCTTTTAATTTTACATTTTATGAAACATTTTATTAAACAGTACTTCTGCAAAAAGAACAAATTCAAAACTCAAATTCCAACTTCCGTGTATATACTTATCAAGAAAATATTAATATTTTTTATTAAATGCAGTTTAATTTTAGTCAGTGTTGTAGTGTTGCGTTTCGTATTATAAAAGTAGAGTATGGCTAGGATCACATTTTGTGGGTATCTGTTTATTAAATTCTGGTCGCGTTCTTATCGGCTAGGGAAAAACGCTAGTCCAAGTGTCCGACAGCACACGCAGTTTATAACAGTCGATTGTAACTTTGATTAAGCCTAATAAAGATACGTACATATACAACATACTGTCATATACGTATATACATTTTACTTTTGCCTATATTGGGCCTATAGTGTGTTTTAAAGTTTAGCAAATTTTAATTTCAACATGTCTGAAAAAGCGACGTTTATTGAAAGTTTTCGAGAAAAACCTTTGATAATTCGTGATAGTTATAAATATTTCTTAGCATATAAGTCAAAATCTGAATTATTTTACATATTATATTATTAACTAGTTTATTGTTATTCTTTATTCTGTAACGAATGACGATTTTATTATTTTATTTATTGGAGGAAAATGGAAAGTGGAGGAAAATGGTCAAAATTATTTTATTTATTTTTTTTTTGGAGAAAAATGGACAGTGGAGGAAAACGGTATCTCGTTTTTGGAGGAAAATGGCTACGGCCGATTTTATTTGTGTGCTGAAAAAACAAGTTTGCTATAAGATGTATGTTTAGTTTCGAAAATTACGCATTGTTGTTAAAATCATAATGATTATTTAGTAGTTAGAGATTAAAAGTAATTTATGCTTGGAATATTCAAAGATAAAATAATATGTTTTTCGTAGAAATAATAGGCGATAGCACTAGGACGTACTGCCTTATAAATGTATTTTTAGTACAATATGTTCGTGTTAGTTTATTAATACGGTAGCGTAAGTATTAAGTTGAAAAAAACATAACTGTTTTCATTGAATATGATAAATTTATATTAAAACACTGCAACTTGAAGTTTTTGATGTTTTGAGAAAGTGTAATTTTATATTTATTCGTTTATTATAAAAAATACGGTAAAAACGCAGTCTACAACGGCGCAATGGCAACGGGTCGATTTACGAACACGATTTACGATGACTTGAAAACATTGCGAACGAAAATAAATTATTGTATTCATAATGATCGAGTAAAGCAAAACGAAAAAAAAAACCGTTTCTCATTAGCGGCTCGCGTCGGTCTTGCGACACGACGGGATCGATTGACGGAGCCCGTTCCGTCAACACCGCTCTGCACCATAAACTTTGTTATTTCGGCGGGCGGGCGCGCGCGTGTGTGTGGTCGTTGGAAATAATGTTTTACCTATTTTTCTCCGCGTTTAGTTCGCGCCAACTACTCGCGTTCGACCGGAGCGACGGATTAGCGGTGGTAATCGTGTGTGTCACCGCGGCCACGGTTCGTATTGTATAGGTCGTTGTAATGCCGATTCCGCCGCGTTGTACGGTTTCACGTTTACACGGCGTTCCGACGGGACGGTGATTTAAGGTCTATATTCGCACACAGCAGTGACGTGACCGTGCCGTGTTCGTTCCGGGATTCCCCCGGCGAGGTTAATTTAAATTTAATTCAAAGGAAACTTTCATGAATTGTTAACACTCCGTGCCAAAGAAGATAATGATATTTTAAAACGATACTGTATTGAGAAAGAAAAAAACATTTCGATATGTTAGCGGTGATTATACTAATATGTTTCTCGTGTATCTGGCTGATAGTGTCCTTGAAAATATCATTGATGATGTTCTACTAGCTGGGGTTTACAGTATAATAGTTTACGAAACGCAAGACTCGTCTAAACATAAGCAAGTTTCAATGGAAGTGAGATATGTTACAAAAAAATTTTGTCCAGTGGATGCTTTTCTTGGATTTTATACAACAGAATATACAGATGGTAAAACACTTTCTGAGCCGATATAAACACGGTAAAAAATTATTAGTGGTACTTGGGGGGGGGGGAGAATGTCTTCCACGGATCTTAGATATTTTAAGAACTTTTGCAACTCCCAAAATTTTGCCCAACTTACGCCACTGATTTGGAGTAAAATAGCACAAGAAACGGAAACAACTACCTACTGGTAATCCGTTTTTTTTTTTTTTTTTTACTACTCTTTCTTCCTCCTTTTCGTCCAAAATCAAAGCAATCCAAAAGTTCATTTTCCGAAAACAAAGTCATCGTGGCAAATACGATGCACACTACTCAACGACGGATGAATCACTGACCAATGTGAATAGAAATCACGGCTGGTAGAATCACGGCACGGTCACGGCACTGTCACGTCACTGCTGTGTGTGAATAGACCTTTAAACTTTCCTCGCGTCGAGACACCGCATTATCGCCGTCCTCGGGCAGACTGAAAATAAAAATTCAGGGTTATCCGAGTCGACGGAGAATCTGAACGGCACCCCAATTTCGAAATTGTCAACCGTCTCGGGTGAATAATAATAATAATAAAAATAAAATGAAATGCGTACGACTTAATTTCGTCAGTGGTGGCGGCCGGGACGATAACTCGCGAACAAGACCGGGGCACGGAATAATAATGTGTAGTGCTCTCGGCGGTAGCGTTATTATTTCTGTAAACATTTTCGACGTTTTAACCATGAAACGTCTCGTATTATTACATCTGGCTACCGCGGCCGTCGTCGTTGCTTTTATTGCATTCAGACGCCCAAAGCTCTGCGCCGACGCCTTCTCGCTTCACGTCCCGTTTAGGTTAGGTAGACACTAGTATAGATTACCTACCGTCGTCGTTTGCTTTTTCTCGTTTTCGTAAAAAAAAAAAAAATAAATAAAAAAAATAAACAAAACATCACGAGTGTGCACTTGTACGGTTGATTGAGGAACCAGTCGTTTCTTTTGGCACAGCGGCGCCGTATTTTTTTTTATTATTTTACTCTTTTGAACGATAGGCCTTTTGTTCGATTCGCGAAACGAATATTGTCAAACTCGCGTTTCGTGTCGATAATAGTATTATATTATACATATTATATGGTCATATTCGACGTATTACGTGAAATTCGAAATAAACACGTCATAACGTGTCAGAAACTGCACAAACAGACGGCGAGGCGAAGCCGTATATTTGTACGTTTGTTGGTTCAACTCGTTATTCTCATGAGTCATGCTCGTACACGTTAATTATGCATCGACAACCACGATCATAATGGCTGCGTTGAACTAAATCAAAAGTAATAACACCGTGCATGCGAACATTGTTACAAAGTTTGCGCGCACTAGGATTGGATTTCAATTGTTTTTCAATATTTACGACGCGAAATCATTTTCATGAGACGTGTGTGTATCACAGTGTCGTGCGTTTTTTCTCATAAGACGTTTTCGAAACATTATTATTTTATTATGACCGTAAAATGTTTGAATAGAACGTAAAATCTCTGTGCGCGTTCGGCGGAAACAAAGTCGTGGGATCGTAATTACGATTTACCGCAATAAAACACGTTATATTCGTGTGTTGCGCTCGAGCAACAATACATACATACGCACACATATTGTGTATACAGTTATGGTTCCATATAATACACGAGTAGGTATATACGATTATCGGTTGTTGTTGTTTTAATTTATTATTATTTTTTTTTTTTATTACTGATTTTGAGCGGCTGTAATCGTAATAAAAATATGACTGGCCACAGTAGTCAGCACTATATGACTACCTGTTCGACGGAAAACAACGTTCCACCGACGTGCCCGGGGAGCTGATTTTTTAATTCGGTCGACGACGCGTCGCTCCGAGGTGAATCTGAATCGTTTCGTTTTTGTTTGTTTGTTTATTTATTTAATTTGTTTTTGTATTCGATCCGAAAATATCCTACCGGTAAATCAGATACGTATTCGTTCCGATATCCCGCCGTCCCGCCGTCGTTATTTCGAATTTCTTTTCGTGCGCTCGTCGCGTGATCGTTGCAGCTCCTCGGCGTAGGCACATCGCGTGCGAAGGCCCGTGACACACGGTTTACACCGTCGTGTACGGTGACGTCTGTCGTTATCCAGAATCCGTCCGTCGTCGTTTTTTAATTACCGCACGATATTAAACAAAAAAACATAAAAATATACTGTTTTCCCCGACATGCCGTTTGTCAGTCGAGTCGATTTAACATTTTTTCTTATTCCTTTTTATATATATATATATATATATATATATATATTTATATATTCAAAGAAAAGACAGTCTATACAATATACAGTTTGCACGACAAATCATCGTGATAACAGAACAACAGCGTACGAGATAAAAATTACATGAATCTTGTAATCTGAGCGGTTACCCATCGGTTATTAAAAATATCCCACAAAGGATAAATTATACATTTCAATTATGTGTACGATTTTTAATTTTTAATTTTAATTTTTTTTTTAAGAATTTCATGATTCCAATTTAATTTTAGTCTGCATGGGGCAGAGAGGAGAATGTTTATGAGAGATAAAAACGGTAGAGAGATTTTTGATGAAGGTGAGTTTCGTTTGAAGAGTGATTTTGTGAGATACGTAATCGACAATGATTTTTGATGAGAATTTTTCCTATTTCTATACGATCTAAAGCCACGCATCTAGTGCTAAACTTTTGTTGAGTTCGTGCTCAGTGCCGTAACCATGTCCTCCTCCCCTACGGTCCCATTTTTTTAATGACATATTTTAAACAGTTGATACAGACGAATGAACGAAATAAACAAAATATGATATCATGATATTTTATGTGGAGTAGTATTGGATTGGCGTTTGCTTATTTTTTTTTTCTAGTAGATTGTAGTGTACGACTTGAGGTTATGATGTGAATGCGTCACGTGTTCAATGATGTTGAAATGGAAGACAGAGAAGTTTTCAATGCATATCTTGACGTTTATTATTTTTCACTGCATATTTTACGATTTTAATACCGTATTATTTTTGTACGGTATATTTCGTTCGTACTTCGTCTTTCGATGCAAATTTTGATGTCTTACAACAAAATATACATTTTTGTTTGTTATTTCTAAAATAATTTAAACAGGTATAAAAGTATGCTTTTTATTTAGATAAATGATTTTTGACTAATATTTCGAAGTAAGAACGCGCATATTTCAATTCATTGAAATATAACTAAATTATTATTGTAATTGCAGATTCTTTCAAAGTTATCTGAGTTATTATTTGTGTATATAGGTTATTTAAAAGTTACTGTTCGAAAACTATATTATAATTCATTTAGTTATTTTGATTTAATGTATCAATACAATGTTTTTATACCCATATACAAACATATATATGCTGTGAGTAAATAGAACGTTCTGTTTTAAGTATAAATGTCGGTTGCTGTATAATATTGTGTATTTGATCATCCATTAAGTGTAAAATCTAAGTACCTCTGGTGCAAATATAAGAGAAATAAATTGTATGAAAGTTTTTACCATCCCCTTTTAAAAATCTTGGCTATGGCACTGTTCAAGCCGATTGATGAAATCTCACTTAAGCTTTTAATGGGTTCAATATCATAGTGGGCTTTTGAAAAGTCGTTAGGTTTTTTTTTACAGCGCTTTCGATAAACGTTCTTGTATTTTGTTTCACGGGGCGCGCAATGCAGTTAACGTATACCTAATGTTGTTTATGCGAAAAGTCGGTCTGACTCTTCGACCTGGCTGGATTTTGAAAAGTTTATCAAATATACTGAGATACAAGTGTATTCGTTGGAAAACGAAGTTTGCAATAGTTTTTCGGACGGGTTTGAATTTAACTCTCTATATATTATGTTGTCTCCGAGAGTATGACCTCATGATGTGTCTGTGCTTCAAAAGTTTTTTTTTCAATTTGGTTTCATACGTCATTTAAAGTTCCGATCGAAGCGATTGGAATAATATCGCTATCGCGTTTTGTTTTTGTCGCCAGCGTTAGGTTATACGTAAAGTTTTCAGGGGTTCACATGATTAAACCGTACGCATGGCCTGGATGGTTTTAAAGATAAACTATTATTGTTTTATTTGTATACGTCAGGTTCAGTGCTTTATTATCTTACGAACTGTTTCGTTGATCAAACACACGCGAGTATTGAACGGCCGGAATAAATGACTTTAGAAAGAAACCGCGATCAGACCGAAAGAAGCTCGGGAAATTGTTTTGTTTTTGGAATTTGCTAAGCGAAAACCTGCATTACAACTGACGGTGAACCGTGAGTGCCTGCAGGAGAGTAAAAGGAAGATTATTCTTCCGGTGAATATATCGAAACTGCAATTGAATATTATATCTATGGCAGTGTTTTTCAACTTTTTTCATTCTCCACATCTTTTGTGGATTATTGAAAATCTCATGACTGCCCATATTAATCTAAAATAGAAATCGGATAGCTTTTTTCTTTTTTTCTTTTTTTTTTTTTTTTTGGTTACTATCAAAAACAGTAATATGAAATAAGTTACAAAATGATAATAAGTACATAATATATCACAGAAGTTGTAATACATGATGATGTACATTTTTATTTAAATTCTTTATTCACACAATCTGTTACATAGTAATTGAAAAATAAGTGCAAGTGAGGAAGGATTTTTCGGCAGGAGTAACAAATTAAATAAACCTTCCGATGAAGACACTTTGACAATCAATCAGTCATTACCGATTACATTAGATTAGATAATTAAGATATTTATACGATTTTTGTTCCAGGTATTACATTTTAGATTAGTATATAATATAGTATAGATTAGTAGTTCCCGAATACAAAACAATGAGTACACAAGTAATTGTTTTTTTATTTTAGATACGGTAAATTTACCAAATTTATATTTTATTCTTGCGATTTCATCATCACTATATAATCCTCGCGTAGTACCTAAAACGGAGCCTTCGGAAGGAATTTTCCTCCAAATTTCATGTGTATTAGTCATGTTTCACAATATTGTGATGATATCAACGATTATGAAATTCGAAAGTAAAAGTCGTGAAGAGTCCACGATTCCACAATGATTTGAAATCAACCATTTCATTGTCGATCTTGATCCTCGGTTGGGGATTTTATTCTGCGGGCGGGCTCGCTGTGAACCGGTCGAGACTCCACATAACGTGACGAGCGCATCGGTATTCGTCTCGAAACCATCATGTGACGGTCCGACGTCATCGTCGTCGACGTCGTCTTCGTCATCGACGTCGTCGTCGTCGTCGTCGTCGAGCTCGTCGGGAATCCTTCCTGGAAACGCGAGGGGAGCTTTTAACGGCCGTAGCGTTTTGACGTCCGGACGCCCGGTGTAACATGCGCGACCACGTTGCCTGTGGCACCGCCATAATAATATTATATCGTTTCCGTCCCCGGCGGCGTTTCGAACCACCGTCGTCGTCGTCGTAATGAATTCCACGCGCGGTTTAATTTCGATTCGTCGTGCGTAGGCGCCGCGCGCATTCGTTACCTATGTAGCCTTTCAATTATCTTTATTGAATCGTCCGTCTTGATACGTACGCACGAGTACGCACACAATACGTATATTATACGTTCTGCCACTCGACGTGCCGGGCGACAAAAACACGAACGCGACGGAAAACCGAAACGATTCTCGTCGCGCGGAGGAAAACGTCATGTTTTGGGTCGTCGACGTGACGTAGATGACGAGTGTGTAGGGGCGTTTTGGTTTTGTCGAGCGTTATATATATATTTTTTTTAAAATTTTTTTTCTTTTTACAACGACATCATAACTCTATGAACGGGTTTTGTTCCGTGGATCCCCCCCTAACGTCGTATGCGATGGTCCGACGTCGTACTCGCATTGAAAATAATCGAAGAAATTTAGATTTTAATGACACGCCGTGTCGTCGTGATGTGCGTACGACGGATTTAATCCGTAACGGTGTTGAAACGTGTACATGTATAATGTACAGTGGTCGAGCTTATTTTAACGATTCGGAATCATTATATTATCATAAGTATGACGAACTGCGAGATTTCGAGAAAACATAATCGTCTGTTAAACAATCAAACGTCTTAATTTACATATTATTGAACAAGGTTGGTGAAAAATAGACTGTAATATGAACATTTTCGTTTATCACGACGGATATGGTTGATAACTTGTTTTATTTCTCATTGACCCAAAAATGGTTACCTAATTAAAAAAAAAAAAAAAAAAAAAAACAATTTTTTAAGTCAGTATTAATGTTTAGTCGAAATTTCGAGTTTCCAGCTTTCTTATTTGAGAAGTTTCGAGTAAATAAGTAAATAATAATGAGTTAATTCCATGAAAATCTAACTTACGACACATTTCACCGTTTCCGTAGTAGTTTTACTCAAATATCGGATAAATTTCAGAAAAAAAAAAAATCTTAAAACAATTCTCTCATTTAATCATTTCATTTGGTTTTTATTTAAAAATTTAATCATTGAGATTATTTGATGTCTGTCAAACAGTAATGTTTCAAAGTGTTTTCAATATTGTCTTTTCAAAAGATACCAATTGAATCTTTGTACCTTACGTAGTATATTGAAAATGAATCCTCAATATCAAGAAAATCTGTTTAATTAAAAACAAAATCAGTTTTTTTATATCTCTTATCTAACGTTTTGTCATTTCTTTTGTCTCGGCCCTTTTTACACTAAGGCCGCTGCCTTTGATTTTAATCATTGTTACCTATTCTCGTTGCCGTGTCGACCTGTATAGAAATTACTGATAATATAATAGAAACAATTAAATTTTGATTTGATTCAATAATTAAGTTTGAAAAAAATATATAAATATATGTATACCTATTTAGTAACAACGTTGTTTCTCGGTAGGAAAACAATATAATAGTAGCTCCAGTAACAATCACATCTTGTTAATGGAACCGAAGACGAACAGTTGTAACGTCGCAAACATCGGTCCAATTATATAACTGATCATATTTCAACACACTACGCGTAGGTCATTCATTTTACAAAAATACCTGGGTGTACCAGCTCGTTCATCACGTCCCAACGATGTCATTAAACTGCTGTTTTGACATTTTTGTTTGATTTTTGAAGCTATTTCATCAAGCTTTTTCTGAAAAAAAAATCACGCTCATAATGAGCTTTGTTGAATGAACAAAAGTCCAAAGTAGATTAAAAAAAAATACATAGAGCTTGTTGATTATGAGCTCATTATTTCACAAAGTATGAATATACGCGAAATTCCTCTACCCCCTCGCTTCTTAATCCTTCCTGTATTCTTTTAGAATTATTTTCTCCATTATGAATAAAAAAATAAAAAATAAATAAAAATATGTTGTCCGTGGTATTTTTACTTAATATTTTAGTTAAGTATATTATTTTTCATTCGCGTTTAAATTGAATTTTGTTTAACATTGTTCACCGGTTTATTTTTCACCGCGTGAATTCATATTATGTTTCTCGACGAATGTAATCGTTTCTGTCCGCGTATCGATATACATCGAGTTATTATTTCATTGTTTTATGGATGCATAAACCTTCATGGCTTCGGACATTATCCCGTGCAGTTGCTTCTTTCCGAAAAGCGAATAACGTTAACTCGATTCAAATGATAATATATTATTGTTTGTATTTTATAATATGACGATGAGTAGGATTTATTACCATTCGAGCGGGTACGTTACACGCAAATCGATGTGAATGCATCGATATTAAAATTGATTTTTAAGTTAAAATAGTTTTGAATTTATTTCAGTAAAATAAAAAAATAAAAATGAAATAATTTCGAAGTTTTGGAATTTTGGCAATCTGTTTTTAATTAAAAAACGGTATCTCTATATTAAATAAAATTATGTGCATACGTATTTGATAGGCTATTGTAATTGGAAGTATTTTTATTGATGAATTTTTTTTTTTTTTTATCTGTAATAAAATAACGAAAAATATACTTAATAACGAATTTGCAAACAATTTTTAATTAGAACACATTCAAATTTTGTGTTTTGTACAAAAATAAAATGAGCATGCAAATCATATAGGGAATTATATGCCAATTAGGCTGTATTCACGGAACCGGTATGGAAGTGTTAATTCATTTTTGTTTACAATTTTATCTCTAAAATTGATTAAATGTTATATATTTTTTCTTTTATTGAAAGAGGGTGGTTATTAGTAAAGTATATGGCTTGTAATTTTGTCAATAAAAACGTTATATTTTAGTTTCGTTTATTATTAACTTTTTTTTTTTTTAATTTGACATCGATACTTTTACCGTTTCAGTAAAGTTCTACAATTTTCATTATAGCCGTGATCGGGTTTCAAAAAAAATAAAAAAAATGAAAATTAGGTAAAATAAAATAAAAAAAAACCAGGGATTGCATTAAAATCAAATTAATCAAGTAAACACTACTAACGCCGTAACCCTAGGGTTAATAATAATAAAAAAATATTTTCCCTCTGGCGGAATTACGTAATTTCATCGAGTTTTTCTATTCGACAGATATTTGGGATGACAGGTTTACGAAGATGCCCATGCTAACAAACAAAATGTAATTTTAATACTGTTTACTGCTGCTCATGAAGGTTTTAATGTTCGTCGACAGTAATAAAGGTTTAAAATATATATTTAATTTTACCTTTTGGACATATTATACAGAGTGATTCAATAATTATGTGACAGCAATTGTATCACGTAAATATTCAAACTGGAATGAAATGTATATCATAAAAGTTTCTTTATTCAGAGAAATCTAAAACGATAAGTGAACTTCGTATTTTTGAACTGATCTGAAGGGAAAGTTTTGAGAATAAACTTTTTAAAGTCGAACGGGCACCTTCACTGTTTTTGTCGACACAATGTGGAGGTATTTTTCAGTAAATCTTAGTTATTAAAAAGTACCTACTAATTGATGCAAAACTCTAAGTTTGCGAAGAATTTTTCGTTATAAGAAAATGTATCACAATCACTGTGCGGTCAATGTACCGTGCGTTTGCGCGTGCGGTCATAATGTAATTAACATGTAAAACGCCGAAAAATTTAAAATAACTCTCATACCTAGAGTTTTGCACCGATTAATGTTATTCAACCTCTAACATTTAATAACAAAATGTCTTCACTATATATTGAGAGAAAATGTATAGGTCCCCGTTTGATTTCACAAGTTAACCCCCCAAAACTACCATTGGAGGGTAGTAAAAAAATATCAAGTTTATTTATCATTTTAGATTTTTTTGAAGAAAGAAACTATAATAAAATACGTTTCACTCTGGTTTGAATATTTATATAGTAAAGTTGCTGTAACATAATTGCTGAATCACCCTGTACGAATGAACTGAGTACAGGTAACACGTATACTAAATGTAATGAATAGTGCGATTTTTTTTTCAGACTTTAATTATTATTATTATTGTTTTTGTTTTCGTTATTATTATTTTCATCATTATTTTTGTTGGAAATCAATTTGGAAAATGAAAAATGTCAGCTACTTGTCACCGGCAGAACAATAACGATGATAACGTTGTGTACGTTTGACGTATATGTGTGTACACCCACTCAACCATACACACACACACACACACACACACACACACACACACACACACACACACACACACACACACACACACACACACACACATACTCACTCACTATATACGCGTATTTAATAAACTTTCTTTTATCGCAGTTCGCACGAATTCGCTGAGAAAGAATGGTATAAAACTTACTAGTTATTTACCCATTACCGTGTAAACACACAGCGCGCGAAAAGTTTTTGTTGTTTATTTCGTCGGCGGTGGCACCAAAAGGCGAAAGGCAAACTCGCGAACGAATCGCGCGAGGCGTGGTTACCGATCAATGTGATTTTTTTTTCGTCGTTATTTTATATTCTTATCACTCATTATATTAACGCGTTATACGCGACGAACACTCGCGACTACCTCGAGAACCTCGGCCCGCGAGGTCTATCCTTGCCCTCCTCCGCACGGTCTCTCCGCGTCAGAGGTATCGAAAGTTTATTCGCGCCTCGGCGTAAAATATATTTTATACACATATATTAACGTACACACACACACACACACACACACACACACACACACACACACACACACACACACACAGGTATGGCGTGCGGCTACGGTTCAGAAAGTTTTCTTGTTACCCGTCTGTCAATCTCCTCGAGTCTACGATATCGTTACGTCCCGCGGCGTATCGACGTCTCCGCCTCCAAAAAACAGATTTCGAGATTTACCGTCACGAAATATAGACGAGTCTGTTCGTCGTCGCTGTGATCGTACGTGCAATGACCCGCGCCCCTCGATCGTCGAGGAAATCGATTTTTCGAGTAAAAATCACGTCCCCTTCGCCACGAGAGAGGAGTGAATATATCGATAAATCCGTGCCGCGGAATCGCGTCGATTTCCGGAGTTTCATTCGCGGGATCTAAAACGTAGTGTACGTTTTTCAACGATTTCGTACTACCTACACACCGAGATCGACACGGAACGACGTGCGCGTGCACGTTTTTTGGTTTAAAATCGAGCGCCCGGCCATTGTAAATAGCGGCCGGAGTACACGTAAACACGAAATCGTACGCGTAACCTGCGTCCGAGTTTTTATCGACGTCTGTAAAATGCGCCCTGTTCGTCATCGTCTGATCGTCGTATTTGTACCGCATAACTTTTTTAATCCGTTTTATTTCCGATTTTTACAAAATGATTTTACGAGTAGTTTTTGGAAAATTTTAATAACTTTAACACTCATGATTGTGCTGTTATACTGCCATCCGACATTTTTAAAAACGCGTTTCGTGTATCCACCGAACACCACTTTATTTAAAATAATCGTCCGCACTCGGAAGACGATTGATTTATCGAAATTTATACAAACTGTTCGTCCGTCGTTGATCGAACAAATTGAATTCTCGATCTTTCTGACCGATGCCGCATGATTTCTATCCGTTATTTCATAACGAGTTGGTGTTTTTACAAATAGATGGTTTTGGAAAAATCAATATTATCGTTGTGTTACTGATTCAGAACGTAATTGTAATTTTTAAAGGTTTTATTCGGGCGCAGTTTGTCATCGCATTTTATACCGAAGATAAAAAACCTGCCGCGAGTCACAATAAAAGCAGATTATTTTGAGCACAGTTTACGTTTGCCCCGAGCACCGAGTGACGTCGTCTCGGAACAGGAGTTCAACCGGGGCGGGAGAGCGACTACAACGCGTGGAAATTCGTCTGTCGTCCCGACGATCAGACGTTTTTAAACAGTAGTTAACCGCGTAACGCCGAAATGAAGTACCTATAGTTCTAACGGCGTCGTCGTAATGTCGTATTACGCTCACTCGGCTTTGAGTGAAATTTTTAAGTGTACGACACAGAATTACCTGTCGCGTTTATGCGCACATTTATTCACATCAAAACAACAATTCGCCGTCGCGTTTAATTTGATTCTACTCTGAATTTTGAATATCACGTTTCTACACTTCAGTTTCTAAACCTTTCGTAGCCGTTTCTGTCGCGAGTTTCAAAACTCGATTTGTTGAGCGAATAGAAGACGTTTTATAACGCATATAGCGTGTTCCAGAAATATTCACTTTTAGTTTTCACCGTACACGGTCGCCGTCTGATTATTTATCAGGTTGGAATCGCGCAAAATTGATTTGCGCCGGTCACGTGTTCCGATCGACTCGTATCCGAGTGATTGATCGCGGCCAAATCGCCGAACGGATTTCGAAAAACGTTCGACACCGTCCGTTGCGTGACAATGATTAACCGTCGTAATGTTTATGAACTCGGTTCGAGTGTAGTGTCGACGGGCAGTAATCGCGCTCGAATCGAACAATAAACAATACCGACGGGAATCGGGTTATCTGCCGGCGACGAGGCTTTGAGTATGATTTTTTCCACCCAACCCAACTGTCACGAGTGATAATTATAAATATCCGTCTCGCGTTCCGTCGCCGTTCAATCGTGGAATATCGTAAACGACGTTTCGCATATTTTCGAAACGATTTTCAATCATTATCGAAGAACACGTCGAATCCGTCCCGACGTCTACGTCACACGTACGCTAGGGGCGTATTTAGGATTTTTCCATGGGGGGGGGGGGTCAAAATAAAAAATTTAATAGGGCCCCTTAATTAGTATTAAGCTTTAATGACTACTGGACAAATGTATGGTTTATATACTGCACTAGTATAAATTTGAGGACTTAGCTCCATGGCACTACAACAAAGTTACAAGAAAGTCACAAAATACATATAAGTATGCGATCACATGTTTAAATGAGATAAATTACAAATAAACCCCGTAAAGTTTTGATTATTTTTTACTCTAATTTTGCATTTAAATAATCAAATACAAAATTACAGTAGATATGTTTTGAAAAACTTAATATAATTTATATTTAATAGTTAACAGATATTAAAAAGTAACATTGTATTTTATTCTGAATTATATATTTTTATTTTTGTTTTATATAACAAAATTTAGTTTCCTAGACTTTTTAGATAATTCGTCTACAACTTGCTAGTCGAAAAATCAAAATATTTCACAAATTACTATTTACCAGTTTCAAAGAAGCACAGAGCTAAAATAAATTTAGATTTAAATAAAAAAAAATTGTTCATCTTTAATCTTGGGGGTTATTGGAACAAACCCAATGATCTCCCCCCCGTAAATACGCCACTGACGTACGCACATGTGTTTTCTGCGTTTTCAATCGGTACACTGCGAGTCATTTCGGAAGTCGACGCAACTTTTATTGTGAACAATGCGCAGTTGACCGTAGTGATTACTACTGTATTATTCGTTCGGAGCGAGAAAGTATTGAAAAATAGCGATTTAAAAAAATTCACGCAGCGGCGGAGTTTTAATTACCGTTTTGCGCGTGTATTGAAATACGATTTCAAAGAGTTTTATTTTTATTGTAAAATTAAATTTTGCGCGAGCACACGCGAACCAAACCGAACCGTGCACAACCGTTTTATACAAAAAAGGAATATTATAACCGTCCGGTGTTTAATTTCCGAACGGACTACTTGACAAAATTCGTATGGTTATCATTTTACATAATACTGTTCAAATACGTTTTTTTCCCCATCCGCGTTTCGTATTCGTACACATAACTGGAAAGCGGAATATGTTGTTAAGCCACGGTAAATTGCTGGGACGTAGATATCATGCAAAAGGAAAGGGGGAATGACATTTAACACTTCAGTACACTATGTTTAAGAGCTTTGGATTACATTTTCAAACATTCCAAACATTTTATGTTCAAGTGTTAGAGAATCGCTAGGAGACAATATTGATTTAATCACAATAGTTTATATACTCGTATATATATATATATATATATATATATATATATTTTTTTTTTTTAATAAACAAACTCGAGAATAATTATCGCGTTTGTTGATTTCACCAATAATAATTATAATAATGATAATAATTTCTTTGTTGCTAGTTTATTTATCTGGTGATTTTACTAAAGAATGAAATATTAAATCAAAACGAAGTATCGATGACATTTTTATGACATTAAAAGACGAATCTAACCTTTTTGGTGTTGATACTCGTATTTCAAGAATATTTCAATGAAAAAAAAATCGTTATTAAAGCCCCACACCCCACTGATGTGTATTGTAAAATATCAGTTGTTCAATTTTCACACCATTTTGAAGTCAATATTATATATTGATCAGATATACACTCGTTCGAATGGACACAAATCAATCTTAAAGGTTGGTATTCAATATAAATGTATGCGAATCACGTTTATTGTTATTAACATAAGCATACAGTGTCATATTAGCCGTTTAATAGTTCAACAATAATTTTTCTACCCCTTCTCGACGAAATCGTGGGTACGCCCCTGACACATCGCGTACCCGGAGTAGCCTTCTGCACGTCATAATCTATATACCGTATACGCGTCCGACGCACTTTGTTTTATTTTTCCATAGTACATATCGAGCCCCCCGCGCCTACCGATTTTCTAGAAACGTTTTGCGGACTTCGGTTGGCAATTAATCATGTGGTTTTGGAGGGGAGAAAAAAATCGGATGCCCAATTCATATGACGAGATGACAGCTCTTTTAACGATAACCGCGCACGTCGATAGGAATTACAGGAGGTCGTAGCCCCCAACCCGCCCGCCCAACGTCGCAACATATTTAGTTGCGACGAGGAAACAAAACGCTAAAACGGCGAAAATACATAAGCTCACTACAATAATGGTGATTAATAGTCGGGTATAGTTTCTTATCTATTTTTTTAAAATAATTTTCGCATTTAAATAAAAACGTCAGACACACCCACTGTATTTATCAGTAAAAAGTCGGTCGAGAAAGAACTATCTATAGAGCATAAATTATGAGTTAAATAATGCGATATGTGTTGACGACATCGTTGCAGTGTTCAAAGCTGAAATACCGTTTTAGTTTCTATTTTACAATATGAAAAAATAAAAAAAATAAATTAAATTTCATCAATTGTGTTTCAAAAACTATCAAATAGTTTACTGTATTTAGTTATTTATGTTAAATCTATCTCATTCGTCTCCGGCGAATCTTGTCAGTATAAATTATCAATAATAACTAAATTTAATGTACATTAATGTATCGATACGTAAAAATACCCATCACTTATAAACAACAACGTGTTATTATTGATATAGAGAAAAAAAATTAAACCGATGAGACATGTTTGATATTTCGTATTACTTCTCTTTTGAAAATAACGATAAAACTGCGTAGCCTCGTAAAATTGTTTCGCATTCGCACCGACAATTTATAGGAAAACTGTGTTTGGTATAAGTACTGTACTCGACGGGTATTATAAAAACCGTTTTCATTTTTAATTCATTTTCACGCACTGAAAAAACAAATGTAAAACATTCAATTTTACTTTATATAATATATATGTGGCCACCATGAAATTATTGTATTCGATAAAATATAAATTGACGACCGGGCAAAAATAATAAAAGAAAAACCCGTGAAATAACACGACTCCTACACGCTTGTAGTCTCCATTCCGGCGTAATGAACGAGTTAAAACGCATTTTCCACGTAGTTGTGTTTCGAAAAACAAATATTTGTTTACTGTTAAATCAAAATATATTATTCACCGACTCGTATTTCAAATCCACCTGTACGTACGGTTGTGGCCGCGTACGCATTGGTTTTCGTCCAAAAGAGCTCTGGATTAATCTGTGAACGAGCGTCATTTTTTTCGTGTTTTTTAAATTTTAATTAATCGTACTCGTTCACATAGTCGTATTATTGTGCGTTTATTGTGCCGATCGCGGGAAATATAGTGCGTTCGAGTGTTGTCAATGACGTTCCATCGTGAACGTTTCGCGCACAAACGTTTTCGCGTCAAGTGCCGGACACTTGTCGACCGGTTTCTAGCATTGGAAACGTGAAGCTTATTGGGAATAATAAAATACCGTGAAAAAGCGTTGCGAAGAACCCGATGACGGCGGAGTGTCGAGCGCTCTCGAATGAAAAAAGTCAATCGATGTATGTGTCATGCGAATGTGTGTGCTGAAATGAACGACAGTCATAGGAAAACAAATCATTTATTCAAATAAGGATTTTTTTTCTATTTAAGTATTAGTTTTAGTATTTTCGTTTCGTGCGGGATTTAGAGCATAAAATGCACTTTATACCGCGACCGTCGCGATAAAAGTGTATTCGAATTGAATCCGATTTCGCGATATTCTGTATTTGTCCTTATCCCGT
The DNA here is from genome assembly GCA_027580255.1 of Therioaphis trifolii. Taxonomy (NCBI): domain Eukaryota; kingdom Metazoa; phylum Arthropoda; class Insecta; order Hemiptera; family Aphididae; genus Therioaphis; species Therioaphis trifolii. The sequence goes on from CM050409.1 coordinate 22,378,343, forward strand.
CCTCCTCGTTTTGTAGCCGCGCATATTGAGAATGGAAAAAAATAAACAGATAAATGAAGACGCCGTTAAAAATTTATTACAATACGCCCGTTTCCGCGCGGGCATATTATAATAATTATTGTAAGTGCGTTTGTGCGATTTCGCGTGTATGACTTTTGTGATTTCCGTACCCGACAGATTCGCATGCATTTAAACGTCGTACGGTTTAGAAGCCTCTCAAACGATTTGCATAAAATAAATCGAACATTTTTTTTTTTTTAACATTACGGTATGTTCTTGGGATGAAAACGTTTTTTCTGACCGATTTTCCCGACCGTCACAGTCGGCCATGGTGACCAAACAATAACAAATAAAAAGTTTTTGTAGTATTTAGGTTACTGACGTTCATTTTTATTCGTGAATAATACAGTGACTCGAAAAAATGTATCTATGGTTCGATGTTTTTTTTTCCCCCTGTACAGCGGAGATAACATATTATTTTAGCTAGTATTATTATCATCGTCACAAATCGTATGCCCCGAACTACTAGACCGCATACCTTTAAATGTCTCTTGTGTTAACACACGTGTACCACAAACATTTCACCTCCATACCAAACGCCAAAATTCTGTAATTTTAAAGACTGTTCTTTACGCTCCGATCAATAGAATGCTAACAACAACAGCAAACACACTAAAACGTTTTGATTTTTTTAACGATGACTCAACCAGGTTAAAACGACTAGTCTAATTTAATTCATACAAACTAAATATACTATCTTATTGTAACTTTTGTTTGCTATCACCATGTTCACTGCATAATCTGTATCGGTTTAATTAGTATTATTTTTAATCTATTCATTTGTTCTGTACTGAGCCCAAAAGGGCGTATATTATATTATCAATGTATGATTTTTGAATGATTATCACGGAGTACCGGGAGAAACGTTATCTCCGAGCTATAATTCTCACAAAACGATTGTTGAGCACGAACAAATCGCTATGCATCGACGGAGGTATTATTAATTCATCCGGCTGAATCACAGTGGTAGCTTTAGCGGAATTATCTCATCCACGATTTCCCCGGGCCGTCTCTGTCGGCGAATAAAACGTGTTTTATTCGTCCGCGGCGTACGTCCGAACGATCGCGAGCACAATGACTTCCCTGTGTTGTGGCGAACGTTCGGTCGAAACGAACGCACACTGAAATAATATTCCCACGACGAGAACCCGCGACCGGTCGGGCAAAAAGCGACCGTCGAATGGCCATTCGGAATCGGCATATTGACTTTTGGCGCGCCGAACGCTATTGAAAAATCCGCAACAGCGTACACAGGGTGTCCCACGGAGATTTACGCGGTGCGGCTCGACCCCGGGTTTTGCATAATTTAAAATCGCTTCATTCGCGGTTTAGACGGGACGGATTTTTTTCTTTTTCATCGATGTGAATTTCAAGTGTTTTTTTTTTTTTTTTTTGGTATAGTCGAGCGACGATCGCTGCTTACAACGCGATAAAATTACAAAACAGACGACGTTTTCGTCGTCGGAAATCTCGACGTTTTAATTTTTGACTATCGCACCAGCGGTTTAAAACGCAAAGCGTTTACGTGGTTTAGTGTGCCGGAAATCAGAATCGACTGTACACCCCGCAAAAACGTGCTGTTCTCTACTCTGCACACCGCGTCGTGCACTGCTCATATTTACCTACCGTCTAAAGTCTTCTTAATAACATAGTGAAAGTTCGTCACACGCGTCACATAGTTGCGAACGACCGTTTCGCGATAATAATTTACAACGACATTACAATAATTACAGCGAGCTATTGTGCAATTTCTCGATCTATTTGTCGCCGCACGCGAACGCGACGTGATTGATCGGACAATCGATTATTATTACACGTTAGTTTAATGTAAATACATTAATCGTCGTTGTTTTTTACAATTTATTTTATTTTTTTTTTTACCGACGTCAAAACAACAATTAATGGAGCCTATAGCGATACGATTATTATTTTTTATCACGAATTTTTCTCCGTTTCTCCGCGACAAGTATGTCACACGTATAGCGCGCGAACAAAATAAATTCCCGAGGGACTCGTCGTTTTGAACAGCGAGCGCTGAAAAATCTCCGCGCGTGCATTAATCACCTGTAAACCTTGTGGCCACGACTCGATCGCTAGAGAAGAAAAAATCAAAGACTGCACGATTCTGATATATCGATCCGTTTTATCATATCGGTTGATATATCTGATCGATTCGACGGGAACGCACACGTATACCGCGTTCGTTTGCAGGTAGTATTTCGAGTGATCTATGAGACTCTCGGGCCTTTTTCTGGCTTTATTGACCGTTTTGCTCATGACTGTGCGACGGATCGACTTGTAGCCGCGAACACGGTACTGGTCCGTCGATACTATACAACTTAACGCTGGTGTACACGACCGTTAGATCTGAGTCCGTGTTTCCAAATCGTCCGTCGATGATTCTTTTTGTCACAGATCGAAAACGATTTTTGGGTTCAAGAAAAAATAGTATTTATTAGTAAATCAAAAATCCGAAAAAAAAATTGCATTCAGAATGTGTACTTGAATAGTGTTGTCGAAAAGTATTTAAAAATTATACCTGTGAAATTAAAACAAAGAAAAAAAATGATTAAAATAGTTTAATTTTTAATACATCGAATGTTCGAATATTTCACAAGGTTGGATCAATAGCACAGAAGGTGACCCTAGTCAAAGCCGCATTTGGTGGTGTACGACGATGTGCAGGCGTATTTCGAAAGTTTTTCATAGAAGACGTATGACCTTAGATTTAAATCGTCGAACGAGTCTGGGTGGGCGTCGTTATTGCAATATCTATTATGTTCAAATTAATCTATCCTAATTAACAGCAAGTGGTTGCAGTAGTGAAAGAACGCGGCCAAAAACACTAACGCTCATAGCCGTGTCTTATTTTAAATTATTTTACAGATTTTGAGAATCGACACTTCTCAGTTTTTATTTGTTTTTTTTTTTTTATTATTTTGACTTTTTTACAATAAACGTAATGAAACGTTTAAGTTGTGGTATTGACATTGATGTGATTTCTAGATTCTGAGTAGAACGGAAAATGTTTTGAATGATTATATTTACAGTTTGTAATTTTCTCAATAATTCGATTTTTATAATACAAAAACTTATTTGATTGTTTAAAAAATCATGAATCTTCATCTCAATAAATTTTAAATATTTATAATCAAATGGTCTGGAAACTTAATTTTTTTAGGGTATCAAAACTATAAATTATTTTTCATCTCAGCTTTGGCATTTTCAACAAAATGTCAAAGCTCTTCTGAAAATTAAACTATCAAAATAATTAAATAATTATATTTTCACTAAAATTTGATAAATCACATTTACCGTAAAAGGCGCTTTTGATTTAACTCGATTGTATGTTTACTCGTTAAAAATCAAAATAATTTATAGTTTCTGGATTTTGCTCAATACTTTACAAAATAAATACCTACTAAAGCTATTAATATAGTAGGTAAAGTAAAAAATCATTATGATATAAATTATTAACTGACAATTATTTAATGTTACATATTTTTGAATATGTAAATAATAAACGAAACTTATATACCGAATTATGCTCAATGTTGCATTCTATTGTAATCACATTTTTTTAATGTGTTTCTGATATTTGTATTATGTTTGCATCTAAAAATCAAGTGTATACATACACTATACATTAAACATAATACTTCAAACAATTACTTACTCTATTTATTTATAATTTTCTCAAAAAGATTCTAATAAAAACAATAACTTGCTTTCATATTGTAAAACTGTTTTGAATAAAATAAATTAATGATTATAAAAAACTGGAAAAACATAAATAAAAATGTATAAAAACGCAATATAATCAATATAAAACAATAAAATAAAATAAATTATAATGTCAAATGTTTATACAAAGCAGAATGATCTGTTCTCAAATAACGGTTTTTTTTTCATTTAGTAAAATAATTTACTCAGAAATAAAACATATTCTACTGCATCAAACATGCTGTCGACTATTAACAAGTGTTCGGAAATGATGAAAACCGTATTTATACAAACATGTGTAATACAAAATAATAATATAAGCCAGAGTGATTTATTTACATATTAATTTCTGTTATTTTTAAAATATAAGTTTTGGTTTTTTATGTTTCATAATGTTATTGTAAAACATATATTACGTAGGAGATTAATGTTTATTTTAAAAGATAGCAAACATATGAAATAATAATAAAAGATAGAGAGAGAGAGAGAGAGAGAGAGAGAGAGAGAGATGGAGAGAGAGAGAGAGAGAGAGAGAGAGAGAGAGAGAGAGAGAGAGAGAGAGAGACAGACAGACAGAGACAGAGACAGAGACAGAGACAGAGACAGAGACAGAGACAGAGACAGAGAAAGATAAATCCCAACTTCACGACTCGTAATTATATTGGTTTCCACATATAGTAACACAATGTCTGTCCTTTTTAAGGTAGTCTGTTGCAAATTATGCTGCAATTCCATCCTAAGCACTAGGAAAAACCCGAGTAATAAAAGAAGGTCCATTAGTTCCCAAGTATATTACACTAGGTATTACGGTTAATATCACGGGGCACGGTGTTGCTTAATCTTGTGAGGAATACACACAGGACCGTATCGATACTTTTGTCCAATGCTCAAAGTTCGTATATATTAAAACGAAACGTCATCACTCGACGTTTTTTCCCTCCTTTAATTCACTTGAGATTTCGGACGCACCGAGTAGAACGTATCGGTCCGACAGTGGGTTGTTTTTTTTCTTATTATTAATTATTATGCTCGTGACTATGACTATACGCTTTCAGGCGGTATAATTGTCGTACAAGAGCTCCGTTCTTTGGCCCGTCGTCGTTTATCGATCAGAAATTTCCCTGACCATCGGTGCAGAGGCCGTTTTTCGAAACTTTTAATATTTTCTCCAGGTGCACGGAAAAACTACGGAAAACTCGAATAAAACGATAAGTGTGCCGTAAACTAGATTTGCTCGAAATCGATTCCGATTATTCAGTGTTGCGAATTCGAATTTTTCAGTAACGTCTAACAATTCGAACGAGCTTATCGAGCTAATAAACGTATTTTGTTATTGTTCGACCGTGAATTTGTAAAATTTAACAAACAATTTATAATCACTATTATGAATAATTACCTGTTTTTTTTTTTGTTGCTTTTTTATCAATGTTTAGTTGGTAAGTTACATAAAAAATAAAACTAATTTAATTGTTGTTTTTAACAAAATATTAATTCTCTTAATATATTAACCTTTTAGCGTGTTACATAAAAAAAAAAAAAAACTATTTCCCTTTTGAAATGTCTACCTTTAATGATTAATTTCTTACATTAATATTGTTAATTAAAATATATATATATATTCATAACTCGTTTTAATATCTGTTTAGTGTTTTTTAATGATGACACGTAAAAAGCTTTTATCAAGTACACAATATAAATAAATACATTTATACGTATATTATATGTATGGTATATTTTATAAACGCTCAACGTCATAATTTGTTTTTTGTAAAGTTAAAAAGAAGCGCAAGTGAATACTGCACAGGATAATAATTTGAAAACTAATAAATAATTTGCACTCAAGTGTGCATCGTTATACTTGTAAATATTTTTAAATTTATACGTGTGACAAATATTACTTCGGAGTACTTATTTATAGTTATATAGAAAATACTTTTACTGGAAATTCGTGTATTGAATATTTCTGTTTACCCTTTAATACACGGGTAAATTTAAATATGTAATTATGGTCGGGAATTCGCTGAATGAATCAATGACTTCGGCGAATGAAACTAATTCATGAGAATCAATATTCGTATTACCTATGATTTCTGTTGATTTTATCAACTTCGTATGTCCCTGCATCGTTTTTGTGTACAAAATAACCGTGTTTATCGAAGTGAAATAACTACGTACTCACCAAGTTAATTTATTCAATTTCATTTTATACGTCTCGTTCAAATGAAATTTCAATTAGAATTTGAATAAAATTTCGAATTTTCATCAATTTTTTTTATAGTTTAATTTTTTTCGAATTCGTTTGCTGTGATTTTGTTAGAACATCTAAGATTGAAATCGATTTAACGAGGATATTAATTATTATTTTCGCGTGCTTTATGATAATATACGTTTTGATTTTCTTCGGCAAGACGCATTTAACACCAATGCTAGAAAAATAATGTTAATTTTGAAGTGCGCTAAATACGAACTTCAGGGAACCAATAGTTTTCGGCAATATAATGTATTTATGAGACTGACAAACATACGAAAAAACGATGACGAAAAAAAAAAAACTAGCAATATTTGAAAAAGGGACGCCGAAAACCAAAATGTATATCAGTCGTTCCTTATACACGTCGTTCGGATCATACCGACGGCAGACGCATCCGATTATCAACTCGCGAGACATTTTCAAAATATGCACGAAACACGGCGCTCTGACGTACGTTTACGATATTATGAATAATTTTCTCGACTGACGGTTGCGAGTCTAGCGCCGTTCAAATCGCAGCGTAATATTCGAATTGTCACTGAACTATGGTATATAAATTTGAATATTACACCGAGGGAGGGGATGCTGAACGGCACATCAACGTCTATGCTGATTAAAGGCGTGCGGGCTAAAGATATCCACGGAGAAACGCGTGTCACGTGTACGTATGATTATTTTTCGAATAATCCCGGCCCCGGCTCTAATGCCCGAACGTTTCGTACTCGGTACCGGCACGTACGCGCGGCGAGTTGAAAAACGATGAACTCAGATCGTGCTCGGAGAACAAAATCGTCAATACAGATTTATACGCATAACGTACACGGTGAAAAACACATTCGACACTCGGACGAACGATGATAACTCGGAGTGAAATAACAGTGCGCTAAAATATACACGCTAAATCCCTTCGAAACGTCGTCCCTTCAATGAAATATATTGACCCTCTCGTGCAGTCGCATTCACCTCACGTGTGTTCGCCCGGTAAAGCTGTATGTGAACAGGCGTGTTTTTTTTTTTGCCTTTTATCGTGTAGCAACAATCACAATAATAATACATTTAAAAATACCGAAAAAATATCACTATGTTCATGCTCAAGTGTGGTGTAGGTGCTCTCATCGTGTCCCGGGGGGAAAAAAAAAAAGATTAAAACGAAAAAAACACACGCCACGTCACTACGGCGGTCGATGTTTTTAATAAACATCACATTTTACGGTCGGACGTTCAAATAATATTATTCTCATCGTCTGTAAACCGTGTGGTATCGATCACGAGTTTGAGAACCGTAGAGTTTCGCGAATTCGTACGGGCGTACGCGGTGTTTTTTTCCCTCCTACGTGCCGCGTCCGTATACACCGCCGCGTAATATTATGTACTACACGGATTGATTGATCGTACGTACGGCGCGACGTAATATGATATCAAATCCGTACGAGTCGATGTGCGCCGTACCCGTGTGTCCGTCACGACGGAAATGTTCGAGGCGCGGCTTGGGTTTAGGCGATTTTGTAAAAATCGTAATTTGTTCGGGCGATTCGGCACAACGCGATTGGGCGAAAGACGTTTGAATACGTTTTCGGATGACTTTTTTTCAATGTCACACGGTGCGTTGGGAAATATTTCATCGATTCGTTTTTATATTCTCCTGGTTCACGAATTCCACGATTATGTATTGTGATCAAAAGTGGAATGTTTTTTTTTCTGTGATTTTCTTTCATAATTCAAGTTAAAATACTAAAGAATTAATTAAAATTATTATTATTTTTTTTTTTTCATTAAAAATCAAGTTTAAAAATGTTTTTCTCGGAAATTTAACCCCGTGCGCTATACGTACTCAAAAATCGTGTTATGCTACATTTAATATTACTCACCTCGTTATGATTTCAAGTATTGTTTTCCAAACGGAATTGATGATTTCATTGATCAAGTTTAGGTTTTTTATAATATAATTTTATCGGTCCGGTCGCCACTCTCAACATGCCCGGACGTTATACGACGTTGCTCCGTTATCGCTGTTGCTCTCATTCGGTTATAATTTTATTATAATATTATTTTAGTCAATATTAGTTTTTTATATCGATACGACTGACAAAGTCCCGTCGCCTTCACCGAAATCGAGTAAACGAATTTCGCCGGATCCGTCCATTTCGCCTGCACAACACGACGAAAAATCAAAACTTTTCGTTTCACCGAATGGATTCGCTGCGTTCTTTCTACCGACGACGCCAGCGATCGCGTATACGACACGCCGTCAAATAGCTCTACGGACGATACCGGAACATCGGGACATGTCGACTCCACCGATTAACATTAAAAACATCAGACATTTCTCTGCGCCCGAGAACGAATTAAACAAGGATGACGAGCTCTTTTACTTACAAGTCCACTCCTCATTTAATTATATGCCCCAGACGGTGGTAGCTGTTTTAATGCAATCAATGAACGTCTAACAGAAGCCGACGCTCGTTTTCGTACGTTCTGACCTCGCTGCCGACGTTCATACAGAACTGTAATCAAAAACCTTCACCCTGTTTTCGGGAATTCAAGCCACCTTGTTGGACGCAAAAAAACTCAGTGAAACGTATTATCATCAATGTCAGAAATTAAAAGTTGGTCAACTATTTTTTTTTTCGTTGACCTAATACGAATTGATTATTAAAAAAAAATCAATCAATAAACAACATTATTGACGGTCGGCAATTTACTATTGTCGTTTTGAAGGGTAAATAAAAAACGGTTAGCCAATACACGGTTATACTCTAGAACAGTGTCTCCCAAAGGGTGTGCCGTGGATTTTTTAGGAGTGTCGGGAGAACTAGAATTTTTTTTATTTTAAGAAACTATGTAAAAAAAAAAAAATAAATAAAAGTAGTGTACATGTTGTACTAAATATCTTATCTCTAAATTGTAAATATATAAAACTTAAGTGTGCAACGCGTCCTTGGTGTCGTTTTCATAACAGTTTAATTTGAGGAGGAACAAACGATAAACATACTCGCATTTCTTGTTCGACAGATAGGAGTCGTTCACGTCTCTTATTTACTTATATCTCGTATACCTGCACAAACAATTAAACCTATAAATCGTATTTATAGTCGATATACAATGTTTATCCCAAGTGTGCCGCGACTAATAATAACAATAATAATAATTATAATGTACCGTGATGGAAAAAAGTTTGAGATCCGCTGTTCTAGAGTCTAGACGATCCACGATAATTATTATATACTACTGATGCTCAACAACCCCAGTAATAACACCAGATCATCATTGTCTACAAGACATGGGAGCTCTACACTATGCGCTCGCCGTCTGCTCAGAATAATCGTGTGGATACATAATATTGTTGTTCGTAACACCTGTATGCGGTATCTTCTGGCAGATTCGTCAGTGCCGAATCGATCTTAAACAGGGGAGCCGATTCAAACCGTACACTGTCCAATCCTTTAACGCGCTCCTGCCAAAACCGCTGTAAACTGATCTATTTGAAATTTTTTCCGACTTTCCGAAATTGCTTTCGGGTTTTGTCGACGATTCCCTAGGAAAAACGATCGCTAATAGTAATAATAATATGTAACAAGAAGAATGTGCCGATAAAATATACTTTTCAAATCAACACACGGGGGGTCGATCGGAGAAAACGCGATTCTGATTGAAAGTTTTTTTGTCGTTCGTTCGATCTTAATTTTTACTAACGTACACATCGCGGTTCGAGATAGATTTTTTTTTGGCAATGTACCCCGCAGTTTCCTAGAAAACAGAACGGTTGTTTATTTTTAATGAACAATTGTTTACATATTCGTTTGCTCAAATGCAGGTTTTAAGTTTCAAATATTTATAGAAACCTAAACAGTGAAAGACTTTTTCGAATCGTTTTGGAAACAATCGCATTACACTTAAAATTAGCGACGAACTTCATTCCGACGAAATTTAATTATTATTAACTGAATCAAACTGTATTAGACTTTAAGTGGAGCAATGGAGTTGTTGGTTTTACATTGTGTTTTCATTTTGCAAAATTTTTGGGACAGTAAAAGTTGTACTAAAGTTTTATTTTGTTTTTGATCAAATTGAAGCAACGAAACACATGGTTTTTATGAGAGTTTTTTTTTCTATTAGTTTTATTTACTTTTTTTCATTGAAAATCGCAAGAAAGCGTTCAAGTTGAACTCTAGATCATAATTCTGTGACAGTCATGATTCATCTTTTATTTTCAATTTTAATATGATTGCAACGATAAATGTACATAAACGCGATGTGGAATAATTTTTCATTTTGATTTCAGATATAACATCGAAAATACAAACACGGCTACGAAAACGTAAGTAAACTTTTAAATTTCGATTCCGCTGTCAATAACCAGTTAATACAGCAGAAAACCATAACTTAATAATTAGTTTAAACAATTTAATCGTGGTCTGTCAATTTACGAAAAACTCGTCGACGTCTTATCTGTGTTTTCGAGACGAAATTTCGACCTAAAACTCGATCGGATTTCCCAAACAATTATTCGGAATAATCTTAATTGAAATACTTAAAATGTATGCGACACTGTAATAAAAAAAAAAAAAAAACGTAATTAGTGAGCCGTGATCTTCCGGTGACCTTCAGGCTTAATCACTCACGAATCTAATGATATATGTGGCACAACGCGAAATATCGCACGGAAGTCCGTCGTTATACAAACGCTACACTCGTAAAACGTTCAAAATGGTCAAAACGAAAATTACTCGAAACCCAGTGCCCTGGCTCGCACACGATTTGCACTCGAATAACTGTTATTATCGGAACAAAAACCAAACGCTTCAAGACATTATAATATTATATTCGTGTGTTTTTGGGCTGGGTACAAGACGTTTTTTCTGACGGGTTTCGCGTGGCGGGTTTAAGCGTGAGGTCGTGGCAACCTGACGAATTTTATTCATTTTTTTTTTTTTTTTTTTTTTTATTCGCACAACACAGTAGTTGATGAAATCAATCCTAAAAACGGAGCAACGTCCAAAAAACACATAGGTGTACGGTAAATCTCGTTCGAGACGCTCTCCAAGGGACCAGCTTGATAGAGCATCCTGCGCGGGAATCGAAAAAAACCCAGAGAGCCGGTTAAAGTCGATTGTAAACTCGTTGATTGCGTGTTATCGTTTTAATTATTGGACTTGATCAAACGGTCGATACTTTTTTACTCCTCAGACTATAAGCATTATTATTTCAATTATTCACGGTTGAACGGGTATACGACGAGCGAAACTTGTATTTTTACCGACCCAACGCATTCTAGTCGCGTTAATTACTGATCGTTCGTACGTTTTTTAACGACCGACGAGACGAAAATACCGTGCGCCACTCGACGACCCGTGGGAACGCGACAACCACGACAGTAATGACACGACACTACGGCGGCGGCGGCGGCGGCTGTTTTCGGCTCTCGTCGCCCGTTATATCCGTCGTGCGTGACGCGGCAGGGGGGGGGGGGCTCACGCCCCGGGCCGAGATTTTCGGTCGTGTTTGTACGACGCGGTGAGTTTGAGATTTATCAGGTCCGCGCGTGCGAAACGCGATTCACGGACTGAGCGTGAATTCGTACAGAGAACGGCACTTGTCGGGGTTTGTTTCGCAAACGGGGTGTTTTTTTGTCTTTGTTTTTCAACAGTGGTTTCCTTTGAAAAAAAAAAAACTCGTACAATCATAATAATTATTACAAATTCGATACGCTATTCGCTGTTGTCGTGCCATCGTTCCACTATCCCACGCGCACTACGAGCGACGGATCTGAAAAGAAAAAAAAACGAAAATCTGTCGTTACGTTTTTAGTCGCCGAACTAAAATAAAAAAATAAAAAACCGTCTCACGTATCGATTTCGTTTGCGCGTGCTGAAACCCGTGTACGTGGATTTTCGCTTTTCGAGAATTTCTCTCGACGTCGCCGACTCCCCTGTGTACGGTACACTCTCTGAGACAAAACCGGCTGACGGTTTTAAAATTCATAACGCTTTTTTTCAGAAATCATCTTAGATTTACATTTTTCACCCCGAGACCCGGTAAAACGTCATCGAGCCATCCGGCTGTTTTCGCGGAATAATTTAAACGTCCGTTTTTACAATTCGCGCGAATACGATAAAGTTTCCAAACGGCGGCGGCGGGTCTTTGGATTTTTTTTTTCTCTCTCTCCGTATTATTAGCCGGTGTATAACCATACCGGTTAAGTGCACGTAATGTATATTTATAGCGGCTCCCTGGACACACGACCTTGAAAACAGCGAGTGAGTGGGTTTCGTATAGGCTCGGAAACACTAACACTAAATGAAACGAAATGTACTACATTATGTGTGTGTGTGTGTGTGTGTGTGTGTGTGTGTGTTTTGACGCAATAAAACACTTTCAATTTATATGCGAACCGTGGCTCAATGTCAACGAGGGTATTATCAATGTAATTCGCGTTTAGGTACTACACACGTCTGTGTTAAAATTGCATTTTTAATACATTCGGTTGCGATTATGTTTTTCAACGTCACTCTGTCTGATCGATTACGTCGCCGAACCATTATCATCGTGACGTGTAACGAAGCCCATTATATTATTAAACCGAAACCGAATACGAATACGCGTGATACAGACGGACCCGTGAAAACACCGCTGTTCACCGTTGTGTGTAGAGAGATTTTCTGGGTGTGCTCAGCCGATTTTTATTCTTGGCGTGTACTAGGTGCATTTGAATTTACATTCATAATAATAAACATAACGTTTAGCGTGTTTATAATAAAAAAAAATAAAAAATTGGTTTCGCTACACTTAACCTAAAACATTTGAAGTAAGTAAGTATAAATTAAATAGCTATCGCTTTAAATAAAACTTGACGTCCCGAAAGAAAAAATGTTTTTTGCTCATTTCGTAATTTAAACTATTTATTCGACCGATAGCTCAAAAGATGAGAATATTTTAGTTTTTACAGTGGCGGAGTAGGAAGAGACGTTTAAATGTTGGCGGGGATTTTTTTCATCAACTCTGATGTAATAAACTTTAAATATTTATATACCTCACGGGTTAAAGCTTAAGCGATTAGTTGAAAAATTAAAACATCAACGTTTTCACAAAAAAAAAAAATTCCCTAACAGAATATTTATTTATTATATTTGTATTGATTGGCCATTTAATAAAACTGAAAAAAACTTGAAAAATCAAACAAAAACAAATCTTTTGCGTGTTTCAGTAGGTTATAGTGAATTTTAGTCGTATTTAAGAGGGTAAATATGATTAATACTCACGTCGAACATGGTTAAAAATAAGGTGAACTCGCCTGATCAATCACCCTGTATACACCATACAATACTTCTTGTCGGACATGGTGTCGCATGACGATTATTTATCACAACAACGTAAACCGCGACGATTACAGTTAGATTCTTCGTTATTCGTCGAGTACAACACGAACGCATTTTTATCCGATGAGTAATCTGACGAAATCACAGTGTGCGTTCGATAATTGGTTTCGACGTGGATATCGGCCAACAGAGACATCTGTTTTATAAACATCAATTAGGACATTTTTATTGCGTTATGTTTGCCAAATCGCATGCTTACCTATCGATCTTTTTAGTACGAGCGAATTTATAGCGGTGAACCCCGATCCCGCGCGGGTTTCACTTTAACGATCTACTATAAAGCCGTCCGCCGCTACGAAGCAGTTTCGCGGTGTTTACGAGATGAAAGCTCAAGTCGCGCATAACGGCGGCACCGAATCGGTGTGTTATTGTTGCACGCTCGCGGACGCGGTGTCTGTTAATTCGTTTGATCCGATCGGACTTTGTGAAACGATCGTAAAGAAGTATTTATGTCCGACAGAAGAGCGCGAGAAATGTATTTGACTTTTGACCGGAGTTTTTTTTTTTTTTTTTTTTTTTTTTTCATTTTACTCGAGTGATTTTCTGACACACAATACAGCGGATTTATTTATTTCCAACGTTGATGAATCGGAGAATACGATTTTTTCCGCTCGACAACAACTGGAATTATGTGCTCGCTTGTTTGTCGAAAATTAATAACAGCTGCGTCGCATCGTATTCATTTTACCGGTGACCTGCAGTGACGAAATGATAGAACTATGATTTGAACCATAATCACACGACAACGCGCTTTTCAAAATCGGTCGAGACGCAAGAACCACTCGTTACGTTTTTGGACACGAGACACCGTGAAATATTCTTGAAACTTCATTTTGATAATATTCCGATTTATAATCTATGACCGTCGCGTTCTATCAATGCGATCGCCAGAGGTCACTGTCAGCTGTATAAAATAGTACAGTGTACGCGGTCGCGTTGTTACAATCTTTAAATGTATATTTTGTGAACGAGAATCAAAGAATTATAATTACTATATGCAAGCACTTGATTTTGACTCTGATGTAATGTATGCCGAAATTCCGAATCGATCGTCTCATATTATGTCACTGCTGTGCAAGAAGTCACAACCGGTTTGTCTTATTTCTTTTTCGCAACCCGTTTTACACAACACGTATATAATTATAATACTGATAATTGTATTCTGTAATAAAAAAAAAGTTCTGTCGTATGTAATTTATATAAAATTATACAAAAAAAAAAAAAAAAACCTGTTAAATCCACAAAGTTTTTGCCGGCTTATAGATTATTTACGGACAGGGTCGGTGACGGTCTTTATAAACAGTTCATTACATTATTAAACGAAAAACGTATTAAATAATTATAAGTATTAGCATAAATATTATTTTGATTTAAATACCATTAATTATTAATACTTTGTCAAGATTTCAAAAGTATACAGTACATAAAATATTCAGGTCAACACGGCGGGGCTCTATTATTAATTATTTTCATCGTTCTAATGATTTAACCGTTTTTTTTTTCTACGTAAACCCCGTCACGGTATGTATTTTGATTTTGACCATTGAATCCATTCGCGTGGATTAGTATCGTACGCCACGTTTTTGATCACGTCCGTTTGAAATCGACCGTTTCACATACGCACGCGTACGACACGAACTTTTACGTTCCAGGAAATATTATCGTTCCGGGCATGTTTCGAACATGTGTTCCTGTGACTTCTCGAACCGAGCTCACAAACGAATTGTCTGCGGTTGTTATTATTATTATTTTTTTTATAAAGTCCAAATATTTTCGACTATACCTTTTGTTTGTGACGAAAACTCTAACACGGCTAATTAGATGTCTACATAACATAATACATAATATAATATATAGGAGGTATTCGTTCGATTCGTATTTCAAAAACGGTATCGCGTGTTCATACTGTTAAATACGGTTCGAGGACAGATTTCCTTCCAGCAGACCTCCTGCGATTGTCTAGTCATGACGTTGTTATGCTATCGCTGTCGCCCGGACGAACGAAAACTAAAAACGTACTCTGGCGAACGGTGGCGGCGGTAAAACGAGTGAGTAAAAAAAAAAAAAAAAACCGTAGTTGGCAACGGTGGAATGTTTCGAAGAAAAGACGTCTGCCCCGGAATATCCGAGGTCAGACGGACGAAAGTTTACCTTCGTGTACGAGAGTGGTCGACCCCAAAGGGCACCGGGAAGCTGACCTGCGTGGTCCGCACAGCTTCCGGCGCCTGGACCGTTTGCCGAGAAACAGGACGCGTAGCGACTCGTCGAAATCGCGTTCCGGCCACGTGACAGTCGATAACATCACAGTGACGACTGTGCGGTGAATAATTACAAGCGATGATTGGTGAGGGCCGAGAAAAGTCTCACGTGAAAAACAAAACATCGCGTAATATCGTACGTTGTCATCCGTACGTGTGTCGAACCTCGGGCAGTTGTACGCGCGTCCCGGTCGGCTGGGAAACGTTTTCATTTTCTTTTCTTTACCTTTTTTTTTCCGTCGTCGATCGATTTTATCGATGATCGACGGTCGTCAAACGGCCACGATGGCTGACAGCTCGAAACGAGAAAAAAAATCGGTAACACTCACAACCCGTTTTTCGTTCGCGGACCCCCGTCGACAGTCACGCGAAATTCGGGCTCGGGCTTTCCGCGAAAACCGCTTTTTGCCATCGTTTTGTTCAACCATTTACGGAACACACGTCATATGCCGCGAAGTCCCGTCGCTCTATCGATTTCCCGTTAAAGTGTATTCTCTGGTCACTCACGTTACCAGACCGGGGTGCTCTGACTAATTTCTACCGATGTCCGTTTTGAAATCTACCGAACTTTCAACGGTCCAAAACGTTTTCAATTGCTTTTTTTTCCACGTTCGTAAACACGATTTTTTGGAAATTATCTTAAATCGTATTAAATAATCGTACGTGTTATGCGCTTAAAAATCAGTCAATCGTACTCTAGCGGAAGACAATGTTTTCGTAACGTTATAAAAACGTCGAAACTACGTTTGATCGTTCCGCGACTATAATATAATGGGCCGTAAAAAAAAAATCTTCCAAAGTCCGCCAGTCAGTGGCCTCGTCGTAGATCGTTTCGGAATAAAAATCGAAAATCTCTGAATTGATCTATCGCAGTCGATCGCTCGTACGACGTAAATCAATGATCAAAACCGAACAACTACGTAATTGTTGTTTAGTTTTATATTATTATTATTATTGTTACTAATATTTTTTTTTCGCAGAGAATAACCCATCTAATGTACGAACCATTGTGCCACGTTGTGTATACGTTTTTGTTTGTTATCGAATTTCCCGGGGTGAAGTGGATCGTATACGTGTATAGAAAATGTTTACCGGATTAAGCGTACGGAAAGGTTTCGATTGGAAAAAAAAATACACCACTCTTTCGCGTGAACGGAAACGCGTCCGTGAAAATTCCAACTTCAAACGCGTGGAAAAATCAAAAACGCGTAACGCGCGTGACGACTTCGGAGATTTTTTCCCGAACCGACGGTTAAAAACGTACGGGCGATGGCCGTAACAACATTCGTCCGGGTTCCCGACGGGATTCGTATCGAACGAGTATTAAAGCATGATTCGCACTAGTCAGACACGTACCGACAGACACCGTACCGTATCGTTCAAATATACTATTATACCGACCATTATTGTTCCTATACCAACATTTTAGATTCTGAACGAAGTGAAGAATGTATTGATTTTACTATGATGTGTGTTTTTTTTTTTTTTTTTTTTTTGTTTTTTTTTTTTTTTTTTTTTTTGTTTTTTTTTTTTTTTGTTTTTGTGTCTGTGTACACCATAACTACTCGAAATAATGCTTCAATTTTGAACTTCAGGGTATGTTTTCGGTGGCAAAACGAATATCGGAGGTACCTTAGAGAGGTCACAAGTGAAAATTCCCAAAAGTTTTCAAATGCCACGGGAAAAACAAACAAAAAATGAGGAAAAAACCGGTACTTTTTGTGCAAAACCCGTTTTCGACGAAATCGATTTTTTTATTTAGCCGTTACTCAAAAACCAAAAATTGTAGATACTTGAAATTTTCACCAAATGTTTATATTGAAATCATCTATACGTGGTAAAATTTTTGAACACTTTTGACTTTTATTGAGCTAATTATAGACAATTGAAATTTTCAATTTTTTTAAGTATTTTTTTTTAAAATAACGATAAAATTTTTTTTTTTTGCCAGAAAATCTTGAAAATTTAATACAAGGTTTCTTATAAGTTGTTCCATAACTGATAAAAAAAAATCCAAAATCGTAAGTCACAATTTTTTTTTATAAGTGCTCAAAGTTCCAATTTATACGAAATATGTAAAAATTGCGAAAATTTGCAAATAATTTTGTTGTTGAAAAATCGTAAAATTTTTTTCTTTTATAACTAAGTTTTGAAAATTTGGTACAAGGTTTTTCATTAGTTTTTCTTCAATTATCTGCAAAAAAAACTCTACCGGATTCAGACAAAAAAATTTTATGAGTGTTTGAAATTTAAATTTTTACAAAAACACGTTAAACAACGGTTTAGCCTCAAACGATTTTTGGTAATTGTTTTTTTTTTCAAAAAGTATAAGTTGTAGAAACTTGAAAATTTTATCAGTTGTTTATATTGGCATTTTCTTTATATAATTTTATTTTCAAAAGATTTCACTCATTTTTAATCAATTTATAGGCATTTGAAATATTCGATTTTTTTTATTTTTTTTTTTATAAATGTTGATAAAAAAAATGTAGCTCGGACGAAATACTTGAAAATTTAATAGAAGGGTCCACATAAGTTGTTCTAACTCCCATTCAAAAATTATAAAAATACATAGGCACAAAATTTTTTTATAAGCGTTTATAAGTGCTAATATTGACAAAATTCGTCAAAATCATGTATATTTGCTATGTATTTTGCAGTTGAAAATTCATAAAATTTTAAGTATTCAAAACTAAGAATTGTAAATTCGGTACAAAGTTTGACATACGTTTTCCTTCAATTATCTGTAAAAAAATTTGCACTGGAATAAAATCAAAAATATTTATGAGTGTTTGAAATTACAATTTTTTCACATAATCGCGTAAAATAACAATTTAGGCATCATTGATTTTTGATATTTGTTCTTATTCAAAAAGTATAGGTCGTAGAAACTTAAAACTTTTACAAAATGTTTAAATAGGCATTTTCTTTACATAGTTGTATTTTCAAAATATTTCGTTTATTTTTTAGCTATTTATAGGCATTTGAATAATTCGATTTTTCTTAGATTTTTTTTTATAAAAGTCGATAACAATTTTTTGGCCCTACCAAATCGCTTGAAAATTTAATAGAAGGTTTTGAATAAGTTGATCTAAGAGTGATTCAAAAATTATTCAAATACATAGGCACAATTTTTTTTTATAAGCAGTTGAAGTTCAAAAATCGACAAAATTTGTCAAAATCACGAATATTTGCAAATTATTTTGTAGTTGAAAATGTATAAAAATTTTTGTATTCAAAGATAAGAAATGAAAATATTATGTAATATCACAGCTGATAAAGATAATTAAATAGATTAAGTTTATTATAATATAATCAGTAGCTGACAGCTGTTCTATACAAAATATTGGTAGATTGTAAACACAAGGTGTATAACGTACCTTTACATGGTTGAATAGAACGTTACTAACTTCCAATTTCCAGTTATTTTAATGTGTGTATCAGTTCCATAAACATGCGGATTTTATATATTATTATTAATTATTAATATTTAAATAGACGTAGCCACGGAGCATTCAGCATATATGGACGGCGGGGTCGGGTGGTGCCGTCACGATAGTGCATTTAGGCAAATAATATGGTATTTACCTACGCCCTATCTATGCACATCCTGGTTTGTCCAATGCTCACGAGCAGAAGTCACATGAATAGACAAATGTAAATTTAACCCAATCTAGGATATTAAAATAAAATATATATTACAATTTAAGGCTGACATCTTCATCTTCGTTCAGAATCGTTTTTTTTTTTATAATATAAAATAATTCCAAAATCTATCCAATAATGCCTAATCTAGCAATGCATCTCGTGTATCCCACCCAACTACTGTATCCTGTACTTAACTTACAATGATTTATCATTGCATTCAAATGTAAAGTACCATACAACTAAACTATCGTAAACCAGGTGATCCCATGATAGAAAGTGCTATACACTCCTCACCATTATCTTGTCCGAGGAGCGAAGCGACGAAGGACGAACTTCCACCACCATTATCTTATCGGCTTTTTTTTAATTTTTTTTTTTATATGCATTTTAAGTTTGAATTTTGACAAAATACGTAAAAATCACGAAAATGTGCGAAATGTATTATAATATATTTTAGTTAATATTACCAGGTATGCCTATTATAGAAGTAGAAAGGTTTTACCATTAGGATTCTTTGTATACACGTGGTCGCTATATTTTTTGTGTGACAATGCATACAGACATTCTTGGTCTCTGACGAGTTCAATTAATAACTTTAAATACATCACGTATGAAAAATATGAAAAAAAGTGAAAAAAATGAGAAGTTTATTATATGTTTATATGTACGAACTTCAAAAGTCTATGACTGCAGCGAATAATTTTCCAGTGAATGACAATTGACAGCGGACGGATAAAATATGATGTCTGTTGTTCATTCACACTTATCATACAATCCTGCTCAGACCGGATCAGACACGTTCCGTTCCGACAATACATTCTCTCGTGGAATGCCGGACAGACTCTGTCTGTTCGCTACGTGTATGAACGGAACGGAAACGCTTAATTAAATGTGAATTACTGTATTTAAGCAAATATCAAAATATTTTCCGGAACGGTACGGTACGTGTCTGACAAGTGTGAATCATGTTTAACACGTCGTCGTATATACGTATGTGTCGTAATAGTTGTCGTACTATTACCGGTCGTGAACGTCTGACGTACTCGTGGCGACGGTTATTTTATGAATTCGCGACACACGTTCTCCTATAGTGACATTTCGTTAAGGCCGGTTTCACACGGACGTACAAAATGCGCGCGTTATGACGGACATAATTTTTAACGCGCGTACTAGAGCGGGCACACGAACGTCGATAATATGACGTCCGTTGAAAATAATCCTAAATGGCATTGTTATTTAAGGCTGGTACTTGTACTTGGTATTTGTACATTTATCATATTATCATACAAGTGGTAAACGGTAATGTTATTCGATTCATTTTAACTCCAAACGATTAATTTATTAAAGATGGCACTACTTTGATCTATGCCCCATTCTTTTAGATTCTGAACGAAGTGAAGAATGTATTGATTTTACTATGATGTGTGTTTTTTTTTTTTTTTTTTTGTTTTTTTTTTTTTTTTTTTTTTTTTTTTGTTTTTTTTTTTGTTTTTGTGTCTGTGTACACCATAACTACTCGAAATAATGCTTCAATTTTGAACTTCAGGGTATGTTTTCGGTGGCAAAACGAATATCGGAGGTACCTTAGAGAGGTCACAAGTGAAAATTCCCAAAAGTTTTCAAATGCCACTGGAAAAACAAACAAAAAATGAGGAAAAACCGGTACTTTTTGTGCAAAACCCGTTTTCGACGAAATCGATTTTTTTATTTAGCCGTTACTCAAAAACCAAAAATTGTAGATACTTAAAATTTTCACCAAATGTTTATATTGAAATCATCTATACGTGGTAAAATTTTTGAACACTTTTGACTTTTATTGAGCTAATTATAGACAATTGAAATTTTCAATTTTTTTAAGTATTTTTTTTTAAAATAACGATAAAATTTTTTTTTTTTGCCAGAAAATCTTGAAAATTTAATACAAGGTTTCTTATAAGTTGTTCCATAACTGATAAAAAAAAAATCCAAAATCGTAAGTCACAATTTTTTTTTATAAGTGCTCAAAGTTCCAATTTATACGAAATATGTAAAAATTGCGAAAATTTGCAAATAATTTTGTTGTTGAAAAATCGTAAAATTTTTTTCTTTTATAACTAAGTTTTGAAAATTTGGTACAAGGTTTTTCATTAGTTTTTCTTCAATTATCTGCAAAAAAAACTCTACCGGATTCAGACAAAAAAATTTTATGAGTGTTTGAAATTTAAATTTTTACAAAAACACGTTAAACAACGGTTTAGCCTCAAACGATTTTTGCTAATTGTCTTTTTTTTCAAAAAGTATAAGTTGTAGAAACTTGAAAATTTTATCAGTTGTTTATA
This sequence comes from Therioaphis trifolii, assembly GCA_027580255.1. Classification (NCBI taxonomy): domain Eukaryota; kingdom Metazoa; phylum Arthropoda; class Insecta; order Hemiptera; family Aphididae; genus Therioaphis; species Therioaphis trifolii. The sequence goes on from CM050409.1 coordinate 22,399,977, forward strand.
TTGGCATTTTCTTTATACAATTTTATTTTCAAAAGATTTCACTCATTTTTAATCAATTTATAGGCATTTGAAATATTCGATTTTTTTTATTTTTTTTTTTTATAAATGTTGATAAAAAAAATGTAGCTCGGACGAAATACTTGAAAATTTAATAGAAGGGTCCACATAAGTTGTTCTAACTCCCATTCAAAAATTATAAAAATACATAGGCACAAAATTTTTTTATAAGCGTTTATAAGTGCTAATATTGACAAAATTCGTCAAAATCATGTATATTTGCTATGTATTTTGCAGTTGAAAATTCATAAAATTTTAAGTATTCAAAACTAAGAATTGTAAATTCGGTACAAAGTTTGACATACGTTTTCCTTCAATTATCTGTAAAAAAATTTGCACTGGAATAAAATCAAAAGTTTTTATGAGTGTTTGAAATTACAATTTTTTCACATAATCGCGTAAAATAACAATTTAGGCATCATTGATTTTTGATATTTGTTCTTATTCAAAAAGTATAGGTCGTAGAAACTTAAAACTTTTACAAAATGTTTAAATAGGCATTTTCTTTACATAGTTGTATTTTCAAAATATTTCGTTTATTTTTTAGCTATTTATAGGCATTTGAATAATTCGATTTTTCTTAGATTTTTTTTTATAAAAGTCGATAACAATTTTTTGGCCCTACCAAATCGCTTGAAAATTTAATAGAAGGTTTTGAATAAGTTGATCTAAGAGTGATTCAAAAATTATTCAAATACATAGGCACAATTTTTTTTTATAAGCAGTTGAAGTTCAAAAATCGACAAAATTTGTCAAAATCACGAATATTTGCAAATTATTTTGTAGTTGAAAATGTATAAAAATTTTTGTATTCAAAGATAAGAAATGAAAATATTATGTAATATCACAGCTGATAAAGATAATTAAATAGATTAAGTTTATTATAATATAATCAGTAGCTGACAGCTGTTCTATACAAAATATTGGTAGATTGTAAACACAAGGTGTATAACGTACCTTTACATGGTTGAATAGAACGTTACTAACTTCCAATTTCCAGTTATTTTAATGTGTGTATCAGTTCCATAAACATGCGGATTTTATATATTATTATTAATTATTAATATTTAAATAGACGTAGCCACGGAGCATTCAGCATATATGGACGGCGGGGTCGGGTGGTGCCGTCACGATAGTGCATTTAGGCAAATAATATGGTATTTACCTACGCCCTATCTATGGACATCCTGGTTTGTCCAATGCTCACGAGCAGAAGTCACATGAATAGACAAATGTAAATTTAACCCAATCTAGGATATTAAAATAAAATATATATTACAATTTAAGGCTGACATCTTCATCTTCGTTCAGAATCGTTTTTTTTTTTATAATATAAAATAATTCCAAAATCTATCCAATAATGCCTAATCTAGCAATGCATCTCGTGTATCCCACCCAACTACTGTATCCTGTACTTAACTTACAATGATTTATCATTGCATTCAAATGTAAAGTACCACACAACTAAACTATCGTAAACCAGGTGATCCCATGATAGAAAGTGCTATACACTCCTCACCATTATCTTGTCCGAGGAGCGAAGCGACGAAGGACGAACTTCCACCACCATTATCTTATCGGCTTTTTTTATTTTATCTTTGTAGTATTCCGCAGCTGTATTCCACAAAATTTCATATTTTCGGACCTCACTAATTAACAGCTTGTTGTCTATACTTGACATTTTGAAAATAAATTGAATAAATGCCCAACGTATTAATTTCAGTTTTAACAAGTGATTTCAAGTTGTAGTTTTGTTCAATACGTCCGTACTTTGTGCGCACGTGTGTCTACTTATATTGGAATTATTATAATTCTAAACGCGCGTTGATAATTTTCGACGTGCGTACTAGAAAAAATACGTCGATAAAAAATTGACCTGAAAAATTACTCCTCTAAGCGATAATGTACTTCTACAACGCACGTAAAATAGAACGCGCGTATCGACGTATTTTGCACGTCCGTGTGACACCAGCGTTACCAAATTTTTGAAATCACGTCCCTCATCGAACGATAGCGTACACACTACTAACTCGTGTGAGTCAACCCCATAAGACACGAATCGTCAACTCGCACTCGAAAGCCTATTCAGCGCAAAATTCAATAGACGTTTAGGAGTTTGTAACAATCGAACGCTGATCTATGGTAAATCACTGCACGGGCGCGTTAAGTCTATATAATATATATATATACCCTAAACCTAACCGCTAAGTTTAGGTAATAATAATTATCGTGAACATTCACCGAGTGTTTTCGACGTACGAACAGCCATCGAAATTAATCCGTACTTACGTGTCAACGTTTAATTTGCGATTTTCAAAAACCCAGTAAGTTACGCGCGTGCGTGACTTCTAAGCCAAAAACTTTACCTAGGGGGTAGATATTTTTTTAAATAAACTATCTGGTTTTTGCGATCGTAATTTGTCAGAGGGTCTTGAAAAATTTCGTACGAACATTTGATGTTTTTATTTTCAATTAAAATTCAAAAAACACGATTCATACGTTTAATTTATATCATTATTGTTGTTGTTATATTTTGTTTTTTTTTTTTTTTTTTTTGCTGCAAAAAGGAACTTGACGTTATTATAACATCATGAGTTCATACTTGCATTCCGATTTATATAAATAACATGAAGTCAATGTAAGACTACTGCAGTACGCGTTTTGATTTGAGTAATTTGAAAAATATACTGGACTCGATATCATTCTCTCGCAGTAAAAAAAAAAACACCCACACCCACACGTACCGCGTCACTGCTTACTAAACGCTAATCATTACAGACCGTCTGTGAAAATATAAACCGTCGATGGCACGTCGGCCCAACTCGTTTTCAACGTAAACGCTGCACTATTAATAGTGTACCGATACGAGTCGTGCGCTGATGGATCTGTAACGGGTACACCGCGTTCATCGCGTTTCATTTCGTCCGAAACGCAAACGGAAAATATTCGTCGTAGTGCTTTGTAGCTGAAATGCGTGTAATGCGTTCGTTTCCCCCGTCATGCGGATAAAACGAGGTAATTTCACATATTACAACGTTGGAAATAAACTCGCGTTGCTACGGCTCCTTTAATAAAATCGCAGTGAATGTACGTTTTGTATAACCAAAAAAAAAAAAAAAAAAAAAAAAAAAAGAAAAAGGAAGAAAAAAGGCTTACGGAACCGTGTTTGCATTCGAAATTCATACGGGCGCGAGAGTACGCGATGACGTACCTAACCGACCGCGGAGGGAATGTATATTAATAATATTCGTCTCGTTCGTCTGGGACCGTTCTGGCAAACGCAGTCTTAGAAAAGTCTTAGAAAATATGAGATGCGACCGAGTGGTTATTAAAACAATATTGTCGTCCGCGAATTACGACTGGACTTTATAATTACATTACACTCGATGTGTTCGCCTCGGAACGAAATACGATATTACGTTTTCAGCGTTATTTCGAAACGTATCGAACTGAATATTTTATTACCGCGTAACAACGATAATAATAATAACGATTGCGTGTAAATATAAATTGACGTGTATTATTATAGCCGGTGTGTAGTATGATTATTAGGTATACGTTTTTTTTATCGTGTGAAATTAGAAACACAATACGTTTAAGGGAAATCAATTAATTTTAATACCCCTAAATCAAAATTCAAAATTAATGAGCAAACGACATAATAATAATAATAATAGTAATAATAACGATGATGATAATGATTCAATCAGTATCAAATCCGTCCTGACCAATATTATGAGTATATTATACGTTCAATGATTTTACCGCTCGTCGGCAGTCAATAGATCCGTCGAGAAGATTAGGGGATTTAATAACGTAGGACGTTTTCAAAAACCAACAAACTTGAATGCCGAGTAAAGAATATATTTAGAGCCATCAAATCGTATACGTAACGTTTAGGTGTTTCCGAGAGTGAATTGACTAGCAAGTGAATTTATCACGGGTCTTGAACGCAAGAGATTAAATGATTAATAATATATTGCTCGTAGCAATACAATGCGCGAACGCTGATCAGGTTATATCAAGCCTATGGAGGTTTCTTGATATTTTTCGGCATGAATACCAGTCTCACGATTCGCTCTCGGGTATTTTATTATTATTATTTTTAATTATAAGAGTGTTAAAAATGTTTTGTTGTTTAACCTTTGAAGTAACAATCGAGTATAAGTTCATGCTTTCGCCGATAAACTTTTGTAAATGCGGTTATTACTTGATTTAGAAACAAGCCTTTCATTTTTTGTTTTTTGAAAATTCGTGGTTAGTTCATTATTATTATTATTATTATTATTATTTTTTATTGCCAGTGATCCGGGTCTGTGTGTACACCGCCTATATACGTAGGTATATTATTATGATTTACAAATTCACCGACATACATATGTAATATTAAATATATAATATCTAAGTGCACATCTGAGAAAAATATATACTTTTATACTTTTATACATAGGTACGTATATATATTTTTTATTAGGTATATGTAAAATTTATCGAGTAGACCAATCTTCTTAGGAGAGTATAGTATAGTTAGATTATTCGTGCGGTTCTTTCATACATTATGTGTGCGGGATTATTATAACAGGTTTTATTTTCGATTTCTTTGCGTACATCAGTAACAGGATAACGCCGCGCTCCCCGTCGTCTCCCTCGTACACGTATAATAATAATAATAATAATAATAATAATAATAATAATAATAATAATAATAATAATAATGCATACAGCCAACAAATCCATTCCTAGGCCCGTCGTATACGCGACGGGATTGGAATTCTTTCGCGAAATCCCCGCAGAGCATATTTTCAGAATGACTGATTCTTGTCACGATCCGTCAATCGTGACATCCAATTGACGAAATGCTTTGCCGCGGCTCGTATTTCCGCGAGTATTCCACTCCGGCGCACCGCCGTAGGCGTATACAGGGCGCTCCGCGGAGATTCACCCATAACCGTTATTGACTCCGGAAGATTATGCGCCGGTACGTCAGAAATGTTTTTCACGGACGATTCAATAAACGCTAATAGCCGTATAGCCGTTTGATTCACGCTTTTTTATTTATTTATTTTTTTTTTAGTATCTATTCCGGGGGTGGCCAAATTACGGCTCGCGAGCCACATGCGGCTCTCGTCAGAGTCATATGCTGCTCGATGGTCTTATTTACAAAAAACAAAATATTAAAATTTTTTTGTATACATTTATAAAAAAAAAGTTTTACTGTATAGATATAATGCTATTGTGTACAGATTAATAAACAAAAAAAAATTAATAAATATGAATAATAAATTAAATATTAAACATTAAGTTAAATTTGTTTGCGTGGTATTTTTTTCGTGTCTTCTTTTTTAGTGAGCTTCTTAAGATCTGGTTAAATTGACGTTTGAGCAGTTCTTAGTGATTCTGTGAGATCATCAGTCGAATTTCAACGATATTTTGACTTAATTATTTTCATTGTAGAATAAATTGATTCACGTGAATACGTCGTTCCAAAAATTGATATCAATTTTACCGCACAGTTTTTATGGATTCGGCTCTTGATATGATCTTATTCATACACGTGGCTCGCGTACATAGTCATGTTGGCCATCCCTGATCTATACTGATCATCAAAGTATAGTTTTTTTTTTTTATGTTTTTAACGCATTTTTTTTTTTTTTGTGGGTTTTCGTCATAAATAACGTATTTTTCAAAAGACACTCGTAGCTTTTTTAGGACGTTATCGATCGGGCTACACTCGTGAGTTCTGAGCATGCAAAGTTTAGGAGACCACTCATTTTCACTACTCCAAACTTTCTTGTCAAGCCGTCGTCGGCCCCGTAAAACGGATTAAGAAAATTGACATTTCGGAAAGAAAATATTATATTCGCCGTCCTCCTGCACGACGCGTTATTACCGTTTGTTATAAATAGCAGTTACCGTTTGAAAAGAAAAAAGAAAAAACTTAAAACTTAAAACCACCTCGTGCCTCGGACAGAGACACTAATAACATTTGTCGGGCAGTAAAAATAGTATAAGGACTTTATCAACGGCGGTACTCGTCGAAAAGACAACGCACAGACCGACGTAATAAAACGTCATCGTGACGTGGGCGCATTATTCCGTCAGAACATTCGCGTAAATATCATAATATTATTATCGTCTCGCGCATAAAATTTACACCGGCGCCGTCGGGTGTTTTTTTCTTCTTTTCTCCTATCGGATGCAAGTTCGGAATCAGCATGTTTTATTATTATTATTATTTCCTTTTTTTTTCTCTGCCTCTTGGACTCGCGCGCAGCGTCCTCGGCTCACTCGCGGTACGCACGTAGTGTTTTAAAATACGGTACGAATGTACGATCACGTGACCGAGTTCGCTTATTTATTTTCGGCAACTTAATCCCATATCTGTCATGATAATATTTTTAAAATACCCAAAACGTGCGTGAAAACGCCGACAGCGAGTTTAATATTTCACGCCGCAAACGCTTTGCTCGCACGATTTTTTTTCGCACACGTATACGCGTGGTATATAGGTAGATACGCCGCCGTCGGGTTTTACATGTCAAAAGAAATGAAAAAAAAAACAGACGTACGTGTCCATACGTTGTTCGCTGGATGAAAGTTCGTTTTTACCACCGTCGAAATGCAATGATTTCCTATGACGGTTTTTAATTTTCGCCGTTTTACCGAACATCGAGAGGCGCGCACCGTTTATCAAAACGTGTCATTTTTGTACTTTGCCCGCGTGGTCGTAAATTATAATATCGTTGTTCTTCGAAATAAAATAAAAACCATTTATATATTATACCGTATACGTATGTTCTCGAAACACTTAGTGGCTGTACAACATTATTTGGTGTAGGTACCTCTAACTCCGGATCCAATACGTCAGAACGCCACTGAAAACTTGTACTTTTTACCAATTACTCGGTGAATCACCCGTCGCCGTTGCGTCAAAGCTTAAAACAATTAATGATTTATTAAGTACCAAATGTAATGTATGTAAAAGCTCTTTCCTGGTAAACTTTACCAAATGTAGGCTAAAGACATTTGTTGTTGAAGCCGTAATAAATCTTATAAAAAAAAAAAATTAATGATTAGTCGAAAATTTGACGACATTTTCATGTCTAGATTACTCGTTCTAACATTATGAACATGTTTAAATCGTTCTGTAAGTCTACAAGTGTGTGTGTGTTCGAATATGTTAATGAACCGTGAGTGTTTAGAAAATCGTGATATCGAAAATAATCTGAATTCTTCAGTTTAGTTAATTTTATTCATTAAAAAAAATAAAAAATAATAATAATAATAATACAAATTTAAAGATTTTTCATCGATATTCATTCCAAAGTCAACATTTTAAAATTTTGCTCTACTTTTGTTTTTCAATTTTAAATAAGAATTATGTGATATCACGCAATTATTGTGTAATATCTAACTTTTCATTTATCAATTTTAACGTATTTTAAACTAAAAATAATTTATTTAATTCGCGTAATGATTTAGTCAAACTACTCGAATTACAAAATATCAACCTAATTTTATTGCGTAGTGTAAAAAACAATAGAAAGGAAATATCAAGCGGTGGCCTTTTTATTCTGAAAGTGAAGCGAAAACGGGGTACTTACAGTGTGACCATTAAAACAAAAATAAATTACTGTAATATACACATTGTACAATATTTATGGATTTTTTTTATCTATATTAATATATAATTATTAATTAATTATATTTAATTCATTTGTTTTCTGCTCTTATAAAATACAATATTATAGGATAGATTAGGCATTATAGGATAGATTAGGACATTATTTTATATTATAAAAAAAAAAACGATTCAAAACGAAGATGACACCCTGAAATTCAAAATTGAAGCATTATTTCGAGTAGTTATGGTGTACACAGACATAAAAACAAAAAAAAACAAATAACACACATCATAGTAAAATCAATACATTCTTCATTTCGTTCAGAATCTAAAATAACAAATTATTACATACATTATATAAAAATATAATGTTTGACTAAAATTTATTATAAAATCTCATATTTATAGTATAGTTCCAGTATTTGTGTAATATTATATCAGGTTGATCATAATTATCAGCCATCATGTCCATTTTAAGCCTTCTATAGACGATCAATACATCCTGACATTCGGGTATTTTATGTACGACGTACATCATAATATTATTAATGGCAAAAAACATTTTTAATTCTTTGATAGATAAAGTAAAATTATCATTTCCACATTGAATAGCATATTTAATCAAACAAAAATAATACAAAACAGTTATAAATGTTTATATTTAAATATATTTTTATATATATATTTCATTTGTAATACTTACACATTTCATTCTGTTAATATGAATAGAAGGAATAGCAAAAGGTTTCAATCTTATGGTTTCAGCATATTTATCAAAACAATGTGCATCAAAGTGCGAAGAACAAACAACAGATTTTGGTTTGATTGAACTTAAATTAATATTGCACTTGTTCTGAATAAAATCTAACCACTTTTCTCTCACATTACTCAATGGTATTCTAAAAATTAAAAAAATTGTATTATGTTAAATTCAGTTTTTTATAAGACCACAGAATAGATATGATAACTTAAAATTAATAGAAGTACTTACCGATGAAATGTAATATTGTCGGTTTCATTTTTTTGTTTTTGAGTCCGAGCACACAAAATACAGCTGACCATGATTACTTATATTATACAGAAATAAAGAATTACATAAGTTATAAAATAAAGTTTAAAATTTTAAATTATAGTAATTATATTATACAGAAATAAAGAATTACATATTAAGTTATAAAATAAAGTTTACAATTTTAAATTATAGTAATTATACTAATTGACAATTGTTTATCATTTATTATTATCAACAGCTGTTTTTAAATATTGCCGGTTACCCATTTCATATCACTTTCAACAACGCCATCTAGTGTTCACTAGAGTTGTAAGAGGGGTAGAATGGCGTTCAATTTTGCTTCAATCTAATAATATTGATAGCTGCATAATGCCGTCTCTATAGTTTTATTACTCTAAGGGAAATATTCAATTACTCGGTCATGGAACAATGATACGACGATAGCGACAAATTAAATTGCCATAGATACTATCTATTTTATATTATGCATACTATCTCTATGTATTAATATCTATTTTAATTTTATTGTCAGCCTCTATGTCTGCAATCTGCATATTATGTCAACAGTACTAACAAACCGAATACCCGTCGCTAAACTGTATAACATTATCATTCATGTCGTTTCGATCCATTAAAATACGAATTTCGGAAAACTTTTCTCAGTGCGTGTGCGCATAGTAATGAGGATATTTCTGCGAAATTTCAAATCGGTCGGTACGGCAGTTTCGACTGTACGTCGATCGTTCAGTCAGTCGTGACCCGTGATGTTTTCGATTAAATATAAATATAAGTTAAATACTATTGTGTTTTGGAAAATGAAGTTGACGATGATCGTTGATAAAACATAAAAGTCGTTAAAGCAAAAGACAGTAAAAGCATTTTTTTTTTTTTTTATTTTCCAAAAATATAGTTTCGTCATTCGGTTTGAATCACCAACAAAAATCCAAAAACCACAAAACGCCCTCGTGTCGAACTCGGGTCGCCTTGCATAATTTTAACCCGATCCGAAAGCAGTTTCGCGTTGGTTTTATTTTAAGTGTATCTGGCACGTAAGTCTATCGCGTATAGATGTTCGAATGATTTGGTCTAACGAATTCCGCCGGTTCCATTTTCTTTGCGATCGCGTAGCGAAATAAATCTCTCCAGTCCAGAATTGTTTTTCGCGAAACGATGTTCCATTTCGATTGCAGTGCCACGCCTTAGCCGTTCGTCGTTCGTCCACTGTACGGGTCAAAGGCCGACGGACGTCGTCGTGCTGCAGCACATGAATCAATGCCATGACAGTGACTTGCGACATTCAGTTTTATTTATGTTTTTCGACATTATCATAGATAAATCTAGAAAAACGCTCTTATACTTTACCACCGATGGAAATGTCGTGGGAAATCTGCTGCTGCTGCTGCGGAATTCGACTCGGCGTAGGTTTAACCGGTATATGAAAACGCAATATAATTACGATTTCATCTCTGAGTTTTGCGTTTTAATTGTAAAAATAGGTAAAAAAATAAAGGAAAAATAACTCTTTATGCGAGTAATAATGTTCGTTATAAAGTATCCGACTTTAATATTTTTATTTCATCAATGTACTTCTGCGAGTACTATAAATATTTATTTTACATTTTTCGAAGAACTCGCGATTTAATTAAATTAAAAGTTGTTCACTATGATTTATAAATTACAATATTAAAAAAAAAAAAATGAATTCTTCAATATCGAGTGGGTATAACCCTACATTTCGTTCGAATTATTTAAATTGCGTGTTTTCAATACGTTTCGCACAGAGTCGACTTTGAATTGATGTCATGATTTGTTTTTTGCCAGAAGTAAAGATTACGAATGAAATGAATTCAATAGTAAAAAAAAAAAAAAAAAAAATTATAAGTAATGGCATTTTATTGTTTTATAGTATAGCACATTGGAAACGCACGACGAACGTGTCATAATAGGTACTCGCCGAGTAATTATATTTTCATTATTGATCTCCGAACGTTGTGCACGAGTTTTTAATTCCGCGTGACCGTTGTTTTTTCTATTCAAAAAGAAACGAATCGCAGCAGTCCGACATTGTCGTCGGATCGCGTCGTCGTCGAAAATATTGGCAAGCGCGTTAAAACGTTTTTCGAGTGTCAAAAAAGTACGCGTCGACGCGCGCGCAAAACAAAAACGTATTTCTTTTCCGTCGCTTCGCGAAACGTTTCGTTTGACTGAAGAATATTCCGACGAGTACTTGGAAACATTTTAAATTCAAATGCGCGACTTCGCGAACGATTGTTTACGATGAACAAACTTTCCGAAAACTTACCGAATCGAAAGGGAAAAAATTTATGGTCGTGTCCAAACAGACGTATATGCGCGCCTTTGTGCAGTTATTTGTTAATGCGAATCTGAGCAATGGCGTCAGTGTTCAACGGTCGGCATACGCGTGGTGGTTTATTATTATTATTTTTTTTTTTTACTCTAGACGTCACGGCTGTAATCGATACGACTAAAAAACTTAAATGAAACACGCGAATGCCGGCGACTTTCAACCAATCGACGTGATGTAATGACTTTTTAAAGAAACGTATTAGGACCTGCTATAGGTATTAAAAACGATAGACTAGAGGACTCACGAAATTATACAGGGTGTACCACGAACACTTGAACCCGTAATGCGTGTGAATCGGAATCTTTTTTTCGTGTTCAATTTAAATTACAGATATGGACAGCGTTTTTTATGGGTGATATTATTTTTTTTTACTTTATTTTATCTAAGTTTTTTGGGTTTAGTGATGGCCACTATTTTGTGGTATCGTATTAAAAAAGAGAGTTATTTTCTTGAAAGTTTGGATATTTCGTTTTCAAATCGACCATTACTCTTTAGGAGGCAGTACATTTTCTAAGGTAATCTTGGTTTTCTACGCCGTTATTTTAAACTAAAAATGCTCATATTTATTGGTATTTCACAAAGTGATACGTCGAAATGGCTCCAAAAAAAAAAAAAAAAAGGTGCTCTATTTTCTTTGATAATATGATGTTATAAATAAAAATTTAAGAAAACTTAAATATTAAAAATCATGTAGATAAATAGTGATTCAGATATATCATATATCATATTTGCAAAAGATATATTCACAGTTATATCATTTTCGTTAATGTTCGTAGGATAACCTCTTTACATATAATCCGAGTGATTTAATATGTAAACGTAATCTGTGATATTCATAATCGGTTGTAAAATTATTCCACGTACGTCAAATATTGTTTTACAGAGAATCGGTGTTCGACGGTTATTTAACAAAATTCAGTAAAACAATAGCTAAGGGGAAAAATCATTTATATAAATTCCACAATGAAAATATATATAATTTACAAAGTATTCGTTTAATCGTAACAAACATCATACAGTTACAAAAATACGTGTTACATAATGTTTTTTATTCAAACTAATTTTTGTTTTTCGTTTTTCGTTTTTTTTTTTAATTACGGAAATTCGGCTTTTGTTAAACACATCGTACGCGAAACATTTCGTAAGTCGTATAAATCGTGACTCGAGGTCGTGTTCTGGCCAAACACAATTCGCACTATTTATCATGCGCGATACGGTTTTCACGCGGCGCGCTCTAAGCTCCATCGGCCGCGATAACAATTAATTGCTTCTTTGTAAATATTTCGTTAGTCACACAATAATAACTCCGCTGTTACGTCTACGGGGACCGGATGAGTTATGAGCCCTGTGCGGGCACGGCGTCATAATCTGATCTTTATTGCTTTCGAAATATGCGCGTTCGGATTCCGAGCGTGTTGTACACGAGTTTTTGTTTGTTTTGTTTTATAGTCGAGGAGTCGCGAGTCGTCGCGAGTTACGTAAAAAAAAAAAAAAAAACGAATATAACGAATAAACCGTACGACGCGTCGTTTTTTTGACGATAATGGTAATTTGTGGAATACAACTAATATAAGGGGAGAGGCTCTTATGACTCTTGGGGAGGATAAATCTCTTATACACTTCTCGCGATTATCACTTATGATCCACACACTCGTATGAGTGCCTAAACGTGTGTACCGGGTCTACTAAAACCAAGTGTCTTCTACAAATCGTATGATTATTTTTTATTTTCACGATTTTCGTCAGTTCTTATCATGATACCAGTACGCTACATTTTACCATGGTATTGTGCGAAAATCGAGACTTTAATTTCTCGTCGTTTATAAAAAAATTCTTTTACGATTTCGGTCATACGACAAAATTTGTATTTCAACGATAGATAAATTGTATCCAGTTTTTAATGCACGTATCAAACAGCTGCCGGGGGCGCTAACTTAAAGTTGCAAGCACTAATAGCATCTTTAAATGGTAATTTCCTCTTTCGCCGATTGCCTCCGAGTGTTTTGTAATTACATTCACGACGCCCACAGACCGATATCTGCAAGTTGAATCAACCCTTTATTCTTCGCCGCACGCAGATGATTGATCTAACCACGAAACTAGGATCTGGAAATTCGACTTTCCATTTTAACGTTTTTTCGAATCGGTTTTTTTAAAATTCAGACACAAAAACCCAAGCCAATTCAATTTGATAAATGCAACAATTTAAAAATAAGTTCAGAACCAACGTGGGAGTTCATACAAAAAAAGACAAAACGACAGTATCAACAAAAAAATCTTCCATTTTTTTGAAACATTATTAGATTAATTTTATGAATGTCTACCGGAGTGAGTATGTGTGTGTGTGTTTTTGTATTTGACGCCGTAAATGTTCGATCGTCGGAGGAACTCGAGAAAACGTTTTTAATAAGATCTTATAACCACGGTGATACAAATGGCTAATGGCGCCGGTAGCAACGGATTTACTCCAATAATACACACACACACACACACACACACACACACACACACACACACACACACACACACACACACACACACACACACACACATAAATATACATAAATATACATTAAAACGATACACTTTATATTATTGCGCAAGTTTATACCAGTGCTTTACGTGACTTAGTCGGTCTGCACTCGGGTTCTCGCGTCTGAAATCATGTGAAAAAAACACGTTCGCGCGCCTACGCTGTTTCCGATACATTTGCGTTGGTTAATCTTGCGTGCCTGATTCACCTGATTTCGTGAAGGGTGGAAAAAAACACGTCGATAACTGTATGCATACACCGTGCGTCGAATACGTTTATGGTTTTTTTTTTTTTTTTTTTTTTTTTTTTTTTTTTTTTTTTATTGTTAAATGAAAAAATTATATTTCGTTTGTTACAAAACACTTGTCTGTGTTAATTTATTCGACAATAATTTATTGTGTGAAAATAAATGCGATATTAAAAAAAAACAAAAGTCTTATTGTGGACTTATCATTTTTCATGTTTTCCGTGTGCATTTTCGAAACCGTTGGTGTTTTTTTTTTTTTTTTGCAAACGAATAATATTGAAGTATATAAACGATATTTTACCGCGGTATCGTGATAATTAATCGTTAAAATAAAAAAAGCGTATCTCGTATCTGCCGTATGTCTTTTCGTAAACGCTGAACTTATCTGATCGTATCCTTGTATCTCGATACTTTTTTATTTTTTCATTTATTTATTTTTTCGTTTTGTTTTTTTTTCATCGAGTGACTCGTCAGATAATAAAAATAACAATACCATCTCGACCGAACGGTATTTCGGAGCACGGCTACGTATTTTATCTCACCGCACCACCTCAGCATCTCTGACCGCACGCCACGATCGTCTTCTGTAATTTATCGGAGACGAAGGAAAAAAACAAAGCACAAACTTTTTTATTTGTTCGACACTAAACGATGTCGCTCGTTAGTCATCGTCTACGGCGCGGGACGATATATTAACGGAAAAGTATGTTACGCCACTGTGCGGCGTTGCAAAAAAAAAAAAAAAAACTCACTACGGAATAAAACACACATAAATACGATTCGCATGAGCCCCCCTTTTTCGCGTCAACCCCTCCCCCCCACAGGTGTTTCTGCCTTAGACTGACTGATGACGCACTCGCTCCAGTTTTTCCCGAAGAAATCACGAATGCTGCCGCGGAGTACTCAGCAGGGTAGTTTCCTAACCACCGCCGTCTACAATAAGGCGAGTACCAAACACGACGGCGTCAGTGGTTAATGGTTATAAACATATTATACCGCCACCAACGACCGCTGAGCTGCCCAGGGCACATTCCCGTGGACGGCGTTGACCCACCAGTGTTATTTAACCCTTCATTAGGTAGTTCGGGTCTATCAGACCCCAGCATTTTAAATACCGATTAATATTCGTAATATTTTCGTGATAAGGGTCAAAAGTTTTTATTTATAACCATTTAAATATTTAATTTTTTTATCACGTAATTGTTACAATGTATTTCTAAGCGTGTCTATGTAATTGTTATTCATATTTAAAGAGATAAAGTATTACCATAAAAGAATAAAATTGATGTATTGATATGGGTCTATGAGACCTATGGTAACAATTGACGTAACATTTTTTCACCTACCTAACCAAGGGTTAAATGTTGACCCTTCGTACAACTGATGTGTTTAGTTCAACAGACGGTGGATGTATGATATAGCATCGAAATCAATGTTGATAAAATTATCATTTGAAGTTTAACTCAAACTTATAAAACGTAACCTGTAAGTTGTGAATTTAAAATTTTGAAAAAAAGTATTTTTAATTTTCACTATGCATAATTTTCATTGTTTTAATGCATTTTAAGATACGGAATCAAAAAACGAGAATAGTCAACGTTTAAAAATTGCAAATCCAAATGATTATATTTTATCAATTAAAACGTTTGTGAAACATTTATTTAAAGTTTTTGAATTACAGTTAAATCAATAATCGTCATTTTATTACATTAACGCACTATCGGTCAATATATCGAATCGTCTGAACGCAGTGTCCATAAATCCACCGCCACGACAAACCGAATCGGTTTTTCTACCGTACGACCGAAAACGGTTTCGCAGTGACGAAACCGACCTAATCGGTAATTTTACCGGAACACAGTACAATACCGTATCGTCCGAATAAACGCGTTTGAATCATATTGACACTAGCTTTTACGGTATAGTCGCCGGCCGATACGGCAAAACCGCTGATTCGGGATCGTGTGAACGGGCTCTAATCCGCTGTGATTCGAATTACGACGGATACCGGAGGGGTCCGGAGGCAATAATTGCTCACGACAGTGCGGCGAATCGGGTTGGGACGACGGAGGAAATAACGTAAACCAAAAACCGAATCGGACATTACGCCTGCTGACTTGAATGTAAAAAAAAAAAAAAAAACAAAAAAAAAAAACTGTATTTTCGTCATATCGTCCGACTCCGGAGACCGCGACCGGCCGATGTCGACGGCGTTTCTCGATTTTCCCGCTCGGATTTCCGGGGACGGTTTGCCGTCGATCGATGCGAAACGGTAACAACGACGGGGTTTAACCTAACCGACGCGTGGTGTCGCGGAGAGTCTATTATTAGGTGTATATTTGTTAGTCCGGAAAACGAAACGCACAGACGCCAGACGTGGCGGTATCGGGTGGAGAGGCGCGCGCGGGGACGATTCGTCTTTTTTCGGGCCCTTTCGCGAACCGAATGAACCGAGTGCTCGTCCTGTTTTCACGACTCGAACAAACGCTCGGGCGACGATCGAGCAATACTAAACACGCGCGTGCCGACGTGAACGATACCGCTGACACGGAATTCGAATATATTATTATTATTATTATTATTATTATTATTATTATTACTATTCTTTGCGGCCGAATAATGCGAACTCGAATCTATTCCGATCGGGCACGTATACAATATATGGCGGTGCAGGAGTTCCGAAAGTTTCCAAGTTCTAACCCTTCTGAAATCGTTTGAAAAATAAAAAAATAAATAAAAATAAAATATACGTATCCGGGTTCACTCGTTTTGCTCTTTAAATTACCCGTGAAATATTTCGATTCGCACTTCGAATCAACTTAAAAAAAAAAAATAATAAATAATAATAATACATCTCAATACGTTTTGTATTTCAGTATTTTTTTTATTCGTTTTGAAACTTGAACGTGTGTACACGTAATTATAGTGATTATTCCGATTGATAATATGCTGAAATTACGACCAGGAATACGATATTCCGCGAAAATTCTTTATGCTCGGAAAATTTGGCTTTGTGAAAATTCGGCCATCCAACGGTTTCTAATTTTTAACCAATCGATCACACGAAAACATCGATCACGCACAAAACACAAGGGAAAACCTTTTTAAAGAGTCATGTTTTTCAATCATAAAATTTAATCACCAAATCGACAGAGCAATTATCGGACTACGGAGTTTTATGACACTTACAAGCTAAAATAAGTTAGGTCAGGTCCTATACTGAGTAGTGAGTAACTTTGTTCATAGGTACCACTGATCAATATTGAACTCGGGCAACCAAGTCGAATCGTACCCGAATGTAAACTGACCAGTTCTTCATTTCGGTTTGACGTGGTATTTCGTTTTGTGTCGGATTCGACAAACAAGTGGAACTTGTAAAAGCTTGTCTCACGTGCAGCTTTGATAAAACGTTGATTTTCCACATAGTTTTGAGTAAATATATACGTAAAAACTTCTCGAGACCTTTAAATCACCGTGGATTAACAACTTTTGCCCTGCACCGACGACTTTACAGTATACGCGTGTTTCTAAAAATATGTAGTGTATATTATTATTGATATTTAACTAACGCGATATTTTATTCTCGAAAATATTATATTTTATTCCAATAACAAGAGTAATGATTGTTTTGAAGAAAACGTTATGTAGTTTATACGTTTAGTAGTGGTTTTTTTTTTTATCAAAAGAAAATTAATTACAATCCGTACAAATATAATACAATAAGCAAATTCGATAACATAGATTAAATTGGCATGAGTACCGTGATAAGGAAACAACCCATTGGTTACAACTCTTTTAATTTAGTTGATCTCTACACCATTTTCGCTTTAGTCTGCGTGGTGGATTTTTAGGTAGAGTGAGGGTAGACATTTGTGATATGAGTATGTTAGTTTGTGTGTTTAGATTTTGATGGAAGCGTTTGTAAGTTAACTAGATGTTGAAATGAATATTTCGTAAAAGTTAGCACTTTTTTTTTGTAATAATATTAATAATAATAAAGATAAAGAGTCTAAAGAATAATTAAAACAACTTCAAACGTCCAATACATAATTTAATAAATAATTATTACTTGTTTTGACTTCCTGCACAGGTTAACTCGAAAACTATTCAAAGATAAATAACGTTAATTAACTTTCTGATTGAAGTATGTAATAATGCATTTTATTCAAAAGCGTTTTTCAATATGTACTAAAATTATTTTTAAATTGCCACGTTCTCTGACCTCCGGATAATGTGATCATATAATATATCATAATCACTCTTGTTATTAATTTATGTGTCATACATTTATTTCTTACTAAATCCATCAGCAACTAATTTTCGTGAATTTTAATATGACTCACTTTAATGGATCGTATTAACTCCTTATAATTATAATAATAATAATGATTATAATCATAATTCTTTGTTACGGAGTAAATTCTAAATGCAAACATTTTATAATACACCTATCTAGTGGTTGGAGAGTTATACGTATGCTATTTTAAAAACAACATAAGAAATAATATTTAATATTACATAAAATTACGTATTCAGGTGAAACAAATAATATGTAAATAATAAAAATATTTAAAAGCAAAAAAATGCGTAGTATATAATATTGTAATTGATAATGGTACAGAAGTACATACATTTATACAATTTAGTTAATTCGTAATCTCGTAATCAGTAATAAAAACAGTTCAAGATACAATTTATATTAGTTAGATGTCACTCTAAGACGGTTGACGAATAACTACATATTGTATCAAGGAAACACGACTGTACTTAATTATAATGTGGCTATTATTTTACTATGCCAATGTATTTTTCGAAAATTTTAATTGATAAACTCGCAGACATTTTTTTTTTTTTTTTATAGATATATTATAACGCTCCGCACTTATTATTATTCACCCGACAAAACAAATCATACTTAAAACTATTTTATGACTCATCAAACACTTTTAATGTAGTTTTAAAGCGTTTCGCGCACGTATCGCGTTTCATTGTTTCATAGACTTTAAACAATTTACAGACCAAAAAACTAAAACTTTTTCAATTTTCGCGTCGATGACTTTTATATTTATAAAGTGTGCGGTATAAATAAAACGCGATACGAGTAAACGTAAATAATATGTATATATATTTATATATGTGTGTGTGTGTGTGTGTGTACTTGAATTGGATTATGTCTGGTCTATAAAGTTTATGCGAGCCACGGTTTAATACCCTTCACACGCGGCTAATAAATCGTTGTGTTTTCGCCGTTCGACAGGCTATTTTTTTTTTCTATACTCTAAACCGTTTCGTCTTATAATCGGTGCAAAAACGCAAATATAAATCGGGCGACAGAGCGGGTGCTAGCGGCGTGCACAAGATCGAACATGTATTCCAAAACGTACTCGAAAACACACAAACATACGCGCGGTTGCAGTTATCCGCGCACCGGAAACGAACGTGCGTGTCCGGGCACCGGCATAACGTCGTCCGACGTTATTGGGGCGGAGAAAAAAAAACAGTAATAGTTAAAGTGAAAAAAAAAAAAATTATAATCACATCAAAGGATATTTTACGACGCGTTCGGGTGAATTTTGGCGTGGCCGTAGCGTGTCCGGTCGCGTCTGACGCCACCCCGCGTTTTCGTGACGCGGCGGAGACGATTTTCTGACGACGGTTTTACGCCATTTTGTGAAATTTTTTTACTTGGCGAAGTATTTTTGGAAACCTTCGTTGTTAATTACGAACGAATGAATCCCTGTGCAAAACGCACATGATGTTTCTGTACGACGGACGAGTTCGTACAATAGCAAACGTAATACTGTTATTGTTGTTCAATGAAGTTATAGTTTTTTCAATAGAAGAAGACGTATTAAATTATTTTTCTGTTGTAAAAAAAAAAAAAAAAAAAAAACGGTAAGGTAATAATAATTGAATTTAAACTTCGGTTAGTTCAGTTAAAACGTATTACCCTAGTTTTAAAATTGAGAGCGATGAATAAAAGAGTATTTTGAATTTTGTCGATAAAATCTATATCAAATTATACTTATACGATATGAATATTTAACATGCTTTTCCGGCGGGGATTCATGGAAATTACAATATAATAATCAAAAAGAACGCAATTCATCAAAATGTTTTTTTTTTAAGCGATCAAATCAAATTTTTAATATAAAGTTACAAAATTAAAAACGAAAATTAAATCGTTATAATTATAGTTGTATACAAAGTGATCCTGAGTAAATTTTACAAATTATAACCACAAATAAAACATGAAACATGAATGATTTGTCAATGACTATATAAAGAAATGTTTTGAATTTTTCGGCTTAAATAAAATGTTTCTTTTGTACAGACAAAAAAATATTAAATGGTTTCAATAAAATAAAAAAATAAAAAATCTAACGAAAACTAGACTAAAAACGGTAATATTTATAAACGACATGTTTTTGCACTGAATGTCTTTGCTCGAAATCGTTTAACTTCAGGAAGTTATTTATGGTTTTTTGAAATGCAATAAACCCACCGAGATCGCCTTGTCCTAAGAACGAAGCACACCCATGATGGTGTGAAGGACGTTCATTTTTTTTTCAACCATACGATCGAAATATCATTAATGTTATGAAAAAAAAAAAATTTAAAATGAATTTTATTCGATTTGACGGATTTAGCTACGACAAGGATATTCGTCTTGTTGCCCGTGATACATTGTATATTATACGCATAATTTTAGTATGGACGTTTCACAGCATAGTATTTCAACGCGTGTGTTTTTTGATTCATTGATTTGTTCATTGATCACCGTATTATGATCGCGCGGACGGTGGAATGGCAGCACGACGACCGTATAATCTTCGCCGTGTTACAAGATTGGATCTTTCGCACACTGCCGTTTTAATTCAATAATTTCGCCGAGCAAATGACGTGCGCGACGTTCACACGAGTCGCAGACGTTGCCGGACCGCGCGGAACGTCGCGATATATCATTGCTATTGTGCAATCCGTCCGGCTCGTGATCGTGCGTGTACAGGGTGTCCCTCGAAAGTTCGTTCAAACCGGTTCAACACTTATAGTGTCGCGTGATATTCGGAAACGTTTTTTTGCGTACGAGATTTCAAAACTCTTGAATATGCCAATTTATGGAAGAAAAAATAATAATTCGTTCTCTATTTGATTAATTGTTTTTTATTCACCACGACTTAGGGTCTACTAAAACGACTCCGGTGGCCGCTTTTTATGAATTTATATATTATATAAAAGACAATCTGGTTTTGTCGGACATTTTTCACTTAAAAATTGTTTTTTTTTTCCCCCGGAGACATAATATATATTATATGATAACGATGACAAATAAAATGAAAATTGGTCCGTTTTACAATGCCGATCGCCATTATTCAATTATCGAATTACTGAAAAGACCAAAAAGGCGTAAGACTACAACAGGTCTTAGTGATGTAATTGAGCACTAACACATTTCAAACTTTATATCAGTAGAGTGGAGAAGCAGGGTTGAAGCATACGTGAAATGTAAGTATCTACTGCCGTTACTCCGCTGCTCTGACTTTAAACGCTTTCTTTCAGTGTCGGAAATCGTACGGGGAAAACGATTCGGATTTACGATTTCGAGAATAAGGTTGAATCGTAATTGTCGAGTCTCGTCGTGAGACATCCTGTATACGCGTAAAAATGCTACGACTTACGATTTATCAAAAGCGTTAGTACGGGGTGCCGGAAGTGGTAGGCGGAGGGCATACAGGAAAAAAAATTACGTAGGCACCAGTCAACTAAGTAATTACAAAATATGTTTAATACGCAGGAAGACATAATACGAATATAACAATAAAAGTCTCATTGGAAACAGCGAGTTAAAATATAGTTCTGCAGTATAGTAGGTAGACGTGGGCAAAAATACGAACGAAATGACTCTTCTAATAAAAATATAAAGATATATAACGTTTCGTATCTTTTCTGCGCTTATTTTTTTTTTTTGCCTTTACGAAATTCTACGAACCGAGTAACCGAATAACACGATCGAATCGAAACGGTCGAATTTCTCTCCTATATAATTTTTCAGCCGAATGATTTCCAATGGTTTTCTTAGATTTTGGAAACGGTTGAATATTACATACGCACAGACTTTTCGATCGGTTTGAAAACAAAATTGTCTACTCTCGCTCGTACGCGACCGCCGAGATATTTTTACGTTCGAGTTTCCGCAGACGTATTTCCAGAAAATATTACGAACGCGAAAACGGAACCGTACGCAGGTGAACCGCTCGGGGGGCGGTTCCGATTTTTTTGCAAGTGTCGTGTCTGTGATAATAACAGTATATTATCGTGTGCTATTATGAAACGCAGCGTAGTGCGCCGAGCTCATACTCAATAAACAAGGATGTGTTTTTCGTTGACTTTTGGCGTTGAATTCCGGACGATTCAGCTGGTCAGACTCAGAGGTGTGTGTGTGTGTTTTTTTTTGACAAATAAACAACAAATATCGGTAATTCGACGAATTCGAGCGGTGAAATTATTTTCCAATATCCAATAAGTCGACGACGGGCGTGTCGTCTACGAAACGGTCGGCACGACGACGGCGTGTAATTGTGGCGACGGGCATATCACTATAGTGCTGAAAAAGACCCGAACAACAACTGACTAATTACGACCGGAGGATCAAAGGATTAAATCGGGACGGCTCTGTACTGGTAAACAATCCATTACATAGGTGTTTCCGCAAACCATAATTATAAACAGGGACTGCTGCGGTGCAAAGCCGTCTGTGTGTGACCCTTTTCCCCCGGTCGTGTGCACGGGGCTCCGGACGGTCACTGGTAACGTCCCGCGATAAAAAAATCTTCCGAATCGCGGACGTACGTCACTTCGTTTTCCCTGCGATTTCTACGCGGACTCGGGACCGCCCCATTGCATCGTTATTATAAAGGTTGAAATTTTTTTATTTTTATTTTATTTTTTACGTGTATATACAGGGTGTTTCACTCAAATGGTAACACGAAATATCTCTATTCAGCGATTTCGGATTGAATTGGGGTTTTTTCGAAGAGTTAGGGAATACTTAAATACACATTTTGTGATAATTTTCGAATTTTTTTAGTCATGTTATTTTGCGCATGCGCAATAAAACTTACATTTTTTTTAAATAGCAACACCTATTATCAACACCAGTTTTCGATAGAACTATTTTTTTTAAGCAACTTTGATAAACAAACTTTTTTCATATCTCAAAAATTGACTGAATTACAGCAATCCTAAGTTTTTAATTTAAGTCATTTAAAAACTGTAGTTTATACTGACCCACCAATTAATGTTTAGCATTTAAAATAAAAAATTACAGAAGCATTCACAAAACTGACCAAGGAACAAATAACGGCAACTCAAGACGAAGCTAAGCGCCGCTTACAATCATGTTTACTTAACAACGGGGAAAACTTCGAACAATTTATTAGGTGATTTGTATTATTTGTAATAATATGTTAAAAAAAATTTTAATTAAATTTAAACTTAATTATAAAAATAAAATGTTTAACTTTATTTAAATTACCACTAAACGCATGCATTCCATTTATCTTGCTTCCAATTAAAAATAATAATAAAATGATAAAATACAGAGCATTGAAAAATTTAACAAAAATGTTTTTTGTTTAAACTTAGAATTGCTGTAATTCAGTCAATTTTATTAAAAATTCAAAAATGATTACAAAATGTGTATTTTAGTATTCCCTAACTCCTCGAAAAAACCCCAATTCAATCCGAGGTCGCTGAACAGAGATATTTCGTGTTACCATTTGAGTGAAACACACTGTATATCGTTTGTTTGCTACAACAACGTCACAACACAAAAAACATGGTTTTACACAAAACGAATTTGAAAATTGTATTTACAATGAAATCATATTAACGCAATAACTTAACAACTGCAGTCTAGCGGCTAATTTTGAATGCTCACTTATGTCGTTCTTGCAGTATAAAGAAAAACACCAAAATTATTATTATTTGCAAACAACTCAAAAACGACGATTTTTGTGTTATGTCGTTGTTGTAGAAAACAAGCGATAGGTATATACTAATTTGTTGATTTCGTTCCATCTTCTAATAATAATTGTGTCATAGTATGTGTAATGAGCGTTTTTTTTTTTTTTAATCATATTATATTTTGTTCTATAGTCACTCGACAGTCGACGATGAAACGCCATTCGAAAATACGACACACACGTCTTAAAACGATAAACGATTATATGAAGCGTATCGCGCACAGATCCGAAGCGGACGAACCCACGACGAATCACATTTTATGTGATATAAATGTTTTATAGATGGTTTAAACGGAACGGGCTTATACATACTCGAGGGTGCTTATTATTTTTCTCAGGGTGAATTCAATAAAACAAAAAAAAATATTGACAAATAGTCAAAACTTTAATCGCCTGCCCTGAATAAATACATTTTTGTGGACTAAGCCGTTAAGGTTCTATGCGCGTCAGTTATGGTCGTATATTTTGAACCCATTTAAAGACTATCGAATGTCGTTATTATTTTAAACGAGCAACGATAAAGTCATCGGTACAACAGTCACATTTTAAAACGGTATAATATCTATCGGACACACGTAACGCGAAACACACCCGGGCCGCGATAGACCGTGTTTTTCGCCAGTTACCTCTGAGGCGCAACTGGTGTGCAACCGAGGCTTTACAAATCGTAAGATTGTCACTTACAACAAACTGCGATTCGTATAAACCGATCGATCGTCGAGGTAAAGAGAGCACGCGAGCCGTACGGCGACTATAGTATATACCGGGTACACGGATACCTCCCTGCCACACGACTTGGCAAAACACGCCAACAGGGCATAATATAATCGATATACAATAAACAATAATCGA
Organism: Therioaphis trifolii; assembly: GCA_027580255.1. Classification (NCBI taxonomy): domain Eukaryota; kingdom Metazoa; phylum Arthropoda; class Insecta; order Hemiptera; family Aphididae; genus Therioaphis; species Therioaphis trifolii. Next base: position 22,424,695 of record CM050409.1, read on the forward strand.
TTACTATCGTACACATTGTTCGTCGACGTATATTTGATCGTGATGGTCACTACACGACTGGTTGAAAATCGATCAAAACTTTTATCGGCCAAACACGCTTTAATAAAGTGGAGTTCGAAATTATGTGATCGACGATCCCCCGGTCCAACTACACTGGTCAAATGTACATCAATCGTATGAAATCGTCTCGACGATCGAAACTTTTCGTACAATCGTCGGTCGACGACTGCAGGTGTCCTACCGCGGTTAACCTAGATTATAATATTCAGACTTATCTCGTAATATAATTAATTTTCTTGTCTGACGCACAAAACCCCGTACGATTTGTTTTATACGTATTCGAGTCCCCTATTGAATGTACACGATATACGTATCAACATTCGTGCGCACCCAAATAAAGGTAGTCTGATTTTCGTTCAGAGTTTCTAGAGTAATTCATTTATCAACTCGACGACACTGAAAGTAATACCGCGTAATATAAATATTATAAATAAACACACGTTATAATTTAATATGTAATGTACACACACACGCGCGAGCGTTATTCTAATGAAATAAATATAAAGTACGCCAAGGACACCATCGTATGATATATTTACAATCGTGGTGAGTATAATATACTCATTTGATATTCTCGTCTTTGATAAATTCGTTTCACAGGCAAAAACACAGTCAATATACTCGGTTATGATTCGTAATTCGCATTTATTTAATTATAATCAAATTAAATCATTTGCACTCGTCACGATTTAAATCGATGATTTTCCGCATGTTCGCTCCACTTATAGAACTGAAAAAAAAAAGGTACTGTTTATAATTTATTAAAACAGAGTTTTATTTAATGAAAACACTTTTTTTCAAAGATTATTAAATGTGGAAAAAAACCATTAGATTCATTACAAACGTGAAATACCGAAACTGGAATTTAATAATATATTGTCTTACCTTCATTCAATTAATTTACGTTTTAAAAGCACGTCCATTTAGATAGGTGCTAATTTCGTTATTTATACTTGCTTTAATTTATAATTAATTAAACCATTGGACGAAAGAGATAATATGGTAATTCATGAGCATTTTTATTTTTATTAAAAATACAATTTTTTAATGATGACGGTATGTACTGTAATTTAAAATAGTCGATAGAACTTGAGATTATAAATGTGTGTGTGTTTGTGTGTGTGTGTGTGTGTGTGTGTGTGTGTGTGTGTGTGTGTGTGTGTGTGTGTGTGTGTGTGTGTGTGTGTGTGTGTGTGTGTGTACTTTTAACTAAATAACATAAAGTATTCATTGAGATTTACACACAGGTTTAAATTTTATTAAATCCACTCTAAAACCATAATGGAAAACGGGTGATTACGATTTTTACATCGCATAGTTATTTGATATTTAATAAATATATTTATAACACATTCATAATATATAACTACATTGTAGTTGAACTACGTATAATCGACCATCTAATTTAATAATGACATCATTCCTACGTGTTATATATTATACATGGCACATAAAACGGTTTTACGAAATTCACAAAACATCTAGGCATTTATGAACGTCCGTTTAATTTTCGATAACGTTTACAAAACAACGGTAATCAGTTGACGGGTTTTTTTTTAACGTGTCACGTACTTAATGTTTGAAAACGTTAATGTTTTAAAACACAAACATATGTTAAGATTGTGACATAATACGTTATGCCCAATTATAGTTTGTATAATTGTTGCAAAACACGATTTATTAATTTACTTAAGAATTCTAAATGTCAATATAACAACAAATAATATCGAACTCGCTTCTTTTCGAGGAGCTTGACATTATTAATGGTCAATTAAAATCTGGGCAGAATTAACATTAAATTTTAATCTTAAATATCTTTTGATAGGGCATGAGTGTTAATACACGACGAAATAATCATCATTATTTTTGCTGATAATTGAGAAAGAGTGACGTCACGAATGCGCTATGCGGTGAATATCAAAAGATCACTCGAACGATAAGTCACCGTGTAGCACGGTACGAGGTGGTCGCGGGCGGAGAGGAGGAGAAAATATGAGCGGCGGGGACTCGAAAACCGTGGAAAAACTTTGAAATTAATTTCGGCCGAGACCGGAGAAGAATCGCTTTTCCGGGAAAATAACTTATCAAGAAAAAAGAGATAATATATTTACTTACGTATAATCCGCCCAAGTTTTTAAGCCTTAAATCTGTGTACTGGTGAATATTCATGTGTAGTTTTTTAAGTGTGGCTTTCGGATTAAAGTTGGCCCCTTTCCACCGGCAGACAGTTTATACGATAAAACGTCTTTTGAGTCGGGCTATGACGAAAAGTGACCTATAGAACGACGTAAAACTCGGATTTTTCCAAGCGAACAGATTTCATAATTTGAAAAATATATTTTAATTAGTTTGTTTTTTAAGGAAGGCTTAAGCACGTAAATTAACGGAACCGCGTTTGTTCTCTCGTGGTGATTTTTTTTTTTTTATATCACCGTATCCCTTCACTCGATCGCGTGTTTTCCTTTCGTGATTCAATGAATCGGGCTCTACAGCGTCTGCAGATTTGTAAATTGAAATATTCTTCGTTTCGTCAAACCGACTCGATACGAGTAATTTTCAATCAATTATCATCCGCGAATAATTTTATTTTTAATTTATAATTTACTATTTATTGTTTTTAAATTTGCAATAACCGATAGCTATTGCGGGTCATAACACTCGGACATCCTTCGTTTTGCAAAACGAGGAATTCTCACAGAACATTCATGCCTGTTGCCGGAGCAAGTTATATTCTCTTCTTATACCATATCGAACCTCCTCGTATGTTATTCATCTCACATAAGACAGAGTATTTGTGTTCTGTGGGTATTTGGTGGATACCAACATATTTTATAGACCGAAGTATGATTTGAGGAGAAGTGTGGTCGTGTGGAGATTATTTACAATAATTATTTCTCACGACGGTTGCAATGTTATTTTTGATTTTTTTACTACTGTATCGACCATAGACAGACCTTGTACGTTCACCGTTCAAATTTCTTGTTTTCGAAGACTTTAGACGACGCCTCGCCGCCTCGGGATAAACTTGATATGATTAAGGTTCACTCGTTCCCGGTAGATGGCGCGTTAAAGAAACGAAACAATTTGTCGTAGAGTGTTATCATTTTATAACGATTGAATCGTGACTTTATCGTTTCAACGTCGAGTCAAAAACCAAGTGTGGAGGTAGGTGTTCGCCGTGACAAAGATTTTCTGGACTTTTCCACGACTTGATTTTCGGGACACCGAGTTTAAACCGAGAGTGTAGTATCACGTCCGTGTTGCGGCGCGTACTCGTTACGACTACACTGGGCCGCGGAAACGTCAGAGTACGGTGCCTGTGAAACATACGATATATCCCCGCATATACCCGAATCATCGCGTTTTGTGGGAAATTATTAATTTTCCAACGGGCAAAACATCCAATATTCAGAGCGCAACGTTTTTATTGTTTTTTTAATAAAAAAAAAAAACAAAAAAACAAAAAAAAAACAAAAAAACAAAAAAACCAGTCTTCAAGTATCTCGAATAGGAGATCTGTTAGTGTACATCCGTGTTTCAACGTGGTAACACGTCATTGTATGATATTTTTGGTATTTATGCCGTGGTCACGTGATTCGTCAGTGATACGACTTGTTAACATCATCGTCGCGTATAATGTCGCACAGTCCGTGCCATAGCACCCTCGCGCACGCCCCTTTCGTCGGCAGAGCAAGCAATATGTTGTTCAGTCGACCGTTCGCGACCGTTCGCGCGAGCGGAGGTAATATAATATTGTAATGTAGTGTCCACAAACACCGTTTTCCGTTTTACGTCCGTCGTCCATTACACCGTTTTTGATACCCAAAAACTGTTTTCATCACTGTCCTACACGGCGGCGGCAGTCCCGACAAAGACTTTGTTTCTGTTTTAATCGCATTTCAATAACTATTATTCTTTTCGTTCGTTTTTCAATCGCGTTTTGTTCGGTCGAGTCCAGCGGTCCGCAATAGCAGGTGGTACCTGTACATATTATAGTGCGATAAATTTGTAATCCGTCATGATATTTATTTACTGTGTTTGCGGGGCGTTTTTTTACAGTACTTACAAACATCATTAAACGTTAAGTAACTAATACTGCTCCGGTATTATTACCATTTATCGCATGTATACAATGTTTGGAATTTAAACAAGTATATATTTAAAAAAATATGTATATAAAAAAAATAAAATAATAATAATAACAATAATGAAACAAAACAATGAATTGATACTGACGAGAACATAAATGTATTGTACGTAGGTATGTAAATAAATATTTATTTATCAGCGATGAAAACAACGAAAGAAATATCTACCTAAACGAAATGTACAAAAAAAAAAAACATAAACAAAAACAAAAAATTTATAAATCCAATAAATACCCGCCTTTCGTTTCAGTTTTCTCAAGAATTAATGCATTATCCTTTCATTCTACTCCAGTGAAATATTTGAAGCTGTTTATTCTATTTTTTTAATCTATTCGAGCATTTACGACTATGTTTGAAATCCTGAACGATCATCACATAAATGTATAATTCAATTTAAGATAAATAAACATACTTTATTTTTTTTATTTTTTATTATTAGTTTTCATTCAAAAATAAAAACCAATGAACCATATTTGTGCTAGACACAACATTACATCAAGTATTTAGTTTACTGTGAACTTGTATAAAAAGTGAAATATTATGCTGTAAACATATCTTTTTTCATATAGTGATTATTCTAAAGTCAATATGACAAACTAAAATAATATTTTGTCGAGACATTGAATTGCTTTTCTAATATGTACCTATATTTTGACTCGGTACTCTCATATCATCGTCTCACAATTATAGGAGTAACGTAAAAAAATTAAACTCTTAAATCTCATTCAAATGAAAAAAAGAAAAATATTAAAATTATAATGACGTCCTGTTTACAATAAGAAATATGACATCGGTAAAACGAAAATATTATACAATTGTATACAAATGATTTTTTTTTCACTCGATATTAACAACTTAATATGTATTATTAAAATGTATTCGATCGTAACAACTTGCACACGGAATCAAATCAATAAATTCGCCTTAAATAAATTAAACGGAATCGATCAATATTATTGCGTTGTTTCGTTCAAAAAATTGATGAGTGTATTAATACAATAATAAATCAATAAGAATCAATTTTCATCTCGTGAATATCATTATTGACGTGATCAGTATGTCTGGACGTTTTTGTTTTAAAATATTCGTTTAGAATTACATTTATTTAGCAAAACGGTACAAAACAGTATTCGATTTCAATTCGAATTTCATATTTACACGACATAAAAATTTTGTAATTGTTAACCTACGTATTATCATCAATCAATCAATTTTTTATAACACATATCAAATTACATCAATTCATATTTTCTTCGTATTGTCTTATTTCACAAGAATAAAAAAAAAAATAACTGTACATTTTTAAAATATTCTCAACATTAGTTGCAATTATTTGATAATTATATTTTATGATTAAATTCAATTTAAATATTTCGTTTATCCAAGTGATTTCTCGACATCAGAAAAAACAATTCGTTTATTCGGTTTTTAGATCGTAACTTTACTGTTAAAGTTTATCGTGTGTTGACGAAATTCGTATGTGAAAAACCAATCGTCAGTGAAGACTAAAGATTGACTGTTTTTCGGTCACTCAACAGACGAAAAAATTCTTAAAATTATATTTTTATGTTAATTTTGAAATAACACTCAGAACATCGTTTACTCGTGTAACAGAGGTGGTTCTTGACCAGCCCCGAGGAATGTAGATGAAAACGTATTTATAAAAATGTTTTACGTTTTGTCGACCATTGTAACAACTAGTCACACTTTTGGACAGGTCAATACGGAGGCGACCTGTCAACCGTTGTCTCATCTCTGCGTTAAACCACTATACTGACTCATGTGTGCATTATGAGGTCGTAAAGTAATTCACAGGAATATTTTCTGCTGAAATAGACGAGCCAAACGTAGTTATTTTTCGATGAGCGGAACAGAGACGAAAACGTCTTTCAAAATCGAATATTGTACCTCATATTATTTAGATCAATTATTTCCAAAACGGAGAGTACATCACCACAGGGGGAGGGCGTAAAAATATTGCAGGGAAGGCGTGATGAGCAATCCACATGAAGAATTTTTATTTTTTATTTTTTTTTAATGTCACATAAACGAGGAATTAAAAAAAATGCATAGTAACCGGTTATCGCGTATAGGAAATTAATATATTTTTTAAGTTAACAGTTAAAGCTCTTTGGAGTTGGGTAAAATATCAACCCATTTATTCTAAAACTTCAAATTAAATATTCTAAGTCCTTTTACTAATTTCATCGTTGTTTTTTCATGTGAATAAATAGCAAATGTATTGCTTTTATTATTTAATTAAAACGCTCGAATAAAGTACTACTAATTAAAACCGAAAAAAAAAATCAAATTTTCAATTTTTTTTTTTTATTTGATTTTATGGGGAGAGGAGGGTGAGATTATTGAAAATGTATTATAAAAAAAAAAAAAAAACCAAACGTACTAACACTATCGGTCGGCATGAATTCACGCGGTAAGTCGTGAAAATGCGCACGAAGAAAAAACCCGTACGAAAAAAAATAACGACGAAATTTTCCGGGATTCAAAACACGAAACGTAAATCCACGTGGAAACTTCACACACACACACAGATTATCGTATCGTCGTCGAACGGTCGTGCAGACATTTTTTTTTCCTTCGTCGACAACGACAAAATCGTGTCTGCGCAGCAGATCGTCGCTACGACGTCAAGTCTTACCCGCCGGTAATTCGGAGCACACTCTTGAGCCCCGACGTCACACGCGACATCTGACGTCATCGATTGTGTTTCAGAGTCGCATCGTAACAACGTAATAACATATAGTACAATATAGTACGTTCGCGCGTATCGACGAAAAGGATTCCGCGTCGAGCACCACCACTCTAGTGTAATCTGGAAGCTCTCCCCGTCCCGAGAGCAGTATATTATTATTATTATTTTTTTTTTTTATTTTTTTTATTTTGCTCGACTCGTACGCGCGTCGGCCGAGATTAAATTTCCGACCGAGTTTACGATTCGTATGATTATATTATATTTTCGCGTGCGTTTCCGTTTCATTCGAACGGAATCCACCGTGTATGAAACGATACCGGCACGCTTATTATACGATACGGTGGTAATAATAAGAAAAAAAAAAAAGAAACAACCCCACTCGAGGTTTTCCTCGCGACGCGCGTTTTTCTCTCGTACCGGGGGATTTTCCGTGTTGTACACGTATATTTTTCGAGTCTTCTTTACGTTTTTGTCGTATCGCACTCATCTGAGAATTAGGGCTGTGCGATTATTTTTATCAATCGATTATAATAATCGATTATTTTTAACGAATGATAAGTAATCGAATATTCGAATAATCGAATAATCGAATAATAATCGATTATTCGTCGATCGATTAATAATCGTACAGTAGTCTCAAAATATTCGATTAATCGATTATAATCGAAAATTATAAATCTGAGAATACGTGTACAATAATACGGTGGCGGCGGCGGCGCACTCGACGCGGTCGTCGTGTGCAGCGTCTCAAAGGAGGAATGCGACGACGACTCGTCAGCGACGATATTATCATCTCGAAAAAGGAACACGGACACCGTACGTGTGTTTTTCCGCGTTTCCGACGAGAGAACCGAAACGTCTCGTCGCGAACCGTACACACAGAACCACTTGACCGTTTATAGATCAAAAACCAGCTTGTGCGCTATTGAATTATTCATTTCGTACGGAGGGTGCACACGCCGTACGAGACGCAACGTGAAACGTGTCGCGACCGTCCTCGTGCCCTTGACACAGTGTTACAGTCGCTAATACATTATGTACAGTAATGAATGTTTTAATGTGGACGCGTAGGAAAAAGTCCAAACGGAAAATTACAAGGGTAAATAATATCCGATATTTATGTTCGGGAATAATGAGCGGATCGACGGTTGACGACGACACGGTTTGAATTTCGCTTCGATGATGTCGAATCGAAAATTAAATTCCGATTCATCGATGAAAAATCTATCGACGTGAGTCGGCGTTTTCGAGTTTTCGAGTTTGTTCATAAACGTGAATTTCGATAACTTCGGTGTAGGTACGACGTTTTAATTTTAAAACGAGTTTTCTTCTTTGATCGTTGACTGAACAACAACATTGACTTTGCCAAGTCCTTTATAAAACTCAACGAGTTTGATAATGGATAAATTATTATGCTCACAACTGTAAAAACACTTTTGATCGTGTCTTTTTTGAACACGACTATTTTTCAACGAATTCTACAACAGGTATATTCATTATATCTAGTTCAGAACCTCATTCGGTGTTGCACTGCGTGTTCAACGTTGTTATTTTTATGCACCATCGACTTGGATGGGTTCTTAAAGTAAAATCAATAAAAAAAAAAAACTTTCGAATAAAATAAAAAAAATAAAAATGTAATAGTTATTAAGGAAAATATTATGGTTTTATGGATATAATATCAATATTGTGATGACTGATATGGTTCTAAAATCTCGTTATACTCATTCATTATTAAATTATATGCATATATATACAAGTTAATTGGCCACTAAAATGTAGTATGATTAATTATCATCATCCGATAAGAACAATGATTTTTAGTTTGTAATTTTATTTATTATATTTTAATTAGTATTAATATTATTATTGTTACTATTGTTGTTTGCCTCTGATGTAAAATAATGAAACTATATTGCATTATGAAAATAAAGAATCGATAAGAAGATGTACTTTGACGTAAAGAGCTAATAAAACGACATAAAAAAATTATTGATCAAAAGAAAATAACTGTAAAGAGCTAAGCTATGGAAAAAAATGGTGGTGAAATCTGTCTTTCGTCGCCTCGTTCCACAAACAGAATAATGGTGAAGAGTAGAAATCATGGACAGTGATAATTCTGTCTGGGCCCGTGGTAAAAAGCCTAGATAGTCATAGAGTAGCTAGACGTTGTAATAATAGCTATCGATTATTTTCCAAAAGATACCAAAGATTTTTTTTTTTTTAATTTAAACATATTAACTATCCGACTCAAGATGACGATCACCGAAAGAATCTGCCTGAAATCACCGCCGAACGAATACGGGTTGTTGTTGTGGAATCGTTCAAATCGTTGTTTTATTACATTTTTCCAGTACGAAAATAACGTTTACACGTATCAATAACTACGAGTGTCACGTTAATAAACATTTACGTGTGTTATTAAACATTTGATTTTAACGAGCAAACTACAAAAGAAAATGTCTAAAAATAAAAAAAAATAAAAATGATTAAATGGAATAATAACCTTGAGATTAAATGACTCATCACCAATTCATCCATACATTAAGGTTACTTAAGAAGTCAATTATTGTTTCACTGCATTGATATTCGTACAGGTACGTACGTATTTTCAACCAACACACGCGTTTTATTAAATAAAATACAATTCCGATTTCGAATAGGTTAAACGACGAGCGATCGTAAACCGAAAAGACTCCTTTAAAAAATTTCCGTGATGATACAAACGAAAAAGATGTTGTAATAATATTATATTACGCACAGGTGCTCTTCGAATGACTGAAAATTACAAAAAAAAGAGGAATAATATAAGATGAATAAAGACTGATTTAAAGGTGTAAATAACGAGTATTTTAACGAAACGAAACAACTGTGCGTATTTAATTACGTTTTGTAGGTCTAAACCGTTCGTCGTTGTCTCGAAGTAATATACGACTTCATGACGACGTCAGTTTAGCAGGGAAGTCGATGTGTACGCACAGTTATTATTATATTTTGATGAATAAAATAAATATCATCGACGGAATCGACTCGTCCGGGGTCCGATTAAAAACGAGTTATGATTTGTATTTTCGCCGTATTCAAGGACGAAAAAAAATAAACATTTTCAGTGAACTTACAACGGTGGTTGCGAGGACAAGGAAAAAAAAGTGAAACGACTGTCGGAAAATGCTATATATAAATACGTGTGTGTAAATGTCGTATATTTATAAGGGGGTCATTTTAAAAAAAAGTCGTGTGACGGGAGCAAATCATAAAATCGTACATCATACGTCGTGTCACACCTATGTACACACGCGAGCGTTTGATTGTATTCTCGTCAAAACCCCCGCGAAATGTCCGTCGAGTTGAATAGTCGACGCGGCGTCGCTATACCGGACGTCACGGATAGACATACACCCGAGTGCGTGTGTGTGTGTGTCTAAATTGTCCGACGATCGTTTCCCGTGCACTCGCCCGACACGAACCTTGCAGTCCGATTGTCACAACGACGATATAATTATTATTACCATTACTATTACAGTTTTGACACGCCGTGGCGTGCGAGCGGTTCCAATCCATACGTCACGGCGTGTCCGGCCGGCGCCGCGTGGGCGGGGTGGCACGTACATGACTCGCGACCGTGGCGTTTCTCGACGGCGCCGTACGACCAGTGCCAAAACGAGATGAAATTATTGTTTTTCTAGTCACGACCGTCATTATAATAAACGCGTCACAACATTTTTCTTCTTCTCCTGCTTCCGTTTCTTCTCCTTCTCCTCCTCCTTCTTCGGTACCTATGATGTGTATCACACACACACACACACACACACACACACACACACACACACACACACACACACACACACACACACACACACAAGTTTTTCACACGCCGCCGTTTTTCGTCTATTCTTCACGCGCGCAACCCTCGAGTATAATAACGTCTCACCCCAACGCGATAAAAGCTCTGGCCACGTTTAACTCTGGCCGAATCTTGTCCGGGCGCACGTCCTACTCTCGACTCTATTCGGGAATCGTTTCGCGTTCTCTCTGCGTGCCGCCGTCGTATCGGTGGAGTACGAATTTACAAAAAAAAAAAAAAAAAAACTCCGGCTACTGTGACGAACGAGGTCAGATCGAATCTCGACCACGGGTGTCCCTGCAGGCGTTTCTCGAAACAGATGACACATTACATTATTGTATTGTTATACGAAGATTTGTCACGACGATTTCGGCGTATTACATTTAAACTTTCGGTTAATTACGAATTACGATATACCGCGCAGACGTACACGGTCGACGACGCTTTTGCGCGGCGTGATTGAACGATTTTTCTAGTATTTTTTTGTTTTTTCAATTATTAATAATTATTGTATTATTGTATCGTTTGTTTCGCACGAACGTGTTGTTTCCACTGTTTTTCCCGAAAAATCGTATATCGGCCGACCGCGAACAGAATATGGCATCGCCTGTAGTAGGAAAAACGTATCGGCCACGCGAACGTCGCACGATGTACGATTCGATATTATTCCTCTATCGGAACTGTGTACACCATGATTTTTTTGAGTAAACTCAGTGCTCGCTTCGTTTTTTTACGTACCCTGTGTGTAACGCGTATGGTTGAATTTTTTTCTCGCCAAACACAAAAGAATAATTATTTTACTATAGAGTGATGTCCGATAGTTTACAGCAGCGGAATAGTGCAGGCAGAACATTAACAATACAAAAACTTACTCATTACTCTATGTCGTTATTGCCTCAACTGAAAACGCTTAGATCTCTTAAACTAGTGTCGTAAATAATAATAAAAAAACAAAAAAAAATGTCTAAAAAATGTTGTCTTCCTATAAAAAATTATTCCGTCAATTACGGTTACCGTGGAAAAAAAAGAATAACTCAGCAAAACGATATGGTAAAATACAAAAAAAAAACAGCAGTTCTATAAGGGTTTAAAATTCCTCGTGAACACCCCGTACCTACTGGGGTTCGAGCGTTACGCTGCACATGAATTGCGTCCCCAAATCCCTTTTCCACATGAATTGCGTCCGAAAGATATTTAACGACAACACGAATTGCGTCCCAACCATATTTAATGACTACACGAATGGCGTCCCAGCGCAAAAAACAATTTTCTTCCCATTTCATGGAGACTTAGGACTGTCGATAGCAAATTATGACTATCGGTATGTTAAAAATATTGATTTTTATCGTTGTTATGCAATTAAATGTAAGTTAAATGAAATGTGTGGGTTTAAATTAAAGGAATGTAGTATAATAAAAAAAAAAAATAAAAAAAATAAACAATAATAATAAAAGTTACAATTATAAAATTAAAAAATTGGTAAAAACTTGAATGATACCTTGTTAATATAATCTTCTTCTTAGGGTCAACAACCCGAGGGTTGGTTTGCACCTAGAAGAAGGTGTTACTAGGGAAGGGTTTGTACTGTGCAGTGGTTTCCCGTTGCCTTCTGCACAGTTAATATAATCAAGACGGGTTAATTGGCCACTTTCATATTGTGTCATATTTTGTCTTAAATAATTTTCAATTAAACGAAACCGGACGCAATTCATGTAGAGTAGATTAGATTAGGCCGGACGCGATTCGTGTACCCGCTAATCAAATTTTTTATTTCGGGTCGCAATTATTCGTGTGTAGCCCTTCTTAATATAATCAAGACGGGTTAATTGGCCACTTTCATATTTTGCCAAATTTTGTGTCAAATAATTTTCTTTTTCATGTACCATCATCCGTCTGTTACATGAATACTTCGTGGTTCCGTAGTAGTTTCTTTTTGTACATTTTTTTGAAACATTATTACGTAAGGCTTATTATAGGCTTAAAGTACGTTTATCGTTCATGCGATTATTGTTTAAACGAAATCGGACGCGATTTGTGCAGTAGATTCGATAAGGCCGAACGCAACTCGTGTACTCCCTTATCAAATTTTTACATTTCGGGACGCAATTCGTGTGTAGCCGAGCGTTACACCGGGTCGAGAACCGGATGGGTGATCTTTACACGATCGAGAAATCACCGTGAACATAACACTCGTATAATATCGTAACGATATGATGCGGCGGCGCACGACCACCGCGCGTCGTACGTGCAATAACTAGTAATAATATTGTTTACGCGTTTACAACGATGATAACAGTAATAATACTAATAATTATTGATATCAGAGCGAAATGGAAACAAATAAAATGAAAAGGCTCTGCGCGTCCGTGCCGATAATGGGTTTATAACGCCGATAAGATTACACGGCCGGCCAGAGAGAGAGAGAGAGAGAGATTGAGAGAGAAAGAGAGAGAGAGAGAGAGAGAGAGAGAGAGAGAGAGATAGTGAGAGAGAGAAAGAGATAGAGAAAGAGAGAAAGAGAGAGAGAGAGAGAGAGAAAGAGATAGAGAGAGAGAGATTGAGAGCCGCGGCGCGTTCGGCGTGCGCGCGTCTGTTTCACGCGTCGGGCGTGCACGCCGACACCGTTTCAGGTGGACTCGGAGCCGGAGAGCAGCCGGGTAATTTTAACCGTCGATCGCCCGTTCGCCGCCGCGGCCGCAGTCGTAGCGCCGCCGCCGCCGACGACGCCGTTTTCCGTACGTCGAAACGACGCGTGTGCGCGTGTGTGTGTGTGTGTGTGTCGAAAAGCGCTTGTTTTCTCCCGCTCAAAAGTGCGTTTCGTGTCCGACCACCGGTGGCGTTCGCGATCGGACGACAAAGGCCCCCTTTGGCGGTGTCGCGAAAAAAAGAGAAACCGCACGCGTTACGTCGGGTGAGTGTAGTTTATTTTTCGCGCGCGCTTCGTGTCACGTTATTATTATTTATGATTATTATTATTATTTTACTATTATTATCGTTATTATTGCCGTTTTCATTGTCGCGGTCATACGACGAGTGCCGGCGGTACTCGTCGAACAATAATAATAATAATAATCACTCTCGTCGGCGGCGGCGACGTCGTTATCCCGTGCGACCGGGCGTTGCGTTGCGTTCACAATGACGCGTATGATACGCGTAGTAACCTTTACCTTCGATAATGACCGCCGCGCCGCAGCGGCGTGGTCGCCGCGTAAAAACGATCGCGTTGTACGCGCACGCATAAACGGTGGGCGCGAAAGCGGTAAAACGGACTAGCGAAAAAAAATATAAATACATACAAACAATAATTATTATAGTAGACACCAGAGGCAAAGGTGAACATTTGCCTACTCGTTCGCCCGTCGATTTTCGATTCGACTGTTTGCCGTTTGCCAGTTGAACGTCCACCGGTCATCACGAACACGGACTACGTTCGTCGATCCTCCTTTTACTCGTTGACCGGTCGTTATTTAAGACTCCGATCACACCGACGCGCTTTTACGCGAAATAATGTTTTCTAAAAGGTCGTCCGATTAATAATATACCAACTCCGCGTACTACGGTCTAAAAACAGCCGAGTGACTGCTTTTTGAAAAACAATTGTGCAAACACAGCGCACCCGCTCACTCGTATTCCTCGTGAATATCATTTTGGCACAACTCGTATAACAGTCGAGGTGAATACTCGAGAAAACCCAAAATCGAGTAAAATCGCGTAGTTGAGAAACGTTTTGAACGTTTCACTCGTGAAAACGAAGATTAAATAGTGTTTCGAACAATCGTACGGGGAGGGGGAGAGTTAAATTTCACACAGGGCCGAAAACGGGGCGAGCTCGTCGAGGTTTGAACGCGGTTAAGTGGAAAACGAATGACGAACTCGGCTCGTGATTAATATTTTTTTCCGTTCTTTTTTCCGTCTACGGAGCGATATCGTATTTGAACCCGAAGCGTGCCGCCGGCGTGTTTGACCGGTAGGTACACGTGGTACGGCGATAAAACACTATTGCGAGTTACAACAGCGGTTCCCAAACTTATTTTTACCGCCGGTGCGCTTTATCGCATCAAATTCGGCCATGGTGCCCTGTTGAGAACACGATTCGGGATCGGAATGTGCACGATACACGTTGTTCTTATGGGATTCGAATCGAAATCGGTAAACATTTCAACTGTAATAAATCGTAAATGATTTTTCACGTGTCACCTGGATAGTGTTCACGGTGCTCTCTTGTCACCGTGGTGCACGGTTTTGGGAACCACTGAGTGTCATAGGCGTTGGAGATCATGACGACGCGAACAGACGTCGTGCGCCGGGCCACGTGAGACTTTGACGCGGTTCTCCGGACGACGACGGACGGTTCGGGTCGTGGCGGTCGTCGGGGAAATATTATATTGTCGCGGGCCGTATATGATTTCATATTTAACGTACGTGCGCCTGGTTTACCGTACGTAACAATAGTAACAACCTAATACGAACGACGACGACATAACGTAAATCGTAGAGAGTAATGCGGTTAGGTTAGGTTAGACGATGATAAATCGATAACAACAATACTACTCGGGTGGTGATCGAGGGTGCTTGGGGCAGGACTACAAATGCATATAAATTTTGTGTACACCGGTCATTTTTAAAGTGCGTGTGTTATGAGAGCGTTGTGGGTAATATTCCGATTAGGGTTCCGAGGGCAAAGCCCTCACAGCTTTTTCGTCAAGGAAGATCGAACCCCTTCCCCTCCAAATCTGATCTTATCTCGGCTAATGCGACAATATACCTAATATTTTTGATAAATAAAGGTACTCGGAAGCGTCAATGACATCGAATCTTTTTCCCGAGGTCTTTGGTTACGTTGCACTTGATACCAGAGCCCTATTGAGCGAGGGGTTTGAAGCTGCGGCCACGATCCCGGGGCGTTGTTGAAAATCCCCACGGACAAATTCGGTTTTATTAAATTATTCACGTTCAAATCGTTTAAGCGTTCGAACGAATGTTTTTACAGTTCACGAAAAGACACTGACATCGGTGTCTAGTCTACGAAATCGTAGACAATGCGCACGTATTTTGCCGTGTACAGAACGGTGAAAATCGTTGAACGCTCTCGTGTACTGTTTGTCGCGTATGACGTGTCAGTTCGGTAATTTTGTACTACGCGATATTATTGTGCAGTGCGTCGCGTTTATCGCCTGACGTTTCGATCTACGAAATAAAACGATAGTACCCAAGTATTACAGAAAAATGCAAATCGAATAAAGGCGGACAAAAGTACGACGAACAATTAGCCAAAATCAAATAACTTCTCGAGTCGAGAGACCTGCCGAAAAATCAGACCCAGCCCCGAAATTTCTAAGTCGAACTCTATTCAATACTATCGGTCCGTCAGTGATTTTGTTTTTTCTGTTTGTTTGTTCGTTCGATTATTTTAAACCTAATCCATTCGTTGCGCTTTTGGGCTTAAGCCGTGCAGGGCGATTTTACAATACCAAACGTATTTTTAAATTTTTCACTTAATAATAAATCGTCGCAAAAACAATATTAGTGTGTGTAAACCCCACACGAGTAAAAAACGTGATCGGATGGATACGTTCGTACCTCGTTTCACGTTATGCCCACCAAAGTGTGAGATATAATTATTGTCATAATATTTTGTATTCAGTGTTTTCAGCAACACGCATCACAAAACGATCGGCGTTGATTTCGTTACGAACAGACGTACCGTGTGAACGCCGTTAGTTTTCGACATATATCGGATAACTTCCCCCGAGGATTCGAAAAAAATACCTCGAAAATCGGAAAACGATCTCTGCCGAAATCATCGAATGAATTGTTCGATTTACAAAAGAGCCCACGATGACCTGAAATTTCCGGTGCAATATTTCAGCTTGATTTATCGGCATGCGTAATAATATAAAGCAAAGTCAATTGTAAACACCATCGTAAATTCAATATATACAATTATTCGTAGATCTGCTTTGAATACGAAAATTATGTTAAATGATTTCATATTTTATCATGTCTTTTTATAGTAAATTAAAATGAAATACTTTAAAAACTAAAATGGCATAGTCGTTTCTTCATTAATTTTTACAAAAAAAAAAATTAAATATGTTCGTTGAAAATCGGATGGAGTATCTGTTAAAGACCATTAAAATATAAAAAATAAAAACAGATGAGACATCATGAAGTTATCTCGGAAATATAATTTTGAATTCAATGCGTTATTGCTTGGTACATTTTATTTTTAGATCGTCAATTAGAAAGATTAAAATTAAAATTTTTGTTATTTTTTAAACACTAAAGGTACGTCCATTCAACTGACAGCCTAATTTAAAATGGCCCAAAACAGATTTCAGGGGGACAAAATAGGTCAGGATTTTGTTTACTCAAGCTAAAAAAAATATGTCCATAGATAGATGTCTAAAAAAAAAAAAAAAAATTATTATTGATCGTACCTAAAAGGCGTACTTAGGTTGTCATGCGACTTGGTTCTTATAAAAAATTAACTGTGTACGATGTGATTAAATAATAGCGTACTACTACCACGCTTCTGGTAGCTAGCATACTATATGATAGCACTTATCGATGACTAACGTACATCCATACAATGTCGATCAATATGTTATAATATAGTATACTTGCATAATATTTATGATTGTACCCGGTGTACTACACAACGTCGATACTCAATCAAGCGACCAAATGAATTCGTTACAAATCGATAATTATAAATAATTAAAACGCAGGATCAAAGGATTTATCTTAGATTAAAATAAGTCACAAAGTGGGATCAATGTGATACAGGAGTGTCATTTAAGTTTTCCATAATGTGCATAAGCGTTCAAATAAATCAACTTGGTTTTATTCTTCTGATCATTAGAGTAAAAAATATATAAGTAGGTATACACATATATATTTTTTCTTTTCGTACTTTATTATAAGTATGTCGAATTCTCATTAATTAAAAAAAAAAAAAAAACTACTTAAAAACTCCCAACCAATAATCGTCGTTGTTTAGTGAAAATCGATTAGTATTCAAATTAATAGTTACTTATAAAAAAAAAAAGTTGTATAAGTTATGATGGAATAAAACTTGAATAAACCATAAACCACAGCCATGATTAAAAATATTCACCATCAATCTTGGTGATATATTTTGTTAAACATTTGACTTAATAACTGAATATAAATATAACAATAAATAATATTCAATCGATTTTTTTTTTTTTTTTTTTTTTTGAAACTCGTTTTATATAATAAAATATTTTACGCGGGTATGTATATTAATTTATTTTTGGCAGGTTAGTAGTATTCTCACCTCACCCGAATAACGTCTGTGTTGTGATGTACTACATGTAACACGTTATCGTGCGTGTGTCATAAATTAAAATTTTGTACGTTCACCAACGTTGTTATTATTGTATATATAATATTATAAATTATAAATAAAATATGTTTGACTACTAGAATAAAGATTTTGTTAATAACCGACGATATCTTTATTTTTCACAAAACATTTCCAAAATATAATGTACAATTATCGTTTTAAAATTAAAACGCTCTAAAATACCTACTGTAATGACGTGATTGGATAAAATATTTTAATATAATAAATTTTGATATATATAGGTATATTTTTTTCATTTTAATTTATGTTATGATATTGATAGGTTATTTTGCATCAAGCCTTATATTTTTAGATACATTAAATTATTATTGAGTTAAATTGAATAAAGTTTTTAAGTAATTGTGACAGAAAATTATTTTATGAATTTTTTTTTTCTTTTAATTTAGGTTATACTTAGGTATATGATAAATCATTAAAATACAATAAATGTCTTCGTAATTTTTAACGAAAATTCGTAAAAAAAAAAACCGGAAAAATCTTATTAATAGTTATTTATTTATGACATTTTTTTTTTCATACGAAATACATTCAAAATCGTCATTGAAGCTCTTTTGTACGTCGTATCTAAAGGATTTTTTAATATATTGTAAATGGCTGTATAAATGAATCAAACAGATTTAATTTAAAACCTTGACTGTCAATGATTCAATCCATGCATACTTCATTTTATGATATTAAACTCATTTCGACAGAAATAGAATGCAAGGCTTGTACTGTTATTTAATTTTTTAATTTTTTTTTTTGCTTTGTTATTAAATGTTCATCGATCATATTTTAACTCATATTTATCGAACAAATACGGGAAATATGTGGTAATTAATCAGTTAGTAGACTTAAATTAGTGTACCGAATAATAAACATTGTTTAACATTGAACAAGATGATTTTATAAAATTTTATATTTTTCATGGAATACAAAATCTATTGATTATGTCATGAAGAGTATTTTTACGACTTTCGGGACTATCTGTGAGTACAAATTATTTACTTGAGTAATTTTTAAATTTAAAAATTAAAAAGTTTATTTATTATTTTCAAAGAGATATAAAATTATCGAAAATTATGATTTAAGCCTACATACACAAATATTTTAGACGTGTTTTCACAAAAAAAAAATAATAATAATAAAATAATAATAAAAAATAAAACCGTATTAAATTTCTCCGAAATTGTTTTTGAATACGATAATTATTTTGTATAATTACTATTCTGCAATGGCTTAAAAAAACTCTTTCGCCGTTTGTAGTTTTGCATTATTTTGATTTCATACGTACATAAATACATAATACATGTATTAAAAATTAATTACTATAGCTTAAAACTGTCATTGTAGCCGGGAATTTTCATTTTGCATACACCTAATTAACTATCAAATTGATTGACTGAAAATATTCAAGTCTAACGACGAGTTAGCAATTACGATAATATTAAAGTCAGATATTCGACTGTTTCAATTTTATGAGCCAGCTCGTGGATTAAGATTATGTGAAATAAAATTCTAACGAATTCGATTCACACGATCAAGACAATGAAGATGAACGAACCTTTGGAAAACGACTATAAACGCATAGATAAATACTGTAAAACTTAAAGTCTGTAATCGTACTGACTATGTGAATTTTTAATATTTGTATTGAATACTGTGTCATATATTTATCTACCTCACGTACTAACCACGTGTAAAACCTAAACGAAATGAAAATACAAACGACCACGTGCAGGGGCGTATTTAGATGTTTTTTTTTGGGGGGGGGGGCTGTGGTATTTTCATCAACTGGAATTCTCCAATTCAGTCTATTAAACCGAACTCAAAGGTATAATCGTTACGATCAAAATCGTCAGACACATTACATGAGTAACTTGTTCGTTGTTACTAATAATTCTTTATAAAATTATATTGAATTTTTACGATTCACATCTGATGGGTAATAATAAGCAGACTTCATAAACAATTCCTGGATTTCGGGGGGGGGGCTGAAGCCCCCTCAGCTCTCCCCTCCAATAATACGCCCCCGACCACGTGAGTATTTCTAAACGAGTACCGGACTAAAATGGTAAAGAATTCAGCAGTTTCAGTGGTACGGTGTCCGACAATATTTTCAGGAGGCGTTATACAGTATAGTTAATGTGTTATTATATTGACGAAAAAAAAAAATCAATATAAATATCGTTGTTGGCTGTTCTAGAGCTATTATGGCACTGTATAAATATCGAATATTTGTATGCCTGCACTTCTCACAGAACAACTATACGGTAAAATATGAGTGTATTCGAGTGGGTACCTACCACTCGAGCTTCCATTCGATCGAAATATTATTACGTAAAACTATCGTACAACGTGCAATTACATTGCACATATTATATACCTACCGATTTTTGTTTCTTCGAACGCCGACTTGGCGTTCAGAACTTTATGAAACGTTTCGAGGCGCGAGCGATCGGCTCTATGGTGCAATGATTGAAACGGTTTTGTGGCGCACCACTTTTTTTCCCTCGCGATAGTGCTCTCGACGACGAATGCTCCGAGTGTAATATAATGACGATCGCAAAGGATGTTTAACTCGTGCGCGGGTATCGATTGAGATCACGTCGATACGAAAACGTCGGCGATAAATTCGACCCTCTACGCCACCGTCAACTTTTTATTCGATACGACGCAAATGATTTCGAAATTCTAAAACTGCTGTTTTTTTTTTTTTTTTTTTTTTTGCCAATTGAATTTGATTTCGTGATAATGTTGTGCACTACGGCGAGGTTGCCGCGTTACAACGCGTTCGGTTAAACAGGACTGGAACGTCACTGAAAAATGAAGCGAAGATATTATTATATTTCATTAAATTAACAAAACTAAAATGCTTCAAATCGTGTGCACACAACGGATACGGGCGTTTTCACGATTATATTTGCTCGTGACTCCTCGGTCGGTTTCTCACGAAATGTTTTTCAACTTCAGTTTATCATCGCGTTACGTACGCGTTCTGTTAATCTCTCGATTATCGTTGAACATATTATTTTGATCATATTACGGTTTTTATGGTTCCTCTCCTTAATCCCCTAGTCTTGCTAATCTTATCTCCGACTCGAATTATTGTGCCGCGTGAAATCGTGTTATCTACACGACATACTCGCACACGCGTTTTACTCTCAAATATCGTACCGAGTAAACACGTCTGAACGCGATAACGTGTATTTTTGGCAAGTCACGAAAAATTTGACGACCCGAGAGAGCATTGGTTACAACCGTGAACATTTCGAAGTACGGCCGCGCTCGTGATGGTCGGTCTCGAAAAACGTCGAGAGGCCACTTCGCAAAATAAACGCGGGCCCAAAATCATTCGGTTGAAAAAAGCGTGGCGACGAACTCACACGTCGGGCGTAGTTAAAAATATTATGTTGACGCGATGAACGACTGTTCAAAAGTCAAATCGTGTAACGTATTGGATCCATATTTAATAACAATAATAATTTATTTGTTTATTTGTAAAGAGGATAATTTACAATAAATAATACTAACGGCCTTTAGGACAATGAGTAAAGAATATAAAGAGTGAATACAGAATAATATATTGTAATAAATGTAAATAATAATCTCGATTAAGTAAATAATAAATTGAAATATAATCGAAACAACAAATGTCCAAAATTTGATTACAATAAGTAGAAATAATTATAACTGATCACTTAGAACATTTTTTAGCTTGCTTGGCGCGTCAAAAATAACGTCAATATTTTTATTCGAGTTATCATTTATTAAAATTCTATTCATGGGAGCACAGTGACTATAGTTTTGTTTTTTTTTTTTTTTGGTTGTACGTAAAAGGTATTAGTAGAAAAAACGATATTGTATAATATGACAATGATACATTATTTGACGTCCGATAAAACTTGTATATAAGTTCGCTTTTCGTAGTCGTTTTGGTGTTAATGTAAAACACGTCAATGCGGTTAACACGTTCATAAAACGATTGCTCAAACGACTGAAAGTACGACGTACGTACTGAATAGTATACGTACTAAATGGTACGTCTTACGTTTAGTACTTTATCGCGTCGTACGCCGTCGTTTTTGTCCGTTGCGATTGCGATTACTATTCATTTCAACGTATTTTTCATGTACGAACACAACGATATCGGATATTCGTTGAATCTCATCGACGAAACGCACACTCGAGTACATTGAACCACCGTATTCCGTGGCTCGTACGGTTTAATCACACCGAGCGTCAAGTATACGAGTTATATAATAGAAACGGATCGTGTTTTGACAGTTCCCGATAAAATCGTTTACCCGCGTGTATTGTGCGTTTTCATTACAAATCGTTCATTGATTGCTTTTTTTGTTGTTGTTTCAGGTCTAATCCGTTAACGCGGCTTTTCCGAGTGAGTAAGACGAACGTTTGTTGCCGATTCGTAAACGCATAGTGGTTCGACGAATTTTTCCCGTAGTAATTATTGACTAAGTTTGTGACATTAAACTTGTCGTTTGCAAACTAGGTATTCCACGGTGAATGGAAATATTGTGTTTTATTTCATTTGAAATCACGCCGTGGATTTCCAAACGGTACGATATATTTAATACTCGATCAGCTGTGGACGGTAGAAAAATGTTTCGATTTTCTCGCCAAATCGAGGAAACGATTTAAACTTTCGCGGATTTCCCAACTTTTGACCGTAAAATGATGAAACTGGTAGGAGTATTGGCACTACTGTTGCACGCGCGTCGAACGACGAATCACGGTTACGATACGTACTGACATCTGTGTACGGTAGAGATGGGTCTTTCGCGATGTATACGTATAGTTAGGGTTCTTAATTTGAAATATTTCATTTGAAATATTTCAAAATTGAAAATTTCACTCATCTTGAAATATTTCAATGAAATTATGAAATATAAATTTTTTTTTTAAATACATGACATGATGTTGGTAAATAATAATATGATATGTATTAGTGAAATGTTATCAATCAGATTCTATCATTCCTTGATTATAGACTTACAGTTTGACCATAATATAAACCAAGGCTTTGCACCCGAATCATTTATTCGGGTTTCGGGTTTTGGGTGCTGGATGTATTTCGGTGTTCAAACACCCGAATAAAAAATTTAAACAAACATTTGGGTTTTAAAAACCGTTATTATTTGGGTTGATATTGGTTAATATGGGTGCTGAGAAATCTGGATAAAACAGAACTTTTGATGACCCCCCCCCCCCCAAAAAAAAATAGAAAGTGTTCATGTTTATGTTATTTATAATAAAATATAAATGTTTTACACATATTCGCAACGTTTGTTTTTAACTAAACTAGGTTAATTAATGTACAGTAGTTACCTTTTTCTATGAACTATAAGAAATAAGACAATTGGAAACTAATTATTTAACTACCTATTCGTTTTATTATAAGCATTAGAGTCCACGTCACTCATTTTTTTATATCTATGTACCTTAAGTTCTTAACATACATTATATTATAAGTTTCCAAATACTTATCTGTCAGCTAACGTCACAAAATCTGTTCTGCTGAAAGCAAATTTGCTATGATCTACATTAGTAAGACAGAGACAACACATGCGGGTATAACGTCCTCTTAAAATGTTTAAAATAGATGGCCATAGGGGCGCTGACTGATGAACCATAGACAAATAAAATAAAAATTATGATTTCGTGATTACCGAAAAACTGGGAAATAATAAATATAGCCGCGTATTACGATATTCGAGTTACTAAATTAGATATTATAGGACATAGGTAATCCCACTTGGGAAGTTCGTCGCAAATAATGAAATAACACAAGTTATTATTAGCTATTAGTGTTTGGTATTTTGGTTTTAAGAAATTACCTATGATTGTTTGTAAGATTGTTCCTTTCCTTCCTTTTATTATTATTATTGATTATTTAATGCTACAAAATCGAACTCGCCACAAGAAATACATACGAAATGATATGTCGCATGAAGAATGAAAAAAAAATTATTCGGGATTTCGGGTTAACCAGAATATTTATACGGGTTTTGGTTAATACGGGTGTTTTTGAAAACAAAATTATTCGGGTTATACGGGTTTCGGGTGTTTGATTTTTAAAGGTGTTTAGGGGTGTTAGGGGTTCGGGTTAAATCGGGTGCAAGGCCCTGATATAAACTAATAATTATTTTGTTACCTACGCACTGAATTCATAAAAATCTATGCGACACGGCGTATTGTGAAGGCTCCATGTTTTATACCTACCAGATACCAAATAATAAAACATATTGAGTTTTATGAATTTTAGGTTGTAATCACGGTCTTACAAGATATCTTCTAAGACCGTAATTGTAACTATTAATGATTTTTGGAGCTAGAATAATTTTATTTACTTGATAATAGTTCGTTATTTCGTAATGATTATTTTTTTTTTCTTGTCTTGTGTTGTAAATTGTAATTTGCAAAAGAAATCTTAAGTGTCTAGTTACAAATTAGATACCTGTCTAATATTGTATTTTTTGTACTTATTTAGAGATAATATCATTTCATAAATAATTTTGAGAAAAAAAAAGTAAAATCTGTAATAGATAAATAATATTGTTTTGTAAAAAATAAATGTATAGATAACATTCACAAATGCAAGGGTTAAAAATGAATAGTAAGTATGTTTTATGTATAAGTATAACTGTATAAGTGTATATAATTTGGTTCAGGCTATATTTAGGTATCACCTTTATTTATACATTATAAATTTAGTAAAAAATTAAACACCATAGAACTAAAAGTAACATAAAAAAATATTGGCATTGGGCACTTTGTGCTTAAAAATTATTTGTGTTTTCAATGTTTTCATAGAATAGAATAGATTACTACCTACCTAATTAAAACGTGTTTTCTCATCTTTATTACATAATATAGCTGAATAGCTCTAATATGTATTAATTGGAAAACAACCCTTTTTTTTATTTATTTTGAGAAAATTTGTATTTTTCGTGTAAATGAAATATTTCATGAAACTTTCACGAAATATTTCAAGAAAATAAATTTCATGAAATTTTAGAACCCTACGTATAGTACACAAAACACTGTTTCGTCGTTAATATACCTATCAATTAAATGTTTAAGACGACACTTGAGTTATTGGTTTATTATAATGTCGAATGACAATAGGTACTCACCAACCCAAAATCCGAAGGAGCGGCCACTACTTGAAATATCACTCGTCGCCTCGTCGGATAGGATCGACATGAACTTGGGTTTATTAAACAGATAGGATTCTGCACGACGAGATCCATAATATGTGTCTTTGTTCATTTTCGTTCTTTCGTAGCGTCGACGTGAGACCTGCAACGTAATTTGTATCTTTATTTAAATAATAAAATGAAATCTTTACCAAAAAAGCGTTTACGCCAAAAACGTGTGAAAATATTTGTTTCTTTTGTGTTCGAAATAATTTGTTTTGTCTGGTTTATAAATTATATTACTTACATTTTTTTTCAACACTACAACTTTTTACATTCGATTTTATACGTCTAATGGACGTGTACGCTCTGCTGCATGTAATAAAGTTTCTGTAAACGTTTCCAACTAAACAGTGTCACAGTGTACTTTGACACTGTGTTATGTTTTCGAATTTATGTGCCGAGCAAGTTCTGTTTTACAACGGTCGCACTAAATAGAAATTCAGAAACCATTCGCCGGCACCAGTGTTGGGATTAGATAAGTACTTTTTTATCTAGATAAAGATAAAGATAGTATGTCAAAAAACTATCTAGATAAAGATAAAAGATAACTAAATCAAAATTTATCTAGATAAAGATAAAAGATAAATACTTTTTATCTAGATAAAAAAATAGATAATTTTTTTTAAATTCCTACTTTAAAGCAGGGTCATCATTTCAATATTTTCTAGGGTAGGGGCGTAGGGCATAATGTTGAGACGTAAGTATAAAACTACCCTTCACTTCTTAGGCATCCAACCAGTGACGCCACTAGCACTAAATTTTAGGGAGGGATATTTTTGTCTATGGTCCTATCTCAGTATTATGCCACAGGTAAAATATTTATTTTTTTTGGTGGGGAGAAAATATTATCATGAAAAAACTATGTAACACGACTCTTCACAATCATTTTGAACCTTAACAACAGTTTTAGTATGTATTTAAATTTTCATAAGTAGATATACAATATTTTTATTAGGTAAAATACATATAATATAATTTATATCATTAATTTAATGTTGACGACGGTTGACGAGTCATCAACACAACATAACAATGAACTGTAGGTTTACTTTATATTTTAGCACCTACCAAGTTCCAGGCCCCTAGCAAAAAGATAAATAATGAATAATACCTTATAGTCAATAGGTATATAGTATTATTAGGAACATACAATTTTTTACTCAGATGACTTAAAAAGTCAAATTTAAAGTATTAATTATCAAAAAAATTAATTGATTATAAAAACCAATATGTATTTTTTTTTTTTTTTTTTTTTTTTTTTTTGTATAGAGAATTAGAGACTAATAATTTATCTAGATAAATTTATCTAGATGGATGAAATTTTTATCTTATATAATCTTTTAGATAAAATGAAATTATTTATCTAGATAAGATAAAAGATAACTAAATAATTATCTAGATAATTTATCTAGATAAATTTATCTAGATAAGTCCCAACACTGGCCGGCACTAATCGGTCCATATTTACACGTTCGTGGTGTGAACAGCGTTGGTCATGGGAAAGAGTAATAGGGACTAAATGACAGATTTATGGAAAGGCAATAAAGAGGCAGCTGCTAATAGCGAAAACATTTTACTAGCGCAAAATTCCGTTCGTACAGGACATTTTTATTTTCGTTTGACAAACTTTTTTCCTTTTTTATCACTCGTGTAGAAAAAAAATCGTTCTTTTAAAGAAATCAATTGTTTAATGTTTTAGGTACTTGAGTTGATAATTTTATTAGAATTTTGATCGAGAGCGACTGATTTCGTAATTACTATTATTGTATTAGTATATTGCAAATTGTATTTTTGAATATTCTCTCACGCCTAGGCTTTTTGTTAAAAAAAAAAAAAAAAAAAATGTAATATAAGCAAACTCCAAGCGACTCAGTCGATAAACCCTACTGATAAAATGTTTAAACCGTAGTACCTTGGCAGTTACAAACGTCATAAAGATTAAAATATAAAAACAATTTAAAATTAACTTCTTACACTAATTGAAAAAAATAACGCTTCTCACAAGACAAGTCATAATACTTCAAATGTATATTTTGCTCAATAAATAGCAAATTTAAATTAGTTTTTTTCAAATTGTATAATGAAATCTTTTTGTTTAAATTATCTGTCATAACTTTCGGTTATTATGTACAGAATAAGAGAAATGTTTTTTTTTTGCATTTACTGCTCGAGTAACTATAATCGTCAACTTAGTCGAGTTGAAAACATGTCACGATTTTTATTTTTAACTTGTCATAGTTTTTATTTTCAATCATAAAATGAGAATAGAAAAAAATAGAAGAAAATAATGTTAAAAAAACAAAAATGTGTTGTCGTGGTAATAATTTGCCTAGGCAAATCTTTGTATCCGCCTCCAGCTGTAGAATATAGTATACACACGAATCGTGGTCAAAAATAAAAATACGTTTTAATCGATACAAGAAAAAAAAACAATTACATAATATAATGCTCGAGCCAAGTCATTCGTTTGGAATTCCATTTCAAACTGATATTTTTGGATGACATGATTTGTATTTTATCTTTCCCGCCGGTTTCGTAATGATTTTGGATTTTTGTTTTTCGACCGTCGACAGTCTAATCCGTCCCGACTTCACGACCGTGAATACGACAGTGGCGTATTTTCAAATTTTTCCTGAGGGGGGGGCCAAAAAATATTTTTCATATTCAATATGTATAATGTATATATATAAATACATAATAATATAGGTACCTAGTAAATGAATATTTTCTTCCTCTATTCTTACGTAAAAAGTAATTTTCGACTTCTAAATACAATTTTATAATATATTTTGTATTTGAGTCTGGAATCTTGTAAACAAAATTACTATGTTATTATATATTACATTTCATTTCAGACGTAAATTTAATTTTGTTTTCTTCTGGGGGGACCCCCTCCGTAAATACGAGACGGTCGGACCGTCACTACAGTAACCTAACGGCACACGGTATCTCCGGTCACTAGATCAATTTTTCTTCGTTCGTCTTGCCCGCAATGGCCGCCGTCGAGTTTCCGCGTGCCGCGCGTATTTCCTCTGGAGATCACGAGCCCGAAGGTGAGATTACGCGTGGGGGAATACCCGATAACGTGATGGCCGCCGCCCAACGTTGCCGGTACGTGACCCCAAGCGCGCACGCAGGATAAAATCCCACGCGGGGCAATATCAAAATTTAAATGCCAAATCAAATCGGTTATTTTGAACTGTAATAATAATATATGTCCAGTGTCTTTGTTCTAAAATAGCATTGTGTACTAACTACTCTAAATAAAGTAAACAACATTATGTCATCGCACAAGGGCCTTATACGCAGTGGCGTATTTTCCAATTTTTCTGGGGGGGGGGGCGTCAAAAATTACTTTTTACATTTTGAGTGACCCTCTTCACCGTCATCAATGTATCACAAGCTTCGACAAAGTAAAACATACATTAATATAAATACATAATAAAATAAGTAGTAAACGAATATTCTCTTCTTTTATTCTCACGAAAAAAGGCATTTATGACTTTTAAAAGCAATTTTAAAATATATCTCGTATTTGAGTCTGAATCTTGTAAACATAATTATTTTTTTTTTTCGATTATAATTCATAAAACTTTTAAATTCAGACGTAAACTTAATTTTCTTTTTTTACTTCTTGAGGGTCGAGACTCGCCCCCCACCGTAAATAAGCCACTGCTCATACGAATAGATTTATAACAATATAATACTAACACTTTCCATTATTTATTTTTAAACTTTGTTATAATTACTGTGGGTGATACGAAATTCCGTAAAAGTGCGAAAAATTCCCGGGAGAGGTAATGGCTCCTTTGCCCTCCCCCCCCCATGAGAGCGCCCTCGGGTGATCTGCCGTCCACTGTCGTTCGCAGAGGAGTCGGCCCCGAGTGCAGACCGGACGGTAAATTACAAACATCGTCTTCACGACGGCGTCTCCGTTCTCGGCCCGTACCCGACGGACGAGCGTCACGCGGCACGGCGATCCACGCGGGGCGGACGCGAATGATGAATGCACGTCGTGAAACGCGACGGCCGCGGCACGCGTTCGCTAATAAATCATCGTATCGCGATCGATTCAAAAGCGTAAAACACCGCTGCGGGTACCCGGCGCAGTGCGGTGCCGAATTTACGGGGGGGGCGATGTTATAGGAGACGGATCCCTCCTCCAGGGATTATTTTTTATTTTATTTTTTCCCGTTTTGATCTATAAGATCGTTTTATATGATTTATTATTTTGTGATGATATCGCAGAAATACGGAATGAAAAATTATCGTAATCACTACACAATATTATTACAATAATCGTTATCGAAGTGAAACGCTTATGAAAATACAGTGCGCACTCTAAGCTGATAAGGCTGATAAAATCGAAAACGTTTCGTTTCGTAAAAGCATAATATTATATCCTTCAATAACACCGTCCGGTCGTAACCGTGAGCGTTCGGTTTCTGTTTAAGGCTCAAAACTCTTGGACCGTGGAAGTAATCGATAAACGTTATATTGAGATAATTAGCGTAACGTGGTTATGAGTATACTCAAATGTCATTATATCGCGTGTCGAAAATTCAAAACATATATTAAATGCGTGTGTCGATGTGAAATAACTAATAACTAGGGCTGGGATTTCGATGCACTTTGCATTGTTTTCCAAAGCTTACTGTGCAATGCTCGTCTTGTCACAAATTAGTTTTATGTACGTTTGAATGAGAATAAGAAAGTTTATTTTGCATTTTTTTTGCATTTTTTAGTTTTTAGGTCATTTTCTTAATTTTTTAGGGCAATTTAGAGTTTTTGGAGCATTTTTTGAGTTTTTGGAAACCAAGTGTATGAATTTGAAATTTTATTTTAAGATTTTTACACCAACATGGTTTTGAAATAAATATGACAGATTATAAGTAGGTACTTGTAATTCGTAAAACACTTTTTTTTTAGATTTATACTAAAACTATGTATTTACAGTTTACACTTGTAATAGATTTTTATAATGCATTTTTTAATACTTATTATTGTAATTTATACTAAAATTATTAAAAATAAAAAAATGTACAGATTATAAAAGCATTTTTAGGGCATTTTTCGGGGTTTTTATGGCATTATTTAGAGTTTTTAGGTCATAAAAGCATTTTTTTTAGGACATTTTTCGGGGTTTTTAGGGCATTAAAATCTCAGCCCTACTAATAACTAATAAGTTATATTATAGTAATACGCGTACTATAAAAAAAAAATATAGGAAATATTATATGAATGGTAATGGCTGTACACACGCTCGGTGTTCCAAATTCCTATAATTCAACAGGAACGATCTAAAGTACAATTTATTTTTCGATTCGTTTACTAACGTGTGTAACGTAGTTTTTAAATAATAATAAAAAAAAAACAAATTGCATTCTATAAAAAGAAATGGAAAACTCTGACTACTCGTCCAATGCCAAACAACTAAAACAACTGTGTGCGCAACTCACGGCCGCGGAAACAGCGATAAGATGCGGTGAATGATTTCCCGGAGGTTGTTTCACAAGGCGTTAAATATTATCAGATAAGACTACCGAGTGGAACACGATCCAGCAGATTCTGTACGACCACTTGAACATCCAATAGAGAATACGGAAACGTAATCTCTACGTGTACTATGAACCGGTTATCATTTTATTCACACTATAATGATTTTCATCAGACACGCTCAATGTGAATTTTCGTTTTGCGAATCTCCCTGCTTTCGACGAAATCTTCAAAACGCCTTTTGTCACAGCCGATCTAACACGCCAATCGAATACGAAAACAGTCTAGGCCATTGGTGCCCAACCCGCGGCCCGCGAAGGTATTCTGTGTGGCCCCTTTACGAATTTTCTAAAATAAAAACAATTTTTTAAAAAAGTAAAATAATTGCAAAATATTTTTTTCTATTAATTTATGAATTTTTTCAAATAAATATTGCAAAAATACAATAATAATGATAGTGATGAAACTAAAAACTATATAAAAATGTTTTACACTTATTTTTAATGTAACATTTGAGCTTGTATTTCTTTAACTAAAAATGAATAATCTGGTTGAAATTTAAATGTTCATATCCTCAAAGTTAATCAATCTAATATGTACCTACGAAGTGTACTTCAATCCATAATCTCTTCAACAGGCAATATAAGGTATGAAAACAAGTCTAATACGTACAATTATTTTTCTACTTTTAGTGGCCCGCTTGAAGATAATTGTTTACCAAAGTGGCCCGCCGAAGAGAAAAGGTTGGGCATCACTGGTCTAGGCAGTACCTATATAATATATATAATATGATTATGTACGGCCTACCGGGACGGCCTGGCGCATTTGAAATTCGACGGTTCGATTTAAAATTATGATAAGTAGGCAAGTAGCTCAAATTTTTTTGACAAGAGCTTTTCACTCGTCGTCTGGTTTTTACGAAAACGTAATATGTCGTCGAACGCGTATACGTGGAGAATTTCACGGAGTACTCGACTCGCTTTCATCGGAAACGTCACTCGTCAAATCTGTGCGCTAAACCGTCGATATACGGTTTATCGCGATGATATTTTTCTGTTCGTCTCGAAATACGCACACGTACAGTGGAAATTGACGTCGAAGAGTCTGAACACAATATAAGCAACCGCTTATATTTACTCTGTGTATGATCATTCGTTATCATAATAATATAATAACAACGTATTAGTATTATTTAAAATTTATTTTTATTCTTAAAGCGACGTAGTACGACACGCTATTATTGTTTAGCGTGTCTCGGAAATTTTTTAACGTCTCAGTAAAATCGACGTGCCACAATAACAGACGTACGAGAATACGACTCGGACGATCCATCAGTTTTTCGACAGCCGACCACTGCACTGTTGTTTTAACATTCAGTTCCTGCGGTTAAATATGTTTTCCTCGTCTAAATAATCGTCCGAGATGGCAGTGCTTAATACACAAATACGTATTATATGACGTGTAGTAGATAACAAGTTGTTACACTAATTATTATTATTACTATCATTATTATTATTATTATTATTATTATTATTATTATTACTATCGTCTACATAATACCATTTGAAGATTTTTTTAGTATTTTTAAATCGTGCGTTATCTACGAATTTTTTTCGTGTTTGCATTTGTATGTCATGCGAAGCGTTTTTGGTGACTTCAAACGTGATACGAGTTAATATTTCGCGATGTTTCGGGTGATTCATTGCGCGCTTGATGTAATTTCAAGAAAACATGCATGCTTGATGTAATTTCAAGAAAACATACACTCTTACATAACGTTTTACGACGATATTACGTTGCAAGCCGCCGCGTGTATTTACCGAAGTCGGTTCGGTATGATTATTATTAGTTCCCCTCGCTAGAGGTACTGTGCAGTGGAGGGTCGTCGTATTTTTTTTATGAGTCAAAACACCGCAGTGTGTTCGTGTACGAGTGCAATGTGTATATAATGTATATATGTATAGATTGCACCTGTATAGATTCAGGTATTTAAATTAGCACAAGTGGAAAAACGGGCGAGACGATTACTTACCCAGCGGAATTTCCCATTTTTAGCATATTGGATTCGGTGTTATTTATTTATTTATTTTTTATCAATTAACTATGAAAATTCGAGAACTATTGAGCTATTTTGTACGTTTTACCTAACCTTAATGGTTAACAATTTCTTAATAACACGAGGGAAGAGAAACACGTACGTTTTAGTACATAGCGTTTGTGGTTTAATGCATTAATTTCAAAAATGTATATTTTCCCCTAGCTTAGAAAAACTGGAGGTGAAATGACTAACGTCTGTCCCACCCCCAGCCACTGATTTCTATGCTAAAAAAAAAAATCTTAGAAAAACTGTGCGCATTCATGTGTATGTGTGTGTGTGTGTGTGTGTGTGTGTGTGTGTGTGTGTGTGTGTGTGTGTGTGTGTGTGTGTGTGTGTGTGTGTGTAATACTCTTTACCACACGACGTGTTGCCCTCGATCGTATACGTATGTCATACAATGTCAATGATACCTACTGACCAAGGATCAGTGATGCAATATGTCAAGAGATCTGTATGTAAATTTCGTAAAGTTTTCTCATCTATATTTTGCACTTTTCTTTTAAATTTATTCCAACACTTTAGAAGTGATTTGAAAATATTTATGAGTCTATTTTTAGAATAAGTGAGCCAAAAATATTACCGTCAAAAGAAAAACAAAACGTACCCAAACTAATAATATACGTAGTCAATCCTAACCACATATATTTCAACGCACCGAACTCATTCCTATTTTCATTTGAATCTAACGACGGATTGATAGGAAACCTCTCGATTTACGATTCTCCCGCGATGACATTCTACTTTTTGTTTAATTTTCTCTGGTTCAAAAGTTCGTTTTCTAGAATTTCTTTTATTTCTTTTTTCTTTTTAATCAATTTAAAATGGGATTAGTTCGCATTTCTAATAAACTGTGCATTTTTTCGCTCTCGAAAACAAGGAAGATGAGTTCAAATCCGTTTTCCTAGTGAATCACATTATCAGACGGGTCAGCGAAACGGAATGAGAATAATGAGAATGGCATTATTGTCTTGAGAACGACACGACGGTATTGGATATAGGTACTCGGTACGAATGGAACGTTTTCTTCTATAGTTTCTTTCCGCAATACACCTAATTCGTATATGAGTTTTCTCCGAACAAACTAGAAATGTCCTTAAAACTTTAACTCGCCTGCGATTTATTCTTATCAATTGAAGAATATTTTTTGGAATTTTCTCAGCTGACTGCAACAGAGTCTGTGATGGTTTTTCTTCGAGAGCGATACGTTATCTTACTTCAACATAACATCTACAATACGATATATCACAAGAAAGTTTTAAAACAAATTTAATTTCCTGTAATGAATTCCATTTTTCACGCGATGTGTAATATCAATCTGAAATTTAAATATAACGTTTTCTTTATATACAAAAAAAAAAAAATTTTATTTATATACATACAATATTATTGATTAATTACATATTAATCATATAGTACATGTACATGTATATTTATACATCGACAAAATAAGATTCGTAAGTTATACGAGTAAATTGTAAAATCATTTTAAATTCTGTTCATATGTAAATAACAGAAAAAATCTGATTCAAAGCAATATCTTAAAACTATAAAAAAATATGTTTTTCGAATCATTATTGTCTTAAACAATAGACCGATTTCAGTAAATGACACGGACAAAGAATTTCTGTTTTTAAAAGAAAAATTGAAATTATCTCAGCATGTCCGGATAAGTAATATATTCACATTATCAATTAAATTAACAGATTTTAACAAACCGTGACATATTATATTTTGTTTGGTTGACAGAGTAGAGCTTAAATATGTCACTGAGCTATAATTGATTAAAGAAGAACTTTGATCGATTGGTTTAAAGTTGTTCAGTTCGTGTCAATAATTAATATTTCATTTATTTGAGTTAAAAATTTTAACCGTTCAAAAAACGGCTTTAATTATGTTTACCTTGTGAGGAAATAAATGAGAGAAAATGTTGAATTAATTTTTATAAAAATAAATCTTTTAAATGGTATGCATTTATAAAAACGTGTGTAAACATAAAAAGTTATTTTTATACTTATGTTTTATTCATTGTACATACAAAATAAACAGGCTGAAATTAAAATAATAAAATATAAAAATAAATATTGAGTACAAATATTTAAAGAGATTAAATAAATAAACACAAATATACTGTTCAGCATAAAATAATATTATTCTGTAAAATGAAATGAAAATCAAATTCAAATTCATTTGTTGATTGTGTATGGTTGATAAAAATATGTTTTTAGATAAGCGACTGAATTTTAGGAAGAATGTAAATGATTTTTCTACAACAATTTTACTTTAAATAATTAACTGCATTTAGAGATGTTTGATTACATTTTTAAAATGTATTATTATCACCAAGCAGATTTTATGGTTTTTAATATTTCAACCTGTGTCTTTTCAACTTATTTTATTTTACGTTTTCTCCATAAATAAATCATAATGTCATGGCGAAATAAAATTAACTAAAAATAAAAAATAAAAACTGTTAATATAACCTATGTAAATTTTAGAATTTACGGTTTCGCATATAGTTTACGATAAATTGGTATTAAATGAAAAACAATTTTATACTTTTTAGCTATACATAATATCGAGTTTTACGGTACAGTTTTGCTGTATTGAAATAGATAATATTTTAGTTTTATGAAGCACACACACACACACACACACACACACACACACACACACACACACACACACACACACACACACACACACACACACACACACACACACACACACAAACACACACACATTATTATCTGCTTTATACAACTGCTAATTCAATATCCGGTAACTAAAAAATGTGTTTTATTTATTTATTCGTTCGCCACAAGTCTAATAAGGTTTCTATACATTTTTTAAACGAGACTTTTTTCTCGTTCCAATGTTTATTCGACTTTAAATTGATTAGTTTATTGCCGTTCACTCTGATATTTAATCCCGATCATATTGAAATCGCGATGAAATTTGTTTGTGCTGCACTCAAACGAATCCTGGTCGACGATTTTCACCGAATATTAATTTATTGATTTTGAGCGTACATTATAATATGTGATATTATAATATTGCTGTTCTTTATCCCTGTTTTCCGACAGAGCAGTAGACGATTGCCCTTTGTCATCATATTATGACGGCCGTTAAATTCAAATGAAACGTTTCAGTCATCTGCGGACTTGTCGTTTGCGCAAGGACGTACCCAGAATTTTGTCAAAGAGGTAGTCCAAACATTTTGATGACAGTACAAAACATGAAAAAAAAAGGAATTATATTCCGTTATTAATAACAGCGGCCATATAATATACTAGCGAACCCAGCAATGTTTTGCTTTTGCTAAATCTCTGCACCTATAATATATCTAAATCGAATCTAAAAATATGTTACACACACACACACACACACACACACACACACACACACACACACACACACACACACACACACACACACACACACACACACACACACACACACTCACTCACTCACTCACTCACTCACTCACTCACTCACTCACTATAGAGAAGAGGGGGTTGATACACCCCGAAACCACCCTCTTGGGTACTGCTCTGCCGTTCGAGGGTTTATTTCCATGTGATGTCGCGTTACACGAATGCATTTTGATTCAGTACACTTCACACCGTCACGAGTATACATATTTATTTGGTTCGTATGAACGGAATAACGAACGACGGGCAGGAGAAAAAAAAAAGAAAAAAAAGACGTGAAAGACGAACCGTACCTACCCCTCCCCTCATGACTATTGGGTGTCCGTTCGGACGACGATGGACGAAAAAACTTTCGGCTCACCGTTCAATGTTTAAAGATGTTTTGATCATCGGTGTCACGTAGAAAAATCAAAGAAAAATACGTATTATTGGTACACGCGAGTCGAATGCTGTTGGATTATTTATACGTTTGGGCAAGTATCGCGTCGGTATATGAATTATTTAGTTTCCTGTATCATTATTATTATTTGATGTTTTTCTCGTCAACGTCTGCACGCCGTCCAGTCGTTGTAGATGTTATGATACGACACTCGTTATTTTTTTCTCTTTTTAGATTCTCAGTAAAGCAAAGGACCTATTGGTTTCAAAATTATGATTATATTTCTTCACCTCTTCCTCTTTATTTTCTATGAACACTTTTTGGTGCACTTCACTTTGTCCAAGAGTTACATACAGCATCTATATAAATAGAAAATCACATGTAGATGGTACTTTGAGCATGCGTTTTTTTCTTTTACCCTGTAATTTTTCCAGGCGTGAATAAAAACTGCCGAAAAATCTACTAGAAATAGTTTATTATTTCATAGTACGTATTATGAAAATAACTAAATGTATAATGAGATGTACATTTGATAAAAAAAATATATTTAGTTATAACCCCAAAATTTATGTTTTTAGAATTTGAAATTTTCACTGAATATTAATGAAACATAGTTACATACTTTGCAAAAGTTTCTGAAAAAATCGATAACTTTCGGGCTGAAATTAGAACTTTGAATATACCTTGTTTTTTATTACAATTTTTAATATTTGACAAACAGTCCTGGACCTTTAGTATGACTTTATTCATATACTATTGCCTAACAACACTGGAAAAATCTCAAAAATTGTTACTAATAATTTTTTTTTTATTTGCGTTTCAATCAATTATTATACGACTTTCACGGAGTCAACTATTTTTACATACATTTTTAACTTTAAATATGTATAAAAAATGATTGGATCATCTAATCAATATGAGTTTTAGTTTACAGATCTGGATTGTGTCGTTGAATTTTGTTTTGGTTAAAAAATGTCTTCTTTGATTAGAATACATTTTTTTTTAAATTTTGATAAAAAAAAAAAAAAACTATCGACTATTTGACTAAACCCGTTAACACTGATGCTCTGCTCAGAATCGTTTAACTAATGAAATGATTAATCGTTTTTTTAAAATCCAGTACATCCACCACCATTATCTTGTTCGGGTAACGAAGAATACCCCATGGAGCGAAATAGGTCCTTTTTTTGTTTTGTTTTTTATTCTCTTCCTTTTCGGACACCCTCGAGTTTCAATGCCGTTCGACGTGAGGAATATATTCGCGGGCCGACTCCACAAACGAGTAGTATAGTTGTAAACTAGTAAAATGATGTGCGGCGAAAACCTGGGGTATACAATAAAATCAAAGTGAAATCAAACTATTATATTTTTCCAAGTCATCCCGTCGCGTTTATATCCACGAGAAAAA
Organism: Therioaphis trifolii; assembly: GCA_027580255.1. Lineage (NCBI taxonomy): Eukaryota > Metazoa > Arthropoda > Insecta > Hemiptera > Aphididae > Therioaphis > Therioaphis trifolii. The sequence continues at coordinate 22,462,867 of CM050409.1, forward strand.
AAGTCCGTGTGTGACGTCGAAAACTTTGTGTCACGTGTTTATATACTAAGGCATAATTCGTTTTCAGTTTCGAGGCAACACTTTCGTGCAACTAGAAAATCATTTGTTTCCTAATACCGTATACGCCATGTTTAATAATAATAGTATTAATATTAAAAGTAACAGTAATAAATAATAATAATAATAATAATAATGATAATAATTATAATAATTATAATAATAATAATAATAATTGAAGGCGTCAGTGGAATAACCAGCCAGCTTCATTTTTCAAAATTTCACAAGAGAAAAAATCGCTGAATTAAAAAATAGGTGTCCTTCAGTTAAAAATTTACTTTGGAATTTTGAAACTGTTGTTAATTAGGATACTTATAACAAGTTGATATCAAATTAAAGCTTAAAAATAAATTTTAAATTGACATTTTTTATATTTTTAAGTATTTTTTACTGGAGCTGTCTAGTTTTTGCCCCGATTTGGCTACAATTGTTTTATTTAAATTTTGTGTTATTACCTAATCATAATAATTATTTAACTAATAATAATTGTGAAATTAACCTGAAAAATAAAAAATTCCATATAAATACATTTAAGAAGTAGTTAAAATTATAAATCAGAAAAGCTCCAAAGCTGTGATGTTCTAGCCGGGAATACCAATAACCTGACAACTCATTTTACGTAATAACGGGTGAAATATTAATCGGAGCTAACAGGTTATTCTATACAAAATTGACTGCCAATTTTTCTTTATTAGAATATATAAAAACTTCGATTTTGAAAAAAATAGAGCTGTCTGGTTATTTCAGTGACGTCTTCAATTATATCATTCGAAGCTTTCCTATTCCTGTCAAATGTGTGATATTCGTGTTAGGGAAAATGCGTATTAATATGTAATAATAAAACGCTCTTTCATTTACAAAAAACTTCATAAATATAAATCATGAAATATAATATCATTTCTCAACTACTAAAAATTGTTTACTAGTTACTTGGAAGGTTTCTATTTTTTCAAGTATCTACTGAATTATCATACAATTTAAATTCTTAATATTTTGCATTCATCACATTTTCCATGAAAATAGTAATTGCTCAAAAGTATATATGGAAGGAAGAAGACAATATAATGAACATTGTAATAATAGATAACTTTCTTTTAATTAAGTTATTTTCATAAGACAAACATTCATGTTGTTACATGATTATAGTAGTTTTAATTATTTCGTAAAATTTCAATTTAATATTTTTGTTTCGGGTTAGCTACCAGTTAAACGAAAAACATTTAATAAGTATATAGGCACATTTTTATGTTTGAAGTGCCTTGTTTTATTTTACTCAGTAAATAAAATAAAAATGATTTGAAAAATTAAATTTTTAACCAATCAACCATAATATTTTATAGTAATAAAATCAAATTAGAATTAGTTTAGTCGTAGGTAAAAAAATTCAAAAAATATCTACATTTATTTTTATCCTTTGCTATTTGAATATCAAATACTTTTATTCCTGATAATAATTTTCATTTCTGTTATGAACCGTCATAAGTTTGTAAAAAGAGATAATTTTAATTGAAAAATATTTCGTATTTATCTAATATAATAGCTATACCTATAAAATTAAATCATGGTGGCAGATTTAACGGTTGTTTAGTCGACGGGGCCCCCTCTTAAATTGTGTATCGAGGCCTCCTAAATTATAATTATTTTTTTAAGTTAAACTAGAAACAAATCTTTTATATGAGGCCCCCCTTATGGGTTTTCTGACTTTATATTAATCCTTAAATCGGCCACCGAATTAATTATATAAAATATATTTTATAATATTACCTATGTACAACTAACAGATATTAGCACTTTTCAACCGTTCAATTAGATGGTGTTGTAAAATTGTTGACCGTTTTCATTTTATTTTCAAACTTTATCTTACAAGAAAAAAAAATAATTCTGAGAAAAAAAACCCTACAATTTGATATACTCTGTGCCACTGAATTATAACGAGCATATTATGTCTTTATTTTTTTATCCCTACATACAAACGTTATGAAGATAAGTGACTTGATGAGAAATAATAACTTAATATAGGTACTTAAAAGTTATTCACATAATGAGTAGACTTTCACTTAAAGCAAAGCTTTTCAAGATTCAAACTATTGTGTGGAAGTAAATCAGATTTAATGAGCTGCGAGAGTCTGCAGTAAAACGACTTGAGCAATCGAAATCGAAAAGAATTTTCGAAGTTCATTCGCCGCACAATTAAGTGTATTATCTTGATAATTATTTACCGATTAAACGTATATAATTATATGAATTTGTAATTTGTTGCGATTAATAGACCTTAAAACAAATTGTTTATGCACCAACAGCAAGGGAATAATGGTCCCGACAAAAACATTGTTATAGCTCCGTGTAAGAAAAAAAAAAAAAACTAAAAACATGATAAAACTCTTGTAATGACTAAAGCTATTAAATATATTATGTAGTTAAAACGAAACTGCGTTTTCATTATATTTAACAACAAATTTCAATAATATTAAAAAAAAAAAAAAAAAAAAAAAAAAATCCATTCGGAATTAAACATAAGTCGATATAGGCACTTAATTCGATCAGAAGTAAGTTTAATATTTTATTCATCGTGATATTCTACTGTGAAATAAAATTTATCAAACTTATTAGCACCAACTATCCCGGTATGTTGATATTTAATAAATTAATTTCGTATTTATCATAATATATATTATCATTCTTCATATATCGATTAAATATGCGTTTCTTGATTAAACCAATTACCACTTACCAGGTCGTCGGGTACACGACACGCCTGGGTGCTATTTTTACTACGAATAACTGCATACTCGAATACAAAAACGTGTTAACATCATATTATATTTTTGCCGTCATCGTCGTTTCACCGTACCGTACAGAGTTAAAACAGTATAATATATTATTACAATTATTGATGCGTGTCGGAGTAATAGCTTCTTCTACATATAGCCAATTCGTGTTGAATTGATTTTTTTTCGCTTAATATTTTACAACGATTACTCACTATACAAACCTGCGCAAATCGTAATAGCATGTTTTTTTCTTTATTTCCAATAATAATAATAAAACAATTTCAAAAATTATAGATAGGTACACGCGACAAACCCTATAATATAAAATAAAATAACTGATCACGGACGGGCGAATAATTTGCTTTGTATTCAACGGGACCGTCGGTCTCATCGTCAGGCGTTAAAATAATAATAATACGTCTTTAAGCCTATATTACGACACAACTGCGATAAAAAGCTACCGCGGCCGTCGTTGTGTTAATCGTCGCCGTAATGTCCGCTCGTGTGCAACGAAATCACGTCACCAGACGTTGTGTTTTCATTCGATTTTCGTACGGTTTTCCCTCACAGACTTTCGAGTGGAATTTTTCGCCGTTACCCTTTGAATTAAATGAAAATTCCGGGAGAAACGGTTTTGTCCTTGAGACGTGTGTGTGTGTGTGTGTGTGTGTGTGTGTGTGTGTGTGTGTGTGTGTGTGTGTGTGATTATAATTCATTTCGTACATTATTACGCTGTACAGCCCGTGCGTCCAGCCGTCGTCTATTTATACACCGTTATAAAAACGCCAGATTCGTATTTCAAATAAATAGATATGTTTCGCAATAGTAGTGTTGGCACGTGATATTGCTCATATTCCATTACCGTAATTATTGGAGCACACATCAGTGGACGTGTGCCAGAGGGCGGACTGCAAGCGGTAGAAATTTATGTAAAACTGCTTCCGGAGACTGCCCGGACTCAAACCGATCGCACGTGCCTGATTTATCACTATTACTGAAATTATCATTGAACAATCCGACGAAGTCTTGATTACTAAATTCATTTCACACATAGCGTGTGTTATCATAATTATTATTATTATTATTTATTTATTCGTTTTTTGATATTAGAGAAATCTGTTTTTTGGTTAATATTTACGTAGATGCTTTTCGTTATTTTCGACTTTTTCCTTGCTACCAACCTGATTAGGTGATCTGATCGGATAAAAATAGTTACGGTTCAAATTTCAAAAATCATTCGAATCACAGCGACTAGTAAAACATTAGTTTTATTTATAATTTGTCTCATATAAGTAGGTACAAATGTTTATTTTTTTATTATTTTTTTTTTTAACGAGTTAATTATATTTTAGTACTTTGGCATAAATCACTGGATAACTTATAGTTAATCACTTCAATCGAGTTCAGAAGTCGTTTTATGTTTTAACGAACGATTTGGTTAGGTTAGACTTATGTTTTAACGAATATATATAATATATACATATATAGCAAATATAAACCCATAATAATGCAATAATTATTACAGAAAGTTTGTAATTACGAACTTTAAGGGCTTTGGGGCACGGGTTAATCTTAACTCATTGTGCTCAAATTTTACATACGTTCTTTTTATACATATTGGAACCTTTTTGGGTGGATCGATCATAAAATATCGAAAAAAAAAAATGTTCCTTATAAATAAGAACCACCCTAATATACATATTTACATATATATATATATATATATATATATATATATATATATATATATATATATATATATATATATATATATATATATATATATATATATATATATATATATATATATATATATATATATATATATATATATATATATATATATATATATATATATATATATATATATATATATACAGTGAAATCTCTGAATACCGTACACTCTCGGTCGCCTAAATACTGACCTTATTTAAAGGTGTCCGCTATTTAATTTAGAGGGAAAAATAAAAGAGGTAAATATGTCCCTGTCCCCATAAAAATGTCCACTATTTGGAGGTGTCCGTTATTTAAAGGTGTCCGTTAAGGGAGGTTTCAATGTATATATAATTATATATTCCAATTGAAAATCGGTGTGTCGTTTGATTCTATTGAATAATCTACATTAGTATTGTAGTATGTAGTATGTATGGGAGTTAACAATAGATATTAGAACTAAGTCATCAAAAGCAATAAGCTGAGACAGACATTTTAACGTTAATATTTAAGAAATAGTTATAACATAGAAATAGTAGGTCAATGAAGCAAAATAAGCGGAGACAAAAAAAATGTATTTAACATATAAGGACAAAAGATAAAGAGAGAGAGAGAGGGCTGTCGACCGCTGCGATATACGCGGTGTAGATGAACTCACGTGAAAAATAGAAGTGAGATAATTTTGAAGATTGAGATATATAATACATATGTATATGAATGTGAATGTAAATCAAATATATTTTTTTTTATAAATAAAAGTGAGTTCTTGTGAATTAATTATATTTATAAAAATAAACCTATAAAAGAAGAATTCAACTTCGAACGTACGCGGGACGTATACAACAGCATTTACAATCGCATCGTCAATAACATTAGAATCGTATACGATTGATCGATACTCACCAGATATTCGTCTCGAACCGGCTGTCTTCGGTCGTCGGTGCTGCTATCGATCTTCAAAAGAACGATTGCACAACCGATCCTGCCGTTGTTGCGAGCTGCTGCTGCACTCCGCCGGGGTCGTCGCTCCGGTTGGTTCGGGTCCGCGCCCGAACGTTGTCTGCGGTCGGCGTCGTATCGTGTCGGAGTGTCGCGACGTCGCGAGGGACCGCCCCGCGCGGCCGTCTTCGTCGGCGATTGCCGGCGTGCGCGAGACCACGCCCACCGCCGTCCGTGATTGGTAGTGGCCACGCGCGCCGTTCGCCGAAAGTTTTCGCACCGTGCCCGGCTAAAAATAACGACAAACACCGTAATCGCTATTAAACTAAAACACGTCGGTGCGCGTGCGCGACCAATACCGGTGCGGTTATAATAATCGGTTATAATAAGTGATCGGTCAAACGAAATTGGTTAAATTATCACATCAAATATTATCAATCTTGAAAATGTTGAGTTTTAGGCTAGGGGGCACACTGTACGTGTTTCGGCGACCGATAAAAACGCATCTGGTTTTTCCGCGCAACCCGGACAGAACTTAAGGGTCTCGGGGCCCTAAGGCAGCAACTAAAAAAAGACCCTTTTAAAAATTTATACTAATAAAAACTGCTTGTAGTTTTTATTCGTTCAACATATTCGGTCAAGTAAACGAATATTTAATGATATTTAAATACATATAATATATCATTATCAAAATCATAAAATAAATATATGCCTATATACATAAAATATAAAAGAACAGATTTATGAAAAAAAAAAAATTAAAAATTACAAGTCTAAAATGACAAAATTAAATTTTAATAGAGTGAGTTACAGCTTTTTTAAATTTTAAAATAACTTATTTTTTCGATTTTTTCAAAAATATAACATTAATTTAGTGCAAAATTACAAAAAAAAAAAAAAACTCATCTAAAATTAAATTAATTGAAAAATAAATTTACTAATTAATTTAACAATTACTTTGTACGTTGTACATATCCGGTGAAAAAAATTAACGTTGCTATAAAAAAAAAAAAAAACATTTTGATTGCACATGCGCACATAAATAGAGTTGAAAATTTAAAATTTTTCCAAAATGTGTACTTTGGTAGCTCTTAGCTATTTTTTTATCAAACCGTATTTCAATACAAGATTTTCCGGCTGAGATATTTAGTGGTATATTTAAGACGGGACACGCTGTATAGTCGTCGGCTATCTTTGTGTGCCCATATCGTACATATTACCAAAGGAACCTCTTGTCACGTGCGTAACAAACATTACAACGCAATAATCGAATTAATCACCTGTCCGACTACACGGACGGTCACCAAAACTCAACTGTGATCGAGTGATTTTTAATACTCCGCCGTACCTTGTCGCCACTAGTCGGTGTTACCGGCCCATGAGCAGTCATGTCGACATCGACACACGAACGCGTCAAGACAAATGTATTTATAAACACATTAACGACACTGAATCGTTTACACTACACTTGTTCGCGGGCGGCGTGCCGTTCAGTGGCGGCGGCGACAATATTTCATAACCGCTTAAAGCAATTGAAATTCGTTGAACGCGTTTCAGTTTTTGATAACGATCCATTTAACAGTCAGTTAGTTTATGCTTTCATCGTTTTCGAAAGGTCTGTTCGTTCCGCCCTGCAACGTAATTCGAAATACAGTACGATTTTCATGTATGTTTACCTCAGCCTTTTATTATCAAAACAATATTATGTCGATCAAACTACAACACGATTATTATTACGTATGCGATAAATCAATGTAAATGTAATATACATAAATGTATAAACAATAGTAACCAAATAAGTTTTGTAGAGCGTGTCGATTGTTCTCTCTTCATAATAAAAAAAACTACTCAAATAACGATAAGTTATCAGGTAGATTAAGCAGTACCGAATGCCACGGTTTCGTGATGTTGACATAATATTAAGATCTCATCGTAGTAGGATCTATGTTTTTCTTCTTTTTTTTTCGTTAACCAGTATCGCTGTAGAGGAGGGACCGAAACGCAAAATCCGTGATCGGTATACGTGTATTAGAACCTCACCCGCTGCTCTAGGGGTTGTATTAATCTCGTCCAGTTTAATGAAATGCAGCGATTACCATAGCCTCACCAGTTAAAATTGTATCTCTGCCGACCGTGATGTGTATTTACATGACAAATACCGGAATTTAATACTTGCACGTTCATTAATACCGTTGTTTACTCGATTAAACCAGGACGTATGACGTAATATTGTTCATTTATACGCTCCGAGAGAAGCCGAAAATCACTTTGTTTTACAACGATATAGGAGTACATTTTTTTTTCTTAGTGCCTATACGACCGAGTTTTTCAGCGTTTGAAACGAACTAAACGTTTGAAAATTCCATGCATTATAATAATATCTACTCGTCTGCTCGATAATCGATGAATAATATCGTGTAACACTATCAGCAATTGCCCAAAAAAGTCGGACCAAACCTTGCAGATATTTGTCTGAGGAGCGGAGTGACAAAGGACGAATTCCCGTGGCGAGTAGGTTTCCGAGTGACTTTTTTTTTTATTTTTTATTTAAATTTATTCGTACACGATGCGATGGTTTGTACGTGACATATTCTTGAATTTTACTTTGAAGTTATAAAAAGTAAGGTAAAATCGAAATCGAAAAATTCAATTTTTTTTTTTTTTTAAGACTTGTGAAGAGTACACGAATTGAGTGTGAAATTGATAGGGCACGCCACGTCGTTCTTTCAAGTCGCGTGCCTTCGATAGACGTCAGATATAGGTAACTGTTGTACCTTTTGTAGTTTACGTGTGATGAAATACTTACGAACGATGTTCTTGTATAATACAATCAGTTATCGCCGCGTCGTTTTCAGAATAATAATAATAACATACAGGAGACGTTGTAGATAAATAATAAATGTATTTATTTCAAACATTCAAACTCTCCAACGTTATCTTGTATCATTATGTTTTATAACGAACCGACTTTCCGTATTGACACTTATTATTTCTGTAATGCAAGAAATGTTTAATTATTGAATGAATATGATTTTTGAGTGCCATATTCCCGCTAAATAATTCTTTGGTGTTAAATTTTTTTAAATTATGTTTTTGATATTGCCAGTCGAAAATCTACGTGTTTAAAGAAAATATATCACTTTTTCGGAGGATATTGTCTACGTAACACACCGCGACCGTCGTGCGTGTTGTGTCTCGAAATCGATTTTGGCAGTGTCACCGAGACTAGGGTAATAGAAGCGAATATCGTTCTGTCTTTAATAGTTTTTTCGCTTGATTATCTATTACACCATATAATATAATGTAACCTTTACTCTGTACAGTTAATTATCGTTGTACGTTCAATTTAATACAAGTCGTCTGCTAACTACGCTGTCAAGCCGATCTATCCCGAAGCTAATAATAATAACTTGTTACGAGGAAAGTTATAATCGAGGATACTTCAAATGCGCCAACTATGTTTAGGAGTGCTCGCGTTTATCACGACCGGAACTGGAAAACTCGTCAGTGTCGTGACGTGTGATGATGTTTATGATAAATCGATTGAATTTGTACGGAGTAAGAAAAAAAAATTTAAAAAAGATCGCCCACTTGACGTTGGCAAGTTGTTTTGTGTTAACATCTCGGTATGTAGTCTAAACGAATTCAAACGACTCGCAGGTACCTAGTGGTTGGAATGTAAGACATTTATCGTATCAATGTTGTGCTCGTTAACATACGCGATTATTCGTAGAAACGTAAAAATACGATTGAATATTTTAACATATTTTACAGGTCTCTTAATAACGCCCGAAGAGGGTAATCTGATTTCATTAGAAATCAAATCGCATCTCATCTGACTCAAACTGAATAATGCATTGTAATTATTGATCAATTATCGTACGTACGACGGTTTTATATTATGTTTATGCATAGGCGGCAAGCTTGATTGTAAATCTGAGTTGAATCTATAAAAAGTTTTATGGATTTTCGAACAAAGATTTATTTATTTTTTCTCGACGGTAAAAATGTAATTCGTTTGTCAAAAAGTTAATGGAACAGAGTTCACGGTACAGATTTATTCAACTATTCCTACTGTTTAATAAAATATCAACGTAAAAATGCATTACTGCGAGTTCTTCTAAAATATGTGGGGTTCGCGATTTAAAAATAAAAAAACATTGTAAAACAGCTTTTGGTCATGAGTTATTTATGTAGGTATAGAAATGTAAATCTAGTCGGGAACGGATTATCGTACGGCGACTTGGATGTCGGGCACTAAGAGAGTTTTCTTACTCCGCTCACTTTTCCTAACCGGCAAGTAGTTGTCGGACGAATTCGTATAATATTATTGTATTATGATTACAATCTTTAAATCGACGATTGGTTCGGGTCTTCAAAAACAGTGCTCGTGTATAGAGTACAGATTGTTTTTTTTTTAAATTATCATTTTAATGATTGTGTTTACTCAAAAATGATTGATTGATAAAGAAAATCTACACGTCCGTAATACATCTAGTTTCAAATGATCTGGTGTAAGCATAACGAGTTTCGAGTATATAATATTAATACCGTTTTATGTTTATGACTTTATAATCTTAATAACTGCAATAAATTAATAAACATTTGAAATTGATAGTTTATTTTATTTTTTTTATTGATGACTATTTTGTTATACCATGACAGCTCAACGATTATAAATATTAACAACAAATAAATTTATAGTTATCGGATAAATTTAAAAATTACTAAATCATTAACGCATTGAATTTCAGTTCATTCTATAAATCATGTCATCGAATAAATATTAAATTTTATCGTAATACTATAATGTTAAACAATCGTGTATTTTTTAATTGCTCTTCGTTCCGGTAAAACGTATTTAATTTGACTTTTAAACGAATTGTTCGAAACGGTATTTCTGGTATTAGAAACAATGCTCCAATAATAGTCGTGTTTGATTTTGTCGGTCGAATGAGTGGGCCAAATTGAAAAGTCGCTTTTCTTAGGTATGATTTTTGTCAGTTTTTTTAGCCTTTTTGTAGACAAAAATTGTCCAGGAATTCATACATTGAAAATGTGTCGTCGTTAATGCTCTCAACAATCATATTATCCATCTCGGAAATTCATCTGTGTTTTTATATTTCAATTAAATTATCAAACATCAATTTAACGATTTATAATACGAATCGAAATAATGCGTTTCATTGGTTTTCTCGGGGGTTTACGGTTTTAAGATAATTTAAATATACTCCGGAAAGGACTTCGGAAGAATACACGAATAAATGATCGGCGTGACAGGTGTGATTGCGCACGCTTATGATCATGATATATTACAGGCGCATTGTTACTGTTTTCGTTTATCGCGAATACTTTATTACTTAACGCGATTAATTGTCATTCGCAATCGATAAATTCGATTTTGGACTTGTACTTGCGTAACGACATGAAATACGTATGAATAAATTAGTGTTTATCGGACGATTACCGGTTCAAACGCCATTGGTAATAACTTAAATGAACCCGTAAGTAGCTTTGTATTATACCTGTGTATAATTGTGCAATAGGTATTTCGTTGTTTGGCATGATTTCGCACATAAAATGTACATTTGAAAATGCGGGCGCGGCTCGCTGAGCAGAAATGTGTTTGACGTTACAAATTTAATAATCGAAACGTTCAATCGAAGTAAAACAAATTAATTTTAGTTTGACTGCAAACAAAACTCGTTCGTGAAATGTATGTGAATTCGACGACCGTTCGAGTACAACTCCGCCGGGTGGTTTAATGCAAATATCGTGTATTTGTGTAATGATTTCGTCGGAAACATCGGCGTTTGAAATATACGTACAAACACCACAGGTTGTTCTTTCAAACCTCCAAAGAGTTATCATTATTATTGTTCTTGTTATTATTTTTTTTTTTTCGTTGAATTTTGTTTCGAAGTATATTGTTAATACATTTATGTAACCACTGCTGTTCGATAAAGTATAGTATATTATTTAGATTAATGAATATTTTTTGAAGTAAACTTAAAACATAATACTTTCATGGTTTTTCTAAAAGAAAAATAGAAAAAATAAAGTGACTAACCGGAATTATGTTTTTGAAGTAGTTCAATACGTATACAAATGTAGAGTCCAACGATGGTATTACTTTTGCGAAATCGAAAACTTATTTTTTCATTTCACGTAAAATCAAATTACTCCAATTTTATTTATCGACAAGAATACGGAACATAGTAGAAATTCGATTAACCGTCACAGTCGATACCAAGACTATGACGGTTAATCGAATAGACGGTTAACAGAAATTTTGCAAAGAATGTATGTAGGTATACATATTTTTTATGCGTGTATTTTCAAAATAAAATTCATAATTATTACATAATTATATATACATACCTCACTAATCAATATTAAACTAATACATATTATATAAAATAATCAGTCATTTTTTAAAAATGTTTTACTTTATTCTAATTTTATCTAATTTAACTAGATAGTTTCCGGGTTAGGCAACGCGACGAGTTTATCGTGATCGTCTTATCGCCTAATTAATTTTTTTTCGGCGGTGATCGATGACGGATAACAGAGAGTGACGGTAAATCGAATGACGGTGGATCGAGTTTCTACGGTATTTAAATTTTTTATTCACCTTAACATTTTTAATTGTTTAATTATTATGTCATAGCATGATTAACCGTGTATTCGTAATATGTTTCTGAATGACATATTAATTAAAATTTTTTGTAACGGAATTTTTTTTCTTTGTTTTTTTTTTTACAAAATATCTTAACAAATATAGAATGTATGTATATGTGTGTGTGTGTGTTTTGTAAATGATCACATATATAAAATATAAATTGTAAAGTGCCAGAGGAAAAATATGTCACTGCAGTCATTTGCATACCAAGCGAAATTAAATATTGTTAAAAAAATATTGGTATAAGTTTTGGAAAAATAAATGCTGTTGTGTTTTCTTTTTTTTTTATGTTGCTTTAAAAACCATTGAGTTTTCTAATAATTTTGTCGCAGTATTTTTTTAATTTCGGCGTTCGTTAATTAAGACACGTGTTCAACAAATACTAGACGTCAAATAGAGTTTATTTCACGCCTAAAAAATACAATATAATATGACGTGTCCACACCGTTTTTGTATATACAAACAATATAAACAAACCGAAATTTGTGAAAGCGTGCGTGTGTGTGAGTGAGTACGCGCGAACACTAATAATTCGTTTGAATTTTCCTATGATTATTGTTCCGATTAGATCACGCGTACCTGTGGAAATTCGTTTTCACAATTTGCCAATTAATCCGTATGACCTCAAGTTTTTCGGTCAAAGTCCGAAGGGTAGTAAATAATAAATAATTGTTTCACGTTCGATTATGTGAATGGATCGCGGCTCGGCCAATAAACGGACCGAAATTAATCTCTTCTCGTTCGTCGGTCACAGAATTATTGCCGTCGTCACTTTCAAACGTCAAACGGTTCTCGATTTGTCTGTCGTCGCAATGGATTCCGGCCGTGCGAATAGTGGTCATATGTTTGTGTTTCGCGTGACTAATCGGTCTCACGATCAATGTACCGGAGGCGTATTATAATATGCTTTCATAGTGTCCTTTTTTTTTTCAGGAATCATTAACCACCACGTGATTCGTACGGTAGTTTATTAAACATACTGCAACCGCAAATCGCAAACCCGAATTAATTAATTATCTATCAAATTATAGGTACGTGGAATTAATTATTTCGCGATAGGAGATTGACAAAATAGCGCATGTAACGTTAGATTTCCAATCGTATCTACAAACAATCGGCGGACGGTCGTTATTCCTTCTGAAATCATTATCAAGGTTATTATTATTATTACGACTTATCGCAGGCGAAATAACGTGTTGAAGACGTTTCGAAAACAAATTTATTCGAATTGAATACGGGCGAAGTAGTATATTAATGTATGGCGCGCAGAAAACGACGAAATGCATTCGATAATATGCTGTAATTATTCGATTATAAAACAAAACATTGATGGGAAATTCTTTGAGAATCGATCACCGAATTATCGTTTCAATACAAAAATGTTTGCCTTTTAAAAATCAACAATAATTTTAAATGAACCGTTTTCGATATTATCGCGTACCTGCCGCACGCGTGCTATAGAGTCACATGTGAATTTTTAACGAGTTAATTTCAAAAACTTTTCGCCAAAAAACCACACTCCCGGGGAATTGGACGTTTGTACGTACTATGTGTTTTACGTGAGTTAAAAAAATAAAAATAAAAATAAAACCTTTAAAGTATTCAATCAAAATCTCGAAACAAAGTCTCGGCATTGAACGGCAAACACGTCAAGGGAAGAAATACAAACAGCCGTTAGTGCGGGGAGAAGGGTACGGGGAAAAAAGCGTAGAGGCATTTGATAAGTGTACACTGCGTTCGGGAACGCACACACACATGCATATATTTTATATATATATATACACGAAAAGGAACTTGTTGTTTGTCCTACATTATTTTTATCCATTATACCTTTACCACGAGACTCGCACACATGGGTGTGGTACTGTGGTATACGCGTGGTATCGGGATACACACACACACAGCCTTACCCGATGAACCCGAGTCCTCACGACCCGCGTGTGATCGAATATTGAGTAGTGCGACAAAGCTTCCCACAGCACTTCCGACAGGTCTGATAATATAGGCCTCTCGGTGCACGAAAAACTACTTTCCGACGATATACGTAATAACGTCAATGTAATAACTGTAGGGCCGGATTTTTATGCAAATGCATATTATTCTGCATTTGACTCATAACAATTCTGATTGAATATCTTGACGTTTCGTAACACGTAGATTCTGCTATTAATTTCTGTTATTGCATATTTTTGCATATTTGCATCAAAATGCATAAAAGTTGCATATTTCTGGATAATCACATAAAATGTGCATATTTTATAAATACTCATAAAATATTTTAAATTTTATTCGAAAGTTTGTTATACATGCCGATTGCCGACATTCTTGACAAATATAATTCGACCTAATAAAACAAAATATTTTACAATAGGAAATTCCGTGACACACGTATATGTAGATGTATAACGTTATCTTCTAAAATTTCTGGAATTATAAGCGGAGAAATAAGAAACGATGACGAAGACCTTGCAGAGTGGTCACCAGAAGATATTTCTTGTTTCAAATACGCACCTATTGTGTCAGAAGACGGGGAAAGAAGTTTTAGGGGACTGTAATCGAACCATCTTTTCCAATATCGCCGGAAACGGGCGAGAGCCGATGCAGGAGGAAACGCATATTTTAATGTCCGCGGAAACGGATCATCCTGCCGAATTGGTAAAATAATATTATTTTAGGTCTCTCGCCGCAGTGTTCAAATAATATAAAAAATCATCTACGATTTTTCTTCATTTCTTTCATGTTTTTAAAATCAAGTCCGGCCAATCGATGCCATTCGAAAACCAATACATAATCGTTATCGAATTAATTAAAACCGCATACTACCTTTACACATGCCTATACAGTATACGATATATGCATATATATATATATATAGCGTGTAAGCATGACGAAGTGTATTGCGTGTGAAATGTAACATGCGGCGCCAATCGTTTGTTTCAAAATACCTCGATATACGTGTGTGTGTGTGTGTGTGTGTGTGTGTGTGTGTGTGTGTGTGTGTGTGTGTGTGTGTGTGTGTGTGTGTGTGTGTGTGTGTGTGTGTGTGTGTGTGTGTGTGTGTGTGTGTGTGTGTGTGTGTGTGTGTGTGTGTGTGTGTGTGTGTGTGTGTGTGTGTGTGTGTACAAAATAATAATGATATGACAATCTAGTTGATTATTGTCGTTACAGGACGAGATGTGTATGCACATAAACGTAATGCGAGACAGTACATCATCGAATTTTTCTTTTTTTTTCTGTTGAAACGTCTTCAACTTAAGAAATTGTTATGTTCTGTCAAGTGTAACAACTCGGTATAGGATAACACAAAGTTTTGTAAATATCATCCCGAAAACGCGTAGTTTATAATATACAGGGTGCATACGAGGTTATACTCATTGCGATTCACTATCATCGTTATGATTATAATATTTTTTTGTGTTTAAATTATGTATAATTTGTGTATGATTTGTCTTTATCAATGCGTGAAACCTATAATTTTTCCTAGAATAATTTTTAACGCAGTAATATTTTGATGACAAATTGTTTTACTGTAGTTTTGACCTACGTGATTTAAGGAAAAATTAGCTTTCTAGAACGACGAGCTCTGCACTATTTAGACCGTTTAGTGAATATTTACGCTATTTATTAATTAATTTTATTAATTTTTTTTGGCGATCTTGAAAGTTATTAATATTATTTTCTGTTGAACTTATAGTTTTAAACGTATAAATTTTAATTTAATAGATACGATTATTTACAATATGTGAAAAAATGTATGGACATTAATAATTAATAATTAATCAGATCGTAAACAGTTGAATATCAAAATTTCCCGATATATGTACGATTTTTACCACAAAAACGTGTCGTCGCGTTTGATTATATTCTAAACAGGGTTCAAAAATATATCGATTCTCGTGATACACCTTGTAGATACGTGTATATACACTGTGAATGGGGTAAACACGATAAACATAATTAAAAAAATTCGCTGAGAGCACACTCGGCGACGGGGTCGGCGGCAAGCCATCCGAAACATCCGTCGGAAAACCCAGAGAGTGACGAACTTTAACCGTATACCTATACGGTGTACGGCCCTTTTATTACGTTAAAAGCCAGTCACCCCTGAATAAACAATTCGCAGTAGACGGAGGCGGCGGCCGTACAACAAAATCGACTGCCACCGTCCGGATCGCAGCGACGTTTCAATTCGTGCGACGATTTAAAACCGAAACCCTCGTTTTCGCCCACGTCACGACGAACGACTTTGCGCCGCGGCCGAAATCCGAAAATTTCGTTTGCCGCCAACATTTCGTCGTTTGCGTCTGACGAACGTTTCACGGCCGTGTGCGGCGTGTAGTAGCCGTCTCGGGCCTCCGCCGAGGCGACGCGTCGACGGTCTGAAATAGTGCTCTTGATTTGATGTGGACATTACCCGGGTACCCACAAACCCGGGTACCAGTTTATTGGGGTAATACCCGATTTTGTGGGTAATCAACGTTTTTGGATAGTGGGTACTCAATACCCATTACCCAAAATTTTCGGGTACCCAATGGTTTTTGCAGTTATATGTAAACGGTTGTTTTAAGTACCTATTAATTGCTAAGAGGTAATCGATATTAAATTTTACATTACACAATTTTTCGAATAAAAAATGTTTCCTCTTTTAAATTAGCAAAATTACGGTTTAAAAATAAAATTTTAAGTACTTTATGTGAGTGCTACTAGGGATATTATACTTAAATAATTATTTTTTTCAAGTACCTATATTGTTGAATACTATGTTACAAGCTATTATGAAACCTATATTGCGGATAACGGATATAGTGGCCTTATTATATAGACAATAATCGAAAACGCCTTCGCGAAATATCGTCTTTTCGTACGGTCTCTCGACGAAATTATGGAACGGTCTCGTCGGCGGGCAAAAAAAAAAAAAAAAAATACACGTGCGCAACAGACTCGTGAAAACGATCTGGACGTCTTCGAAAACGGTCTGCGAATCGAGTGCGTGTGAATTATTATTATTCAGGCGCGTACCCAGACATTTTTTGTTTGGCGGGGCTGATGGAAATTTAAATATATACCTATACATGCACATTTATTTATATACATAATATAAAACACTGTTGTCACAAATATGTATTATATAAAAAATATTATATAAAAAAAAAAAAAAAAATAATAATAATTAAATTAAAATTTGAAGTCGCCTAGCTCTACCGCTTGTTGGCAAATTAATCTAACACATTTTCATCTGTTATTGAAATATCCCTATGAATTTCAAGTTAAGCTAACCCGACAAGACGATTTTCTAAAGTATTGTTTCTTAAATATGTCTTCAACCTTCTTAATGTCGAAAAACTACGTTCAACGGATACTGTTGATACTTTATCACTTTATCACAATGAATTAAAGCATCTTTGGAGGTCTTTGGTCGTGATGATTGTTGAACAGGTTTCCATTTAGTAATCCATAAGTCATACTCAGCGTCTATAGAGTCCATAAAACCAGGTAAATCATCTATGTAAAAATGTACTGCTGCTCTGATACTAGAAAAGTTGTTATTGGTACAAAAAAAAGGTAAGACATTTTGTAAAGAAATAATAATATATTTAATATAAATAATAATAATTTCTTTTTTTTTTATATTTGGGGGGGGAGGGCTACAGCCCCCTCAGCTCCCCATTAATGTGCCTCAGGCCTCTGCTATTATTATTATTATTATTATTACTATTACTGTTACTACTGTTGTAGTTGTTGTTATTGTTACGAGCTGACCCGTCTCGGAGGAGTAACGAACAAAATATCGCGTGTAGAGTTTGTGTGATCGTTACATTATTAATGACTCTGTTTGGACCGGGTCGTTTCGAGACAGGAGCGTACGTCACGTCTAATCTGGGCGTCGTACGGCCCGGGGGGCGATTAATAATAATATTAATGAGTAACGGTCGTGCGACGTACGGCCGAACACCGTGTGGTCGACTCCGTCGAACGCCGCCGCGTATGACTGGACCCCGTCCCGGTCCCGTGTTCGCGCGTTTATACGGCCGTTTTTCCGGTCTCCGGGAAAGGCAGGTCCGAGTCTGAATCACCCCGGTAACGGACGCGAAAACCACTTTTCGCCGAGTACGATCCGGCGGCGTGTCCAACACTAAAAATACAGCCTCAGCTACTGGGAAGGTCTTCGCATTCATTTTGCCAATTGGTACAGAGACATTGCCCCATCCGTTCCTCCTTACCCATGGTTTGATAAATCTAAACTATCTCGCAAGAATATTTCCTTTTTCTCTCGTCATCGCTTCGGACACACATTATTACCCTCGCACTCATATAAGCGTGGCTTAAATGATTCCCCCCTCGGCACTCGCCATTCTACTCCCGCTACCTGCGATATCATTCACATCCTTTTTAACTGCCCATATTTACTACTCGACGTAAAATTTTTTTCACCTTCATTAATTCTCTAAATGTTCCAGCAAACCCTCAGTCTATCCTTTCCTGCGATCTCCAAGCTGTTATTTTATCTACACTTAACTTATTCAAACAGGCTGGTTTCATAATTTAAAAATAAATAAAAATTGTTTTCCTAATATATTAAACTTCTACCTATGTATTCATATAAATATATTATAATTGTTGAAACTAAGGGTCGACACCAAGTTTCTAATACAAAAAAAAAAAAAAAAAAAGCTGGTAAGTGAGATGATGGTGGTACAAGTTCGTCCTTCGTCCCTTCGGTCCTCGGACAAGATATTGGTGATGAATGTATTAAGTTTTAAAGAAATTATGACTCATTTCTTTAGTATAAAACGATTCTGAGCAAAGCTTCAGTGTAATATAATATATTATTATTTAAATACTGTTTACGTATTTTACGTATTTTATTTGTATAATTTTTGGTGAGTTATAATAATTTATTAAAAAAGTGTGTATAAAAAAAAATCTCAAAAATCGAAACTTTTGGACAAGGATTTCTATACGAAAAAGTGTTTACAGAAAAAAAAAAGACAATAATAATAATAAAAAAAATAAACATCATTGTAAAACCATAAGATCTTTCGCTTCACTCAGAATCTAAAACACCTCTAGCTCGCCGTACGTATCGTTTTACGCTGCAGTATTTCTGTCTCATGATCCCTGGCGGTGATTAAGAAAATAAATGAGAATCACACCGAACGTTTGTAAAAACACTGCAGTCGGGACAACACTGCGCGGATCCTCGTTCTTCCTCCTGATCTCCCATCAGTGTCACGGAAAGGAAATAACAATATTTTCGTCAGTAAAAATTGTAAACAAAAAGATTCCGTCTTATCGGTTCACGGCATTTGTGCGGTTTCTGAGGACGTAATGTTTTTTTTTTCCTATACACAATATCACAATACGAGACGCGCATAAAAACGTTGTTTTTTTAATCAGGGATCTGAATTCGCGCGCGTGCTTTTTCGAAATTAATTCTCGCGCAGAACACGCACATACACTCAAATCAGTTTTATAGACGGCATTGGTACTTAAACGCTATCTCTTATTTCTGCGCGCGTATATACGTACATACATACGCACATACAGTGTACTACGCGTTATTCGTGATTTCCACGTCGAATTCGTGCGACGAATAGGACGACGTCGGTGATTCTGTGTTTTACTACTCGAACGGCTGTCTCGTGATATTATTTACGTTTAATCGTACGCGTGCCGTTTGAACATTTCGTCCTCGTCGGAAACGCGGCCCGTTTCGGCGGTTGATATACATAAATATATACAGTAGATTCTTTATATGTCGAACGTCGCTATCTCGAATTTTTCGTTATCTCGAACTACATTGATTCCCCTTGAAACTACTATTACACTTCATAGTGTTTTGCTCTCGATATCTTGATATAAAATTAATCGCTTTTCGTTATCTCGAGTATACAAATAATATTTTATTCACATTGTGTGGAAAAGGATTATAATTTACACGTATTATATATGTGGAACATGGACAAATAACAAAATTTTATCAGATACCACCGAAAATACCAGCGATAGTGAAGATAAACCACAAAATGAGGAAGAAGTCACTTTTGAAGTTACAATTTAGCAAGCTAAACATGCTTTAAAAATATTAAGGCATTTTGTCGAGACTACTACGGTTATGGAAGACGTCGTGGCAGAAAGAAGTAATAATAAGCGAACTTAAATAACAGATTTTTTTGAAAAAAAAATTATTCGTTCAATCATGTATTCAGTTATTTCAATTATTTCAGTATTTTAGTTTTTAAATTATGGATTTTAATCATTCGTATTATGTAATATTCATAACCATACACATATAATATATATGTATTTAAATTTTATAAAAATTTTTAATAAAACTCGATATCTCGAAGTTTTCGATATCTCGAACTTTTTCCCGTTCCCCTCGATATTCGATATAACTAGAATCTACTGTATTACCGTTATGATACGCGCGGCTTTACCGTTTATGGTCGCGCGTACCGTGCGCTCACGAAACCGTTCGGCCAACGACCACCACCATCGGCGGGGGATGATATAGAGATTCGGACGTCAGTTCGCGCGGGGGCTATCCGTCCAAACTTCGTTTTAAGGGGCCGTACACGTCAGGGTGGAAACGGGTGACGTAAGGATCGAGGAGTACCTACGCAACACGGGCCGCCCTCGGGTCTCGGATGGGACTCGTGTCGTGAGGATAGTCGGTGTATTGTTCAAAACTCGAATCGTTCCGCACGTTATAATACACATAACATATATATATATATATATATATATATATATATATATATATATATAATTTGTTTTTTTTCGTTTTTTATTTTTCGATTAGTCGAGTATGTCGCGGTTATTTTTTACGTTATCACGAGATCAACGTCTACGCCGTCACTTTCTCTGTTCTTTTTACCGTGCCGAACAAAAATACTCCTCTTACCCGGCGGTTACGAGTAAAACCTGACGTTGTTGTCAAACTTTGGTACAAAAAAAAAAAAATAAATAAACAAACAAACAAATAAAAAATGCCACGTACAACATTGCATTATAGTTTCATTTTTCACTTTTTTGGCGATTTTATTTTTTATTTTTTCCAACTATATTTTATGTTATTTTCAACAATAGAAAATACAAGATCTATATAACATGCCGTTCGTCTGATAAAACGACTTAGATTTATTATTAATGAGGAATGGTGTGTTCGTTTCTTTCGTTACTTTACCTCGACTTTATTCACAACAACAGGGCACCGCGGGCGAATCTGGTCCGAAACAAGACACCGCCGGGTAAGCATTCCGGGAACCGCTGGTCTGCGTTACGGGTTACACGAATATACGATTATATCGATTTTGTATTGCCTCTCCTCTCGTCTGGAGCTATTTTTTTATCGAGTTCTATTTTCGACCTGTTTTCGTCGACCGGGTTTACTCACTCGATTTCGATCCTTTCGAAACACAGACGTCTGTTTACGATCATCCTTCTTTTAGAATAATTTACACGCGTGATCCGGGAGTCGTTATAAGTTACGTTGCAAATCAAGTTTTTTTATTTTAGCAAGCGATCATCCTTCTTTTAGAATAATTTACACGCGTGATCCGGGAGTCGTTATAAGTTACGTTGCAAATCAAGTTTTTTTATTTTAGCAAGCGTACTTATGTTTATCGCGTTTTCTACTGCGTACTAAACCGTTTCCGTTTTAGTTTATATTTACCTACGCGTTAATATCGTATACCTATACGAACACACTGATTTTGGCGCGTAAGTAATATCGTATACGCACTGTACGCAGGGCCCCACGATGATCTGACAGTTATAATTCAACCGTGTACGTTATAAAGGAATTTCATCGTGTATACAATAATTTAAAACGGTAATAAAACTACTTTTTACGATTAAAATAATATTTCAATATACGCGTTTATATTTTCGAGTTTTTAATGTTCGAGAACACCTCTACCGGTACATTTTTTCTTAGTAAAATAGAAAACTTACGATCTGTGCACACAAATAACACAATGAGTAAATGAGTTTACAGTTTAACTGGACGAACTACTAATTAATATAACGTTTCATTACTCAGCTACTCTAAGTATTAAATATTTACGTTTCGTTAATAATTAGTCGAAAAAAACTTACAACTTTAAAACATTTATTAACACTATCAATAAAAAAAAAAAAAAAAAAAATTACTCTCTTTCTGTACTATTAATTTTTCATTAGTAGTTGCTCTTCGAGAAAACTAAAAACTTCAACATTTCAAAATTTAAAAAAAAGTAAATCATTATTTCATGAGAATATAACTTTGTTAGTATCTTTAATAATTGTACGCGAAAATATTCTAATCCATGCGCTATACACAATGAAACGGGAATATCATAAGATTGTCGTGAGACACTTGTCGTATAAAGGAATGTATTTTGATTTATAAAATTTGCATAATAGACGACGAACAAGTGTACTTTGCGTCTTTTTCGGCGCCTTATCGTGCGTTCCTTAACTACACTTTCGAATTTCAATTAGTTATGATTGTCATACGATATTGATTATTTATACCATAAACTGTAATTTCGTATACAGTGCAATGATGGCATAGTGTTATTGGACAATCTATGTCACGGAATTTCTAAAAAAAAAAAAAATTTTTTTGGAAAACGTGACTGATATTTAATACGTATTTCATCACATAATAGCCATAAGATATGACTACATAAATTCACAAAATTATCTCTACGAATCGCGTCGGTGAAGACGTTTTGAAAAATCCGATCACTGACAGCAACGATCGAGATTTTCTCTTACATAAATATTACTCTGAAAGTAAGTGTTATCAGAAAAGAAAAAAAAAAGTAAACCTCATAAAATCTTCAGCCTTTGCAAGAATTAATTAATTTGTTTTTTTCAAATCGATTAAAACAGTTATGCCTGCATTCGAAAGTTTGCGGTTTCAATGCAAAGAAAGTGACGTCGAACGTATCGAGTTGGTTAACTTTTTTTAAATATTAATAAAAATAATAATTAAACGCCCTGAGTAGTCTGCGGTTTCAATGACATTTGGCATCACGTTATCATTTTTGAGGATTAACTGGCCCGAAGAAATAATGACTTCACTCTTGGTTCAGGCACCATTCCCGGTAATCCTCCTCACAGACTGAAAAAAAAACAGCGCAGTGAATAAAATCTTAATTAACATATTATTAATCATAATCAAGTATAGAACGGTATCGTACTTATTCCCATGTCTGCCACGGTCTAATTGTACATCCACACAAACGCCTGATGTAGTACCTAATAAATAACAGATTGTGAGACGATAAAAAAAAAAAAAATAATAATTAAACAAAAAAAAAAAATTAAATATAAATATATTGCTAATTGATAAACCGACAGGCAAATAATAATAATAATAATAAATATGTTCTTCTAAATTAATAAACAGTCACGAAACGTTCGATGAAAACCCGCAAGTGTGTGGAATCATTCGGTGAAATGTAAATGAATCGTGCGGACGAGAAAAACCATTGAGTTTTCACAACGTAATGACGTCATTTCCTTTCATTACCGAAACAATAGTCATCGTCGAAACGTCCGACGGGAAAAACATACAATAACTCGATCGCGGGTTAGCGAAACGGAAACCTCCGATGTCCCGGACCAATAACGTTGTTGTCCAGTGCCTTTAATTACAATTTTTCATCGGTGTCGAACCAACAATACGGTCCGCGACGTTGTCTCTTCCACCGTATCTATAATAAACCTTTTTTTTTTGTTTTTTGTTTTTGTTTTCGATCCGAGTGAGACCATACCCGTAGTATCACTGCCACCCGACTTCCGCCATTACGACGACGAAACGCGTATTACGTCCGTTAGTTATTAGTTCCAAAACGACGTGTACGAACCGTGTTATTTGTTTTAATTTAATATAAATTAATTAATTTAATCGACTTTTATGCCTCCGGATAAATCAACGATCAAGAGTGTGTGTGTGTGAGAGAGAGAGAGAGAGAGACGAAAAATTAATAAACCGTCCGAAAACGTATTAGTCGCTGCGACGGAAAACGGCGGCTTTGAAAAAAAGTGTTTATTGCCGCCGCGTAGGTTCACGGCTTTGTGCCACAATCGTCGGCCCAGGAAAATGTTATTTATGCGGACACTACCGGCTGGGAGATTTATCGATAACACGTCCGTATCGGCGCCGTATTGTACTCTTGACGTTATGACGTCATTATGTAAAAAGCCTTACGCGCGGCGTAATAATTGGCGCGCAGGCGAAACACCAAGTGTGTTTGTTTACGTGTACCTATATTATATATTATTATCATTGCCGCTTCGTCGTCGTCGTCGTCCGGTTTCCGTGCGAATTACCGCATCTGTCCCGCAAAAATTGAACAAAATAAATCGCGTATAGCTAGGGCAACGCACATTCCGTTGACTTGATGTGTGTATTTTTGTTCATACACGCATTAATACTATTCAATATACGTATAAACGAATTATCGTCTTAATAAAATAAAATAAACACATTGTTTCGTACGGTCGGATAGCGTTACACCGAATGTCCGTGCGTGTTTCGTAAATCGAGAAAACCGGAATGGTCTTCGTATTATTTTAAACGATATTCAGTCTGATCGTAGGTGCGATTCGGGAGGTGTCCGAGATACTAAAACTTCGTCGAATTCAAATTATAGTACCCCCCCCAAAAAAAAAAAAAAAAACCCGATGGTACTGTTGTCGATTTTTACACTTGTGATCGGTTTTATTATATTGTAGTTGGGAATTGTTTCCCGATCGATGAAATAATAGTTCAAACCCATTATTTTAGCATTTACGCGTTTTCGGAAGCTCACGTTTTATATTTTTCGTACAACGCGACGGTTCGACATTGAACGGTGAACGTATCGGCTATAAATGTATATTCTACGACATTAAGACCGAGAAATATCGTGTGAATTACAACTCGTCCGTCCGCCGTCACGCCGGGTGAAAAATTTGCTGTCCAAAAAGAGGAATAACAAAAAATTATATTAGAAAAATTATGTTAATTTAACTAGTAGATTTGTAATAAACATTTAACAGCTAGAACTGTTCAACTGTATATTTTATCGATTATATATATATTTATATCCTTTTTATTCAAATTTATTAAGGTAGCTAGTCTGTAAGTGAAAAAATTCTACTTTGAAAGCAATTATTGACCATTACAGGTAAGAACTTC
The DNA here is from genome assembly GCA_027580255.1 of Therioaphis trifolii. NCBI lineage: Eukaryota > Metazoa > Arthropoda > Insecta > Hemiptera > Aphididae > Therioaphis > Therioaphis trifolii. The sequence continues at coordinate 22,488,209 of CM050409.1, forward strand.
TAAGCAATATAAATATAAATATGTTAGTGTTGATAATCGATAATAAGGGTGTGGTATAATACGGGTCACTGATATTATTAAAATGTAGCCCACCCAGAAATAGAGTTCTAGTTGCGCCTATGGTCGGTTGGTCTAATCAAATTTGATTTTTATACCTTTTTTACGGCTCACTTTTATGTCTTATTAAGAACGTAAAAAAAAATATTGTAGTCATTTGCCTTCGGAATTCTTATTCGAAAAAAAATAAAAACAATAATGATCTCTACAGGAGATACGAATAAAAACTCGAACTCAAAACATTATCTTTCATAAAAACACTATGCGGTATGAATATCCGTGTAAGCGACGAAAGAATTGAGTTTGCCTAGAGTATTGTAACGAAAAAAAAAAGTAATAATAATAATAATTGTAATAATAATAATGAAATAATTGCATTCAAAATTGAATTCGCTTTTATTTTTTCACCGGATACTATCGTAGTGTGTGTAATTTTATAAACGTGTACACGAAAATAATTATAATAATATATATACTCCACTTCATAGTTGATCTTATTATAATGAAGTGGGAACTTTTGTTCTTTTTAATTGAAATTCTAATTTATTGCAATGCGAGTATATATAAAAATACACATGTCGGTGTAGTATAATAATTGTGAGTAAATACGTAACAATGTTTACCGTAATCGTTGCCTGTTGCGCCAACTACAATTAGTATTGTTTGTACAACATAAATTTTGAACGACGCGCAATATTCGAATTCTGATCGACAAATGTACGTATAACGAAGCACGTGAATTCACGGATTCTACACGAGGTCATGACTTGATGACCAACCGACATGCCGAATCGACGATGGGGGCGGTTTTTATCGTTTTTAGTCGGCAAATCGAGAAATGAAAAATATAGGTGGCCACGTTTTACGGTTTAATTGTCTAAAATTATAATTCATAGAATACTTTTTTTCGATAGTCAATCATAAATAACCTACGTTATTTTGTTTTTCCTTCACGACATGTCCAATATTTTACATTGATCGATATTGATCTTATTTGAAAACTTCTTAAAAATTTGTTTTATAACCAATCGCTGAATGTACGAAAAATAAACGATGATAATGTGTTATCACTTATAATGTTATAACGCTAAAACATACGTAATATTCAAATTGAAAATTAAGCCAAAAAAAAAATACACGTGGAGCTGAAAATAACCCAAAAACACCTATGAACCTGTTTCAATTCGATTTGATTTCTCGACAACGAGGCGTTTAACGCAAATCGATAAAAGTTCTGGTACGTATTAAATGTATCGATATTGATGTATTAAAAAAGAGCTAGTTCGAGGAGGACTTGAAGACGACTGTGGCCTTTGTCCCTTCCGTATATACTGAAGCGACGGTACATAAACGAGCGGAAAGAAAATACACGTTGTCGATAATTTTACGTGTGTGACGACATAAGACAGTTTTTGAATAAAATATTTTACTCACCAAACTTATCAAACAATTTTTTTTTCTGTCATGGCCTCTCGAGATCGAGACTCTGGATTACTTTCGAATAAAACGAATTCATTCAGCACCACGCTATTACCTGATCTTGTGTTCACCGCTGTTTACAGTATGTCGCCGAGTCTGTTTATTATTACGATTCAGCGAATTTTTAATTGTGGACACATTCAACGACGTGTTTCAAGTGAATTATAATATTCTTATTCGAATTCACTTGTCAATTTTCGAGTATTGAAAACAAGACAATAAATAAATAAATAAATAAATAAATAAATAAATGAAAAAGGCACAGACGAAGTCGACACGGTTTAAGCTGTGATATCGCGCATACCTACTGCAATAATTGTTATACGACAAAAAATAATCTCACCGCATGAATAAATCGACACACGCGTAATCTCGAAGATTTCATCTAAATGTTTAGCGTTTTGTCTGTACGTGCATGTTATAGAGAGTAAACCTATGCTCAGTATGATTTTAATTTGCTAACGTTTATTGAATGTGATGAACACATACTCACGTGCACGTGCGTGCGCACACACACACACACACACACACACACACACACACACACACACACACACACACACACACACACACACACACACACACACACACACACACACACAAAGGGGAGTCGTGTTGAAATATTTATTTTCCGGCAGACATCCGAGCTTTTTGAAAGTATGCTAGTTACGATATTATTACGCATAAATATCAAATACATTTTTTATGTTACTCGCGAGATTATAAGTGCACGTCTCGTGAACCGAAAACGTTTCGACATTTATCTCGACTAATTCGGTTTGTTATTTTAAACAACAGGTAAAAATCACTCATCGTCCATATTTCATTTGGCGAAAAACGAAAAATATAAATAAATAAATAAAGAAAAACACATACACACACACAGTACTTACATTGAATAGTATTAGTTCAGCGGTGTTCAACCTTTTTAACGATTCGGCACACTTTATTTCATAAAAAATTTTCGCGGCACACTAATCCGTATAATAGCATATACACTATGTATGACAATAAAATGTTCCGCGACGCGACGTAAAAGGATAGAGACGGCTGCGACAGGCATACCAATATTAAACACTATTTTATGTATCTACGATTAATGATTCAGCCTTTATGTTTGGTATTTATCAGTTTTCACCAAGGATTTGCACCCGAATTAAGCCGAAACCTGAAAAAAACCCGAATTTTTCTTCATTGTTGGAAAAACTATTGAGAAATTAGAAAAATGACCTCTCTAAAGTACCATCTCAAGGTGATTTCTAATCTATAGAGATACTGGATAAATCTTTTGGACCAAATCTACAACCCAAAAAAGCGTATACAAAAAAAAAATTAGCATTTTAAATCCAAAAAATCCTTCTCTCCACTTTAAATCTAAAAATGGGTCAATACCTCTATAACCCGAATTTATTTGTGGGGATTCAAAACCCGAATCATCCAACGCCTTTATACACCCGTTTGAAAACCCAATTTAAAATTCCACAACCCGAAACCCAAAACCCGAAAAAACCATTTGGGTGCAAAGCCTTGGTTTTTACCGAATATCGATAATAATGCTGGTAAATACAAAATTATAAAAATGTTAATAGATTTATCGCGGCACACCGGTTGAAAACCACTGAATTGGTGTGTTAGTTTTATTTATAGCATACATTTTATATATATTATTGAGGCATTCGATTATTTAACTCGTAATGTTATACTAAGTGGACATCTATATAATAGTAAAATCGATATTTGGCTTATTGTATACGTGAAATATATCCGGTTCTAGCAAAAGTATAAAAATTAACATTAAGAGTATACAAAAAATGTGTGATCCGGGGAGAAGAGAAAAAAAGGATCGCCTGGAAAAAAAAATTAAAACATTAGCACGCTTCAATACACATGAATAATTGAAATATTGTTTGTATCTTACGATGAGCTTTGTGGTGCGCAGCATCACGTCTTATGAAACACGCGTGTGTGTGTGAGAGGCGTACGTGTTATAGACACTCGGCGGCGCGAAAACACGCAAAATCCATCTGCCGTGAAAACTTTTATGTACGTTTTCGTTTATAGATCTCTTATAATTTTTTGTTTTTTTTTCCAGATGTTGACATAAACGGCGAAGGTACACGCAAAGGTCGGGTCAGCCTCTCGGGACAACGGCCATGGACATCGCCGGCGGAGGTGGAGGAGGTGGAGGCGGAAGGCCGTCGACCAGGACGTGGCGAAGACTGAGCCTGAAACAATACAAGAGAGCCCCGACTCAGGACACGCCGGAGGTGAGTGTTTCGCGTCGAACATCCGTTTACCGGCCCCCGGCGTACTCGCCGAGTGTACATTTCATTATTTCCTCGCGTTTCCGGTCGATTCGACTCGGAATCGAGCCGACGTCGCGGCCGACGGTCGTACTGAACTCGGTCGGTCGTGAGCGATCGATAGATCTAGCCCCACAGTGCAAAAACTTCGTCGATCCGTTGAAATTCGTTTCCAATTCTAAACGCTATCCCTTAAAAAAAAAAACCATTTCAATCACAGGCGTATCAGAAAAATGTAAAATAATCATGATCAAGGCCCCACCGTCGGTCTCGATCGCGTATCGACCTGGACAGAACTTCCGTCGAGGCAAAATGACGAGGAACTCCAGCCGACCATCAGTCGTCATCAAAAATGTGTATTGACTTCGGTTAGAGGTAAACTGACTGATGACTGAGAAGTCTGATTCCGTCGTACAGATGATCTCAGTAGGTACAGAAAATTCGGACGAAACGTGAGAGTCACATTCCCCGCAAAGAACAATATTCCATACTAATGTAAGAATTATACTCGTGGTTTCCTCGAGAGTTTAAATCAGAAATTTGGAACTCTATTTTAAAACAAATAGCTATCGAATATATTTTACAAAATTTTTTTGAAAAAATGCTTTCATGAAAAATGTGATGGGTGCAACACATAATTATTAATTCTAAAAGTACGTAATTGTTTTAATAAAATATAATTTATATACAATGAAACCTCTGAATACCGGACACTCTCGGTCGCCAAAATATTGTCCGTTATTTAAAGGTGTCTGCTATGCAAAGAGAAAAAATAAAAGAGGTCAATATGACCCCGTCCTCATAAAAACCTCCGCTATTTGAAGGTGTCTGTTAAGGCAGGTTTTACTGTATGTCATAATATAATGTTCGGTTTAAATAGACAAACATAGCAAAAGAAATCGTAAAACGCAATTATAAATTCACCATATACGATTTCGGAGTACCTAAAGATTTTTGAAAATACCTTCGGATGCCATGTATCAAAAAGAAAAGAGAATATCTGGTTCGAACAATGATCGAAATGATTTTGTCGCGAAATCCGTCAAAATTAATCGGTCTCGTTAACTCGTTTTCCCGATCGTCTGTGCTCGGTGCTCGGGGCCGACACGGGCGGTTAACATTCGATCGTTGCAGGGTTAACACAGTTGTGGCCGTAGCGCCGTCGTCGGCCAAAACGAATTACCCGCCGGCGTTGAGCGTGGGTGCCTACGTTTACGGGCACTCGGAGGTTGAAATGCGACTCGGGCGTAAAACCATCAGCCCGACAAACGTCTCTTTAATTAAAACCGTTTTCGCGCACTCGTCGTGTACTCGTGTTGTTGTCGTGTCCGGGCCGCAAGTCTTGTGCGACAATGCGACTGTTCCGATTTCCACTCACGCACGATGTTCAACGATATTTAAAACGCTAATAAAACAACTACAAAAAAAGGAAATGGATAAAATACAGACATACATGTATTAGTGATGTTACGAACAAATCGATTTCCGAACCAAGCCAAACCGAACTCGGATTGTTCGGTTTGGTCTGAAAATCGAACTCAAAATAACAAATAACCGAACCGAACCGAACGGAATCGTCGAACGGATTCGTTTCGAAAATCAAACCCGAGAAATCGGGGCAGAGCTTATTACGCCCGGTATGACGTGAACAAAGACGATTAAAATAGATCCAAAAACAAATTGTTTTGTGGTTTTATCACACTTCCCACTAATCGCCGGGACGATTTTAAAATCGAAAAATCAATACGATAAATCGAAGTGCGTATTTTCACAATATTGATTTTATTTTTCAATATATAATCGATTACGCGATTATACTGGGGATTTTACGTTTATTTTTATTTTTTTGAATATTTTGACTTTTTTCAAGTGAGATTTGAGTGCGATTAAATATCGATAATGTACGGTTCAGTGTTATTTCGAATAAAAACGTGTGGGTTCGGTTCTGTTTGGGTGCGATAATTTTAGGAAAAATTCGGTTCGAGCTCAGTTCAACCTCAAAAATCTGAGTTCGTAACATCACTAATGTATATATATAAAACGACAATTTAAAGTTTTTTTTTCGTTATTTCTCATCCATGAGATAATAAAGTTTTTTTATTGTTTCGTTTAATTATAATCATAATTTGCTCGTAATTTATTATCACGAAAGAGAATTTTTATAATTGGATTCATTGTTTAAGATATTAAATAAGCGTTTAAAGTTTAGAGGTACGGAGAATTAGAAGTACACTTTGTACACTTGAACAGAACACCGTTACTTCTTCCACTTTAAATTCGTATGATTCTTAAACTATATATCAACGAAAAAATGTAGATGTAAAATTTTCAAAAAAAAAAAAACAAAAAAAAAAATGAAAAAATAATTAATAACTTACAAAGTGTGTTCCTTTTCGTATTGTCAAACACCAGTGACAGTTGCCATTGGAAAAAAAAAATAATATAAATTCAAAAATATCAGGTTGGTAAAAAGAAGTGAAAAAATCATTTCTTTGTATAAATCTAATTAAAGTGAAACCTTCTGAAAACACAACGAATTTTTCTGTTCAAACGAAATATTTTAAGAAACTTAATTATTCATTATAAATATATTCAAATGTGCACAACAAATCTGATATTTCTGTCTATAACGCATAAATTATTCGATAGAAAACGTATTTTTTTATATTTATTTATAATTTAAAATGGCAACTTTTTTTTTATGAAAAAACTATCATCTCACAGAATATTTCGATTAAAATTAAATGTTTAGTCAAATTCGGAATAATAAAACAATTTAGCCTTAGTATTGAAAGTTACTTTTACCCGAGGATGAAAAAGTCCAGCAATTTTCCGATTATAATATATTAAATACAAACATAAAGTCTGATTGTGATTTCCCACCAAAAAACAATATTTTCTATCTACCGGCGGTAATAAGTAATTTGCTTTTGACAGTCCTGAGTCTGTAGAAAAATGGGAAGGAAAATAATGTTTTTACGTTGGGACGTTATTCACGTGGAAAATGAATTTCGGAACGCAATTAGCGTGCACCGGAAATAAAGCCGTTTGATTTTAAACGACCGGTCGTGGTGGCTTTATCATATTCGCCGGCCTGGATATAAATATTATGAGAAAACGATTACACAAAGCGGTTTGGATTTCGTTTAGATTTCAAGATTGAGTCACATTTATTACGAATAATTTTTAATAAAACCAAAGCGGGGAGTTTTTGTGATATTTTCAAATTGTATTTTTATTTTTGTCCGTTAAAATTAAAAATATGTAAATCCAAAACGTTTGCGCGAGTATTGAAGACACATATCTGCAAAAGCGGAACCTCGGGCCACCGGCTGGGCCGTCGGTCCTGTGCTCGCATAATATTATGTCGACTACCTATGTCGCGCAGTATATTTTCGAGAACGAACGAATGAAAATGGTGTCCCTTTGCAAACGAACTTTGATGTAGTTTGGCTGGTCGTCAGTATTCGATTTACGTAACGTTTGATTGTCGCGTTTGACCGAAATGCGCGTAATTAATTATTTTAAAATTATTTTTTACCTTGATAATAATATTGTTTCACGTGTACCGGGTAATGTGCAGCTTTATATTGTTTTCGTGGAAATCGTTCTCGCTATCCATTATGTTATAAAATATTTAAATAATCCAATGAATGCTTGTTTCGCATGCTCAAAATAATTAAAATTCAGAAAAAATGTTTACAGTGCATTCTTGTTTAAATAAATGGTCATATTTCCAAAGATTTATTCTTAATCAATGAAATAAGACGGTAAAAATTAAAAACAAACGTTTTATAAAATTTTTACGAAAAGATAATTACACAAAAAGCTACGGTCAAAGCAGAACATTAAAATTCAATATATTAGAAGCTCAGAGTGTATTATAAAATATCGCTCATGTATTATGTATTCAATTGTGTGTGTGTGTGTGTGTGTGTGTAAATTTTTAACTCAAAAATAAGTCCCGGATGAAATTAAAAAAAAAAAAAACGTTTTTAATGCAATTTCTATTTTTGGAAAGTGTAAAATTAAATTAAAATGGATAAAACAAATTTATTTATTTCGATCTCGTCGAAACTGCCCGAACTAAATCAATTAACATTTTTATCTTGTATAACACATAAAGATATTTTTACGGGATGATAATTAAACACTCTCATCAACGGCTCTATACATTATTTTTAACTTTTAAGTGTACCTATTTCAATTCTTAACGTAAAACATATCGTTTATTTGTGTTCCATATAAAGTACGGATTTATGATAACAAAAACCTTACAGTTAATTGATATAGGTGTATAGTTACCTACAGATTTATTTTGGTAGTCGGTTTATTTTAAAACTTTAAGAACTTCGTAACTAATTTAACGCAACTTATAATTATCAGTTTAAATATGAAAACCTTCGAAACTTGAGTACTCGAGTGCTCACTTTTCCTCGCTTTATAATAAAGCAGTCAACATAAAATATTACCATTAAATCGCTAATATAATATGTATTTAATTTTGTATTATATATTTTTATCGGTCATAAAAAAATTCATCAGTTTTTTATTCCTTTATTTAAAAAGCGCTAGAAATATTAAAAAAAGGGTTCCAACGAGCTTTGTTATACAATCAAGTATAATAGTTAATGATATAATTAATTAAAAAAAATGTTTTTCAATAAAATCGTTTGAATTTTCTTTGAGATTATCAATTTTAACTAAAATGAATAGTGCAGAAAATAATTTAGATTTTATAATATCATTATAATTTTATATTTAATATTTTCAAATACTAAAACAATCCTTAACTGAAATCTATTTAATTATTAATAACATATAGGTAGGAACGTCTAAATAATAAATTGTCCATGGCAATATACGAAAGTTGATTCGTACATTACATCCCATAAACTAAAAAAGAAAATGGGGTACGATTTGGCTGATTCTATAGTTTTAATGAAATACGAATTGAATGCTGACATTTATTTCTGGATTAGAATCATTTCGAATTACGGATTACGTATTTTTCGGTTTATTTATTTTAAACTACCCAGCCCTATATATAAATCTATATATTTAATATAATTTATAAATAGATATATTGATTTTCACGATGTAGTGATCTATGTTATTTTCCGCTGTCAAAAATGTTAATGCAAAAAGATGTAGACTTAGCCTTAATATGTGAATGATGAAAGACTTGTTAAGGATTATTTGTTCCGTTGAAATGATAAGCCAAAATCAATAAACTCCAAACCCAGTATGTATAAAGGATATAACGTTAGCTTATGTTAAATACCGTAAAAACTCAATGCATTATTATGATTATTTTTTTCAGTTGTTGGATATTAACTCTTATAAAGTTTATAATATGTGTGTGTGTGTGTGTGTGTGTGTGTGTGTGCGTGTGTGTGTGTGTGTGCACTGTGCATATATAGGTACGATAAATTATTTATTATAATGGTGTGCATAAAACATTAATAATGTATTCAACAAAAGTACATAGTTCTTAGTAACTAGGGATCAACTAAAAAACTTTTTCTACAACGAATACATAAATCGTTTACATTGATTATTATATATTTTGAGTTCTGTTAACATAAAATCGTATACAAATACGTATCGTGATTAAAATGTTTTTTACAAGTCTTCTAACTACAGCTGTAAGCTTTTCGATCACGAGTAAAATTTTAAAATCTTAATGTGGAAAAAACACATGTGATTACTGAGAGATTTGTTTTTAATAAAATAGAATATGATTTTTCGTAATATTTTATCGTAAAATACATCGGCCAAAGATCGAACGTTCCACGCGTCATTTATTTCAATATCACTCGGGGCGTATTATTTTTAAAGCTTTTAACAAACGTATAGCTGTGTGTTTGTGTTTTGTAGATGTTTCAAATTACGATTTTATTTCTGAAAATATAAACAATAATAATTATAAAGTTATTATAAACCAATTTACTCGTATGTTAACCAATTATATTGAGTCTGATATCGTTTTTCTATAAGCTTTTAAAATGTTTGAGTTTTAACGAAATTCGACATTATATTTACGATTTATTACGTTATAAATACTAGTTGATACTTTGTTTTATTATATTTATTTTGGTAAACACGTATTTTTATTATAAGTCCTGACTTCAAAGACTCCGTATTCTACACCATATGCTCGCTCTTGTATGGTGTGTGTGTGTGTGTTACGCGTGCACTTTATCGCTCTCTCCGACATTTGTACGGTTTTAATTTAATTTTTTCCCCCGATGAATCCAATTTAAAACCATTATTGAAATTTTAAATTAATTTCCTCGTAATAAATCATAAATTTGGTGACGAAACATTATAAAGTTTCATCGTTGTGACTATAATATATGGGGTTCTATTAAAATAATTACTTTTATAAAACTTAATAATAATTAATAAACCAATTAAAATCTAAAACTCGCGAAAAGTTAAAGTCACTTTGTGTTCAAGAGTGAAAAATAATAACCAATTTAATAAATTGATTTTTTTTTTCGCGAATCGTCTCGATAATTCGACGATTATTGATTGTCACACAAAATATTACGAAATACGAACGCGGGGTTTTACGTTTCGCCGAACTTGGTTTTTGCCCATCTGAATTATTGATCTAATACGATTTATGCCGAAATCGAAACAAGGGAGTGAGACGCGAAACGGCGTCGAGCTTTAAAAAAATCCAGTTCCCAATGGTTTTCACGAGAATCTCGGAGGAAATATCTCGTGCGGATACGTCCGTGCCGAAAACGATAAATTTCACTTTTGGACGTCTCCGCGATATTTTCCCTACGACTAGCCATCGACTACTCCACTACCACGGCACATAACGTTTTTAAGGGCCATTAACGTTTCGAAATACAAATAATAAGTATTTATTGTTAATGTTTTCGTATTTCTGCTCGTGTTGATAATTTTTCCACGTTTACAGCTCTTTGATCCCTTTTAATGATGCAATTAATTTACCGAGTCGTTGTCTGGGAATACGAAATTCCGTTCGGGCCGAAAACAACTAAACAACATTATTCTCTATTAGATATACAATATATGCGCGTACACACACATACAATATATATATATATATTATATATACATTAGGTACATGGCGTATATACATACATATAAATATAGGGTAAACACATGGTATTTTAAGAAGTTACTTTGGTTTGATCATTAAATATTTAGGACGGCGAGAAGTTTTATCACGGGAGATCGGACGACTATAATTATTAGGCAGTAACTATACGTAACAACAGGTATACGGTTGTTAACTAACGTTTCACGTCTTGTTTAATAATGCAAACCGGTAGAGTCGTGTGGATTATTATTTATTTACCGATCGACGTTAGTCGGGGCCGTTAAACGAATGTGAACACGGGACCTCGGAGAAAAATAAAACACATAAAATCATTGCGAAAATTTTTGAAATATTACGTTAATGTTCGTACATCGTGTTCGATTCGAAACGGTTGTGATTCGATTTTAAGTGCGTAAGGATTATATTAATGTATTGTAAAAGCGTCGCGATTCGTGAAAAACCGTTTTCTCAGGGTTCCCCGGCGGTGCGTCTGTCGACGCGTTTATCTGTCTGAATATACATAACGACCGGCCACCAGCAAATTCGTACCGCGGCGCAAACGCACTTTTCGTAATGTTCGTGTTCACGCGACGGGATCCGTTTGAATCGCCGCCGCGCCGCGCCGTCCGGTCGGAGCACGCGTTGTCGAGCAGCCGCACCGAGTGATGCGATCAAAACGTACTTACGCAGCGAACCCGGCGGCGGCGGTGCGGCGTCGGGTGTGTAAAGGCTAGTTCAGACTATGCCAGTAATTTCGTCGAGTGGTAAGTGATTTACTAACTACTAAACGGTTTAGTAACTGAAAAGTGTTCAGACACAATAGGGTTTAAAACCGGTTTAGTACATTAGTATTAGTTTTGGTGCTGTGAAAAGTGATTGCCAAAATAAATAGTTAACCAAAAACAAATATGAATAAAGCAATAGGACTTATTTCGACGGCTATTTTAGAAGAGGTAGAAGAAGAGCTTAATAAAAATTCAAAGCGAATGTGGATTAGGGAATGGATCAAGAGAAGAGACACATTGGGAGCTACAAATGGTCTTCTTAAAGAATTAGAATTTGAAGACGCCAAAGAATACTTCGCGACGCTAAGAATGTCTGAAAGCTGTTTTAATTTTTTGTTGAAAAAAGTGCAACCACAAATTCAACGTAGTGACACTCACTTAAGAATGTATTTTATATATTCCGAAACAAATTTAAATGTTGTGTCTTCATCCCAACGAAACGTCATTTTGACACTGTAAAGCAGCGTTTCTTAAACTGTGTTCCGCGGAACCCCAGGGTTCCGTGGAGATCACTTCAGAGTTCCGCGAAGCTTTAGTTATTTATTTCGAAATTTTCAAGAAAATTACTTTTAAAATATCTAACTAAAGATTAGTAGCGGCTAGTGGGGGAAAAAAATGTCATTAGTATTATATATGTATACGATATTACAATTGTTATTATTTTTATTTTTATTTTAAGATACTTTTTTGAATTAAATACCTTTAACACAATTTTATTATATGATTGTAATTTATTTACATTTAAAAATAATCCTAAAAAAAACTAAAAAGCTAAAAAAAATAGTAGAGGTTCCGCGATAAAAGTAAATATCAAAAAGGGTTCCATGGATAAAAAAGTTTATGAAACGCTGCTGTAAAGGATAACTAATACACTAAACTAAAATAATGCGTTTAGACCGCCTATTAGTAATTAGTCAGAAAAGTGGGGGATGCTACTAGACAAGAAAAAATAGAAGTAAATGGATCCACTGATTACTAAATTACTAAATAAATTTACTAAACTACTCGACTAAATCAGTCTGTTCATACACGTTTAGTAGCTTAACTACTCGCTACTTGACTAAATTACTGGCATAGTCTGAACTAGCCTTAACTCGAGAGAACGCAACGTGTCTCGTGTGGTTTTCGACGTGTCGACAGTGCCGGATCTAGGGGGCGGGGCGGGGGTGGTGGCAAGTGGGTATCCCTGCTCTGCGGGCGATTTCGGAACGAGGGTGCTCTTGATTCTATGAAAAGTCACGATTCATGAGCATCAAACACGTAAGAAAAAATCATAACGTTTTTTGGAAAAAAAAAAGAAAAAAAAAGAAAGGTATTACACAGCCATTCCACCACGCGTTCGTTATTCGAAACGTCGAACGCCGATGCCAACACGTCGTCGACGTACAGTTATCCGTTTTATATTAATCCTTAACCCCGCACACCCCGAACCATCTACTCGAGGACGCTGCGATTTTATTGGCCCCGGGCGTCGTATTTCCATAGATCCGACACGGTGCGTGTCGAGACTGGAAAACGTCCCCCGAGTTTTACGCGGATCGAAAAGAATTATTGTTCCGTAGAAGATCGTTTTCCATTTCCGCTCGTCCGCACGAGCCGTTATCCACAGCACTGATTACCTGACGCGGTCGCGTGCCGAGCTCGTAGTCCTACGGAACGGGTTCGACGTGAATCGTTTTATCGTTATCATTTTGTTACATAATTCGTCCTGCCGATGGCCGAGTACAGAAAACGATCCGGTCGTGTTTTCCGTGTCGTCGGTATAGTACGATTCCGTTTTTTTTTTTTTTTTTTTTTGACATTTTTGGGAACACGATTCGCAGTGTTTACGAAATAATGGAGCTTGGGATTTTCACCGTGCCGAAGTTTCCGCGAAAACAATGTCTACAGGCGTTAACCGACCCTAATTTTGCGCCGGCAACTCTGGAAAACTTTTTCCGTGTACGAGATTCGCAAACACCTGTAGTACATTTATTTCAAAACGTATTTATAATACACATATTTTATTATTTTCATCGCGGCACTAACTCGAATCCATAATGTAACTCTTAGCACTATTATGAACAGTCATAATAATAATAATAACAATAATAATTTCAAAGATAATACATAAACTATTCCGCCGTAGCGCTCTGCTGTCATATTATTAATTCTCTCCCTGCTGCCGTCATCTACATAATTCTCGCTTTCAACAAGGCTAACATGTATTTTTTTCTTTTCGTTCTCTCCAGCACGTGTTAATCTGCGAACATCGTGAAAAGAAACTCGGAAAAGTACGATTCGACATCGAGCGAAAAATAATATTACGGAAAACCCGCTTGTACCGTGACCCCCGCTTTCACGTCCACTCCGAGCGAATTCGCGTGTTTATCATAACACGTACGCGTATTGTATTTTGGAAAAAAAACATATCGTTTTAAGTATCGCAGGCCTTTTGCGTTTCTCTCGTCGCCAAGTAGTGAACATTGTGGCAATCATTACACCGAGACCCGCCGACCCGAGTCCGGCCGGCCGATCGTGGCGACTGTTTTTCTGTAACTACCATAACGGGTTTCGTCACATTTTATTTACGTGAGTTGGCCCACGTCCAACTGCATGCGCTTTTATCGTCTGCACTTTCGAGCGCGTACACTGCACGCGATATTTATCTGGACAAATCGTACCGAGTGTGAATTATAATGCGGTATGAAAAAAAAAAAATTGAAAAAAAAAAACGATATTTAAAAAAAAATTAAAAATAAATAAATATACATTCATTCGCTCTACGATTTACGTAATAATTGTAATAGTGCTCTGCTCGAGTCTCTATTGTCCGTTCCGTGGGCACTGTATATATATATTTTAATCTTTCAACCCCTGACGATTCAATACCGAGTTAATTGTCGTTGTTTTACACGACGTGTATTGAAGCCGAATGCTGTGAATACATGCTACAGTGCAATTTATGTGTTTCCTGACCTAACCGCTCGTCGACTACACTTTTTAACCCGATCGAACCGAAATCGCTCGTGCGTATGTCAGCTCGACTTGTCCCGGTTCTACCTGGACAGCTGATATTGTTTGTGCGACACAGTATTTCAAATCAAATAATATTTTTCCGACGGTAATTATTATCATTCAGACATTATTGTTTATACACTTTAAATGTGATTTCCGTTCGTAATACATCATGAGTTATAATGACTAGGTAACTACCTACCAGTATAGCGAATCAAATACAAACGATAATAAACGAAAATTCGTCTCGTACCTACGATTCACAAGAATAATACAACTATATACTTTTGATTCGTAGTAAAATGATATTTCAAATAGAAATTCCATTTCATATTTATCATTCAATATTCGATGGCTACTAATTAAACCACGTGCCTTGTTAATGATGGTTGTGCAATTTTTCTATGCTATAAATCCGTGTGTTCAAGGATTCCTATAAATTTAATGTAGTTATCATTTTCGAACCAATCGTCGAGTTATAACTTCAACTAAAACTTTGTAAAATTAATTTATCTTAACAGAAAATTATAAATTTGTCTTATATCTATATACGTGTGGAAAGTAGCCCATTTGTTTAGATTTAATTTTAATCTGATTACCTCCTGAATTAATTTGATATATAAATATTTTTTTTTTTTCAAAATTTGATTGTGTTTTATAATTATTAATCCAGTTAGAATTATTCACATCGTAACCATGTGGACGGAGGGAAAAACAATCTTACTCAATGTGATTCAACCCACGGCCCGTCGAGTCATTATTTACTCTAAACTTAATAATTAAAAATAGTGAAGTACTCTAAACGTATTTGAAAATCTAGTAATACATTTTCGAACACATACATTACGAAACCTAAATAATTCAGGTCAATCAACGAAACCATTAACCTCTGTTCAAATAAAACTTTAAATTCTATTTTTTTAATTTTTAACAGCGCAGCAAGAGCTTCGTCAAACTACGAAATCTTATTATGGGGGGGGGGGGGTTAAACGAGTTATCGAATTAACTTTTTTCACATCATATTCGAAAAGTAATAGTTGTTCCAGTCAAAATTGTGAATAAATAAACCAGGACATGAAATGGTTCAATTTTAAATTCTTTAGGTGTCTGTCTTGGAATACGTTTTAAATGTGCTAAATAAACGAGACGTATAATAACTGTTTCACTCGATTGATTTTTAACTCGCGAGTAACATCATGATGGTATTTATTGCATAGCAGTTTTGTTTCAACAACGACCTACGTGATGCTCACCACGGTAAAAAACTGAAATTTGCATTTTTGTCTCAGATAGTTAAAAAAAAAATATATAAACATGATACCGTAAAAATTATTCTAGTTATGATTGCAACAAGTTAATGAATATTTCGATCACCGATTCACACACAATACCACACTACTACGAACAGTTTTCAAAATTGATAGAAATGTATTTTGATCGAATTAGATAACAAATTACTCCGAGAATATTCAACACTCTGCTGAGAAGGGACGCCATTAAAGTCACCACAACTCACAAGTATACGACTTTTAATCTTTTGATTTAAATTTTAATCACGAACAAATATAAAATGATAGTAAAATATCACTACGATTTTTTAGGTTGAACTCAAAACCACTTTTAGAAAACGATTCATCGTGAAAAACACACTAGCTCTCATTATACACTTCGCATGAGTATCGATTTTGCATGTTTAAAATAGTAACGATTATTTTTTGATAAAATAAATATCATATAAACCGTTGAAATGTGGGCCAGTTCGATAATCGTATTTCAAATCTAGAAATTACATTGTAAATATAATATACTGATATGCACTCGGTTTAGTTGAATATCCAATAAATGTCCCTTTTTCAAATACTTTTTAAACTTTTGAAAATTCGGTTGATGCGTTCGTGCCAAATTTACTCCGAAGTTGAAGAACTTTTAAGTTCATTCAGTACTGATTCAGTGAACTCAATATGTTTCGAATGGTATTTTTATTTTTATTTATTTTTTTTTTTATTGAATTTATGAGAACTCAGTTCAAACTATCCATTTGTTGTATGAAAATAACCCATCTTGGAAAATAATGTAAATACATTTTCTACATTCAAATGTATGCGAAGGGAAATATTTTAAAACGGTTCCTATAAACACGCGAAACTTGAATTACTGCTGTTTTTCAAAAAAAAAAAAAAACGTAAGCATTGACACTTGACTAGTGGAATGTCGGTAGTCCTGAATTATTTTCATTTCTTAAATACATATTTTCTTTTGTCACCCACACTATACGAACTCTTCGTAGGCAATAAATCATATTAACGTTATGAATAATGACACGAAAATAATTATTCTAATATTCTTCTCGGTCTTTGCGAAAGTTGACGTTTATCGAAAATCCGTTGCACGCGGTCAGTAGACAGAGATTGATTAAAACGGTCGTGTCGTTCGATCAGCGTTTGCGGAAATGAAAGACACGCCTGTTCAGTCGGCCGTGGACCGCGAATGTCAACATATTATTGTCGGTGAACGAGGATTTAAAGGCGGATCGGCGAACGATAACACGAACCGTACGACATTATGGTGCGTTCCCACGGGGCCGCGATACACGAAAGTGAGCCACGTTTTCGTGGAATACGTTTTTGCGGGAACGTACAGTCGTTAAATTTGCTTTCGTGATATTATTGTCGCACCACTCCGGCGCGGACGGATCAAACGTGTTTGATTTTCAGTCATGAAATATCGTTCGTGAAGCCAAGATGTCGATAACCATTCTCGGACCCAGAAGCGTCTCTTTTTTTTTTTTCGTTTTCCGGTCATCGTGTCTCGTAGACGGTCAATATTTTTTTGCTAATAAAGTACTAAAAAAATAAAACTCGCAATGGCACAGCTTTCGACAACTATAGATCATTCGTGACGTTTCGACGTTTCGACGTAAACTAAACTAGTGAAAAATTAGCGAGCACCGTTCGTCGTGAGCGCCACGAACGCAAAATCGAGTCTACTGTTTATTACGGGCGTAATACTGCGACGCGATTTGCAACAGTGGCGTGCCAAAAGCCGCCGCGCCGTGATGCTTACACGAGTGACCTCGTGACCGGTTTTGTCGTGACGGCGTGATTTTTGACGTAAGTAAAGCGAATAATCTTTTTCTCGCGTCAGCCACGTCGATGCCTACGTCCACACGTACTTACGGATATATTTTGATAATAATAAAACATTTTATGCGAATTACCGAAAAACGTAAATTAAACTTATAAACACGAACCAAAGAATATAGGTAAGAATAAATGAAAAATCCACCGATCGTATAGGTAACACATAATATGTATATTAAAAAATTGCTACGCTCCCGTCGTCGTGTCTCTTGTTCGCGCTTAGCCCCATTAGGCATCAGTCTTCGGCATTGGTGTTATCGTATTTTCCGTTTGTTTCGTCATCTTGTGCGCGAAAACGAGGAAAATCCGCGCATTGTGTCGCATTGTCTGTCCCGTCTCACGTTCACATGTTGTGGACGCACTCTCGAGTATAGTCTCCGTCCTTTCAATACGATCCTTTGTGCGTCCCGGACGGAACGTGCGGCTCGGGCGTCCTCCGAACAAACGGGCCCGGTTACAATTATTGTTTCTCCGGCGGCCGCCGCGCCTCCGCGGGGTTCCGTTTTTCGTCGTCTAGTTGTTTTCCGTATCGCAATCTTACGTAATGCATTGATTATGTTTTCAACGATTCACCTCCCGCGAGCTCGTTAGTCCAATTAGTGTTCCGGAAAACACCTAGACGTTTCAAATGCCAAGGATGAAAAATTCAATACGGAGAACAAAACTAAACAAGGCCGAATGAAGAACAAGAATGAATCTGAAAAAAACAGTACGAATCGATTCGTTTTAATTAAATAAATTTAAAATGAACTATGTTTTACGATTCTCCGGACGTATTGTGTCGATGAATTCGTAACCGATTAGACCGCGTTTACGAGTGTTTTTATTCTAGTCGAAAGCTTCGCGGGAGTGACAAGAATTCCATCATTTCCATGGCCACGTCCACCCTACTATCATAATAATATATTGTCTGCTATCATGATCAGAGTTCAGTGCTATCAACGTTAATTTCGAACGTTTAATCGATGTTTTGGCATCACAGTTTTACAATAAATATATTTTGTTTCAATGGTAACGTTAGTTTTTGTATAGTTGAACTTGTAACCCGAGCAACAGGTACAAAAATCGGGTACGAAATCAGTCATAAGACGCCGATTACGATTGTGACGAAAAAAATGCAGACGTTACCACAACTGGTTACACACAAGTCAACGCTGACAGCAAATGTGATCGGAAACTTATATTTTCTTCGAGCGCTTACTGGGTGTCGACCTATCCGAGCACGTATACTTCTCGGATGATACCTTACTTGACAGACGTGTAATATCACAACTGCAATATATTATTGCCGTAGCGACTGACATCGCATGGACCCGACTACAGTTTGTAATACGAGAGCGTACGCGTTTTGATGAAAGTTCAAATCCTAAATTATACACGGCATTATTCTGATAGTGTTCGTCAAGACGACAAAGTACAATTATCGGTGGCACGTTATTGGAATTTCAATACGAGTTTAAATCGTAATCCGCTCGTGCGAGAAAAGATTTAAATGCGTGCACACACACACACACACATACGTTTTACGTGATATCGTCTCGGAACGCGTGTCTGAATGGAGACACGGACGTTCTACAGCACGCATATGTCAACTACGGTCGTCGTGCACTCCGAATCGCGAGACGAAACGTATGTATCCGTCTGATCATCGGTCGCGGGTAAGAGATCTACATGGCCAGAGATCAGAGTATAAAATAACGTACAGAAGTCGGGGTAAACGCAGACTTTTTTTTCTTACGATCGGTTTTCTCGGAACGTCTTTTCACGCCGAATCGATAACAATATAATATTGAAACCACCCAAGTTTTTTAATCAATACGTTAATTGTTTTCTTTGTATTATTTTCTGTCTTCGTGATTGTTTTAAGTTTTTATATTTATCGACTACGGCTATACGATTAGGTACCTTTGAAACTTGTCGTCAAAGAGAACGTAATTTTTTAAAAAGTCGTTTTTAATTTTTTGTTTTTTTTTTTCACGACCCATAGTCTAACGGTATACATTCAAGCTCGACGCGGAGCTCTGCGGGCTGTTATACGTTTTTACGGGTTATGTCTTTCAGTGCATTTCCTGAACTGCAAACTACGAACGCTATTGTATCTTGTGATGTATTGGTCGAGAGAGAAAAATTGGAATATCAACATTTTCAAATAAAATACCACCTTTCGGTATACCAATATGTAGTTATGAGAGTAGTGATTGCTTGTCGAAAAATCCGAACAAGTTGAAAAATCGTGTGGACCAAAAAATAATAATAATAATAATAATAATAATAATAAAATTGTTTTATTGACGCTTTGTTTTACTATTTTTTTTTCTCGGAATCAAACCATTGCAATAAACGTAAATCAATTTTCAAAAAAAAAAAAAAATAATAATAAATATTTGATTAATAATGAATCGTATAACTCGTATGTGTGGTACGAGTAGCAAGTATAAGTCATTCCGAAACGCGTGTTTTTTAGAAATCACGAGTATGCTCGTGAGTCGCACGTAAAACAAAATGTGTTTTGTGAACACGTGCCAAAGTGTTTGGGCCGACGATAAAATCGATAACGGCGCCACGTACGTACGGAGGCCTACGCTATTTTGTATTATCGGCGATCGCCGCAACCGTACAGGTGGGTTTAGGGATAATTGCCACTGTTGCTGCTGCTGGAGAGCCCGTCACGAGCGTATTTTCGGGCCGGGTTTCATCATGGATCCATAACATACCCGCGCGACGACGAACGTGAAATCGAACTAATGTGTTCGTAGCTCGTGTGCGCACGTCTAAAAGGGTGGATAGCTTCGAGTGGTGGCGTTTGGCAATTCATTTTAACATCGCCTGCATGACTCGCAACGTAAATATCATTAATATAGTATTAACTTCGGACAGTTGACAATAATAAACACTCCGTGTGTGTGTGCGTGTGCGCGCGTTCAATTAAAAACTTCATTAAACACCACACAGGTTATTAACTCCGTGTATTATCTATTGTGTACGAAATTAAGTTTTTTATGACGATTTTTTGAAAACAGTTTTGAGCGTTTTATTAATTTCACACGACGTCACCGCTATAGTCTTGTCAAGCCGTTCTCGGTGGCGCTTTATGACCCGCGTTACGACTGCGCGTATCTGCGGTTTACGTTGCCACCCAACCCACTGTCATTATCTCGCTCGAGTTTTTATATATTATCGCACACGAAATTATACGAACAAAAAACCTAGTGAATGTGTACCGATTTCACGCGATAGTTTATAGAAATAACATTTGATCGCTATACGATTTTTTTTTTTTTTACTTATTGTTTTTATAAACTGAGCAAAGTATTGCGCCAGTCCTAACGCCAAATATTATTTAGGCAGTATATGAATAGTTCTCATTCATAAATTACTACTCAGTTCTTCGCATTAGGTTAGTTTTATTTCATACTGTATTAATTACAAAAGTTTTGAAATAAACTAGAAAACGTTAGTAATCAATAGTTAAAATCAAAAAGTAAAATACTTTATTGATTTTAAATGTCATCTGTACACACATTGTTATTTCGTACTATACACTTGACTTTTTGTACTGCACAAAACGTGTCGTACCGGACATGATATTCATCAGAGTGACCTATAGAGTACCGGACAAACTCGAGTTGGGTCCCAGATTTCAAAAACAGCATGAGTTGGGTCCCGGTATACTTTATGTGATACACGAATTGGGTCCCGGTATATATTATAGAGTACATAAGTTGGGTTCCGGTATATTTTATTGGAGTACGTGAGTTGGGACTAGCCTATTTGCGTTACCCAGGAGACACCACGTGGAGGTTAGCTAGAATGATTAATTTTAGAAAATAAAAATATTGTATATTACTTAGTAATAAATATTTGTATTAAAATAAAAAATAAGTAATAAATATTTGTACTAAAATAAATATAAGCCAGGGAATAAATTTAAATTACACTTCTTTTACAAAATTTAACCGCGTCAATTGTCCACTAGTAAAAGAAAGCATCTTTTTTCTTAAAAAATTTTCTTTTTCTACGTTTTTTTTTGATTGTGTGGCTGAGCTCCGAAGTGATACATTGATTTCACTCTGAATACCAAGCAACATTTCTATTAAAGCAAAAATGTTAGTTAGATGGACACTTCTAACCTTAATAATATAATATATATATATATATATATATTACCGCGGACCCAACTCGTGTTTTTTTAAGGGATCAAATATCTCGGGACCCAACTCGCGTTTTCGCGATTTAAGAATACTTAGCGATACTTAACAAATTTAATTGATTATAATAATTGTAAGAACAAAGGTCAAAGAACATGGCACTCGAAAGTGATTTATACTCACCGTCTACTCGGGTATAGACGATTTATCGCAAAATCAAAGTACATAAAATTATCAAATTTTCTCTTTTTTAAAGTTTTAAAAAAAGATGACAGTAGATTTATATATATATATATATATATATATATATATATATATATATATATATATATATATATATATATATATATATATATACTCGTATATATATATATATATATTTGTTTATTTATCTATAGTTTGTTTACCGGACGGATAAACCGTGTACAGTATTAGCACCCACTTCGGTGTATATAATATTATTTTCTAATGACTTAATGATGTTATACGTTCACCGTGAACAATACAAATTAATTCAATATCGAACATCTCAACAAGACGTTGCATATAATTATGTCCTCGATTATTTACGAAATAACTGTTCATAAGATCTTCATAATTGTATCATCCAAGCGCCGCGTACTTTTGATTTGTGGTTTTTTTAAATGGTGACGGTGCCGTTCACCTGACACCAGTTTTCCTCGCTCGCATACGCGGTACGGCAATTCCATGCAGTGGCGTGATCACCGAAGGGACGGTAGGAATATACCCATTTAACCTTCCAAGGTTTAGTGCCAAGCGGACGATTTATCGGTTTCACAATGACGTATTGAGATTTAGGGTCGAAAAGTTATCCAGAAGTTACGTTCGGCGTCTGTTTAGAGCGGAAATTGCATCGATTCGCGGGGTACCATTGACGTGTCGTTTTTCGGAATGTTCGAAACAATTTGAAAATCTGTAATTTGTATACCATATTATATTTTATCGTCGACGATAACGAAGACGGAAAAGAAAACGGACTGACGAAAATATGACCACAAAAAATGACGCGTAAAAAGCGGAGATCGTGGCCGATCGGGTTGGACGCACAAGGTTCACTGGTAGTCTGGACACGATCGGTGAACGGATGCGGTAGACTGATGAGCTGAAGAGAGATCCGCAAGCGATGAAATGGAGAGAACCCGATCGAGACACCACGTCAGAGATAGGTTAGATCAGAGATAGGTGAGCATTGCACGAACCACGAGAGACTATAATACGTCGGAACTCACTTGGACCCTAGAGGCAGACCGGAGCACGCATCATACGTATATGGCATAGAAAGACTGAGAGGTTTGGTTATAGCAGCTAAAAGTTCAAATGACTGTAATAAAGCTAAGAAAAATAATAATAGTAATAATAATAACCATAATATACCAATATTATCGTGTGCGCAGTAGTTATATTGTAAAACGTGCGTAGGCTTTAAATCGAGTTTAGTGTCGTGTTAGAACGAAGCTTATTTCTGGTACACATTATATACAGGGTGATTCAGAAATATTTCACAGAAACTTTTTTACACACACACACAAACACACACATACATATACTAAAAATAGAGTGAAATTTATATGATTAAAGTTTATTTATTTGGAAAAATCTAAAATTACGAGAAAACTTCTTATATTTAACAATGCTCAAATCGTAGTCTTTGGAGTGGAATTTTGAAAATCAAATTTAAACCTACATTTCTTTGTCAATAAATAGTGAAAATTTGATTTAAAAAAGCTGACCACCAAAACTACTCCTTATGGACAGTTGAAAATATGAAGTGAAATTATCGTTTTAGATTCCTTCGAATAAAGCAACTTTTATACAATTCATTTCATTCCGTTTTGCATATTTCTCCGACAAAATTACAGTAACATAATTATTGTCACCCTGTATCTACACGTACACGCGTTGGCCCGCGTTGAAAACTGTCGATTCGACAACGTCAATAAAACTTTTGTCGTCGTCGAGTTTGCCGCGAGTTAAATATTATTATCTCTTCGCAGTATTTCATCCGATAGGTAGATAAACGCACACACGCACGAACGCACGCACGCGAAATATTCATCGCGAAACTCAAACGTGCTTTATCATAACTGCTGACTGTCATAGTGTGCGGTGTGCACGGAGAAAAAACTACCGGGTACAAAAACTTTTGAACAACTAAACCGTCTAAACCGATCGTTTTGATTTCATAATAATAATAATGATATTTCAATGAGTATATGGTTTTGATTTTTTTTTTTTTTTTTTAGTTTCGTTTTTTTTTTCGACTCGCAATCATTCGTGATACTCTCGTCGAACCCCGTTCAGCGTGTTAGACGCGTACGCTCGGAGTATTGCAGGTACCGTTTGCACGTACACGGTTAGGTTTATCGAGTCGATCGATATTTTAACATTTTGGACAACGTGGGATTATTTCGACACGAGCGGGGAACGCGGCCGTTTCGACAGACGTCATTACGCGCGTTCAAAACGAAACACGATAGCGTTTCACGAGTCGAGTTTTCGGAGCCGCACTCGATATTAATTCTCGATACCGCTATTTTGTGCGTACCACACGAAAACTCGCCTAGCGAATCGCCAGCGGGCATTCGCTCGAATAACAATGGTCGTGATCGAACGTTAATAATTTTATTCTACCAAAACCTATCTAAACACGTTGCACAAAAAACGACAATCATCGAGGCACGCTAGTTGCTAGGTTAGTCAGGTTAGTTTTACCGCGTAAACCGCATGTTATGTTTGAATTGTTTTCATCGTTTAAAACACAGAAGAATAGTTAAAGGACTTGACTTTTTTTTTCTTACGATTGTTGATCTGTATAATATGCATTGCACTTACACAAGACTAAAAACGGGACGAACGTCTTTGAAAAATCACTTCGTGTAAATATACACATTTTATATATGTTTTTGTGTGCGTATAGTTTACGTTGTATACCCCCATTAGAGATTGCTCTTCGTACTCACTTTGCTCGTTCTGCAAATTTTGGCCTGTATAATCAACAAAAATCGTATGATTAATTTGTGTCGGTCATCAAATATCGTCGATAAGCGCGTGAAAACAAAGTAAAAAATATACAGGTCGTCCATATAATAATATAGGTTTCTTATGTTTTAAAAACGTTACATTTTTATGTACTATATATTGAAAACTTTTAAAGCGAAAATTACCCGTTTCCAACGGATTAATCTCTTACGACTTTCGATCATCGACAATGGTGATTTTTCTGAATAATTTTTCATGTAAAAATATCATTTCGACCGAAAACATTATCGCTTACGCCGTTTTCCCCGTTGCCCGGGATCGATGTATTCACGTAGGGGATTTCAAATCGTAATCCGCGCGTTGTGATTTTCCACTCGCACGAACGAACACCGCTCGTATACAGTACTGCACTCGTATTCGTACTTCAACATCTGTTTCTCGTTCAAGTGTCGTTTTGCTTTTCGTTATAACCTAACCGTAACGTGTTTTGGCGAAAACCCTCAACGATCGCGATATATTGCGTCAGCCCGAACGCAGTCGTTTAACGCAGTACCCGTCGCAGTTGCAACGGACTTTTCCGCTAAATCACGTTTTTCCTACAAGACAAGATGCGCGTCTCGAGTCCGCGAACACGTGATGATGCGCGTCTGCTGTTATGCGCTCGTCTGCGGATAATACACAATCCATTACAGAGCTGACCGACGTCCCTCGTCCGCAATAACGCGTGCACGGGTCGATAACCGATTCGACTTGAGTGGAGGCTGGAACGACGTTTTCCTAGCCACCCCCGTAGACCCCCTTCATTCCTTCAACTCGTCTCAAATCCGTGACAACTGTTTCGTATTTTATTTCGTACGATATTTTACATCTTTCAAGATTTAGACGTACCCAGCGTTGTGTTTGATAAATAAATAAGTAACAATATCACTACTCAACGTTGTCACGAGGTGTCACAAAGTCGTGGAGAAAGCTTTATCGCCCGAGGAGTGTACAGTATAAGCACGTCAACACACACAATAAATAATAAAACGATTTCCGTTTCGAGTCACGTTTACATTAGAAAGAATGTTTATTCGTCGTAACACATTACCCTGCTACTCTTGCACAGTGGTGGTTATAAGGGGGGGGGCGATAGGTGGATCCCCCCGTGGGCCGTTTTTTGTAAATTTATTTATTTATTACCTATAAATCATGGTGCAATTTTACACAAAAAGGAAAAAACATGTACCTATTATTAATTTTTATCGTACTGCAATTTGTTAAAATGTCTGTGCGTTTAGTTTATTTTTGTTCTTATAGGTACCGTGTGTACCTATGCGTATTGTCAGCATTTTTGCTTAGCTTAAAGGTATTTCTTATTTTTATCTAACTGTTAGGCTATTCTTTAATCAACTTGTATTTCTATGGCTTTTACATTATAATATGCATGTGCTTTCTTTTATTTGCGTAGATTGAAAACATGGTTAAGGTCAACAATTGGCGAAGAAAGGTTGAATAGGCTAGCATTACTCCACATACATAAAGATATTTCTATAGATCTAGAAAATATTATTACACGCTTTGCTAATCAAAAGAATAGGCACATGCATTTACTGTAGTTTTCAAAAAAATGATATTTGATGTAATATGACAAATAAAAAAATATTAATGCTACATGATGTGTTTATTTTATTTCAAAATATTGAGGAAAAGTCTATCCAACATTATTAACCCTACCATTTTTTGTTGTTGTTATTTTCGCCCCCCTCCCTCTTAAAAGTCAAATATAACCGCCATTGCTCTTGCACCGATAAACCGTAGTGGCGAGGTTTATCGAAGGCCCCCTGAAATCGGGCTTGGGTCGATAACGGTTTGACGAGTGCCCGTGAAGCTTCGTGGAATCGCGTTGCTCATTAGTGTGCGGTACTGCAGTGCATCAATGTGTGCTCGGCGCGCAGCTGCGGGTACCTCGGGTATACGAAAGTTTTGAATTAAAAACACCGGATTTTCTCCCGGGAAACGGAATCCTGCGGTCGCACGTCGTAACGTGGTTGTTTCCACGGCGACTCGTCCAACGGCGTAATAACAATTCGCCAAACAAACACGCGATGAGCGTCGAGGACGATAGTGGCGTCGCGCGGTTCAATCCGATACGCTTTCCGTCAACGAGTCTGCAGCGTGTCGTATTATGGAGTGGCGGCGAAACGTAGTGATTCGCACTTATCGTCGACATTTCCGTACCGGAAAAACGCGAGCTTTTTCGACACCAGCCTCGACCTGCGGGCGCCGTACGTACGTTTTCCGCGTTGCGGGTCATCGGGGATTCGAACTGCTTCGTCGTACTGCGCCGCGCTCTAATGATCTCACAGATATATAATTACCTCTGTGCGCACAACACGGACGCGTACGCGCGTGTATTGGTACGTCGAGATTTCCCGCTTTTCGCTCAAACCGTAAACGTGACGACGCAAGAACAACGATGATGCAAAAGCGTGGTTTGAGTATATATTATGGTTTGAGCGAATTTCGAAGAGCTCGAAACAAATTGTACGGCTAATTCTGTTTTTGGCACAAAAGCTGTCAACTTTTTTCGAAACTTTTGTCGCTATGTAACTACGCTATGTGTTACCGGTGTATAATAATACAGTGAAACCTCTACTTCTAGAGTGAGAAATCTTTACGATTCCTGGAACACAGACTTCACAGGAAAACAATTGTTATGCATAAAAAGCATATTTTAGGGCTTAGAGAATATTTAACACGTTAGACAACATTTGAGAATATTATTGCAATATCGACATTTAATGAACACATTTCACGTATATCAGCACTTTGATAAATACACTGTTCACTGAATGATTGATTTCTGGGTTTTAATAAAAATTAATCTCCAGGTACACTTCCGGAAAATTATTCACCGACTATGGTAGCCGACTTGCAATATTCTCCAGTGACACCGGTTGATGTCGAACGGTCCTTTAGCATATACAAAAACATTCTTACAAACAGGCGTACTAAAATGACACCGGAACACATTGAACAATATATATAGTTATTAATTGTTATTGTAAAATTAATCAAATTAAATATATTTAAAACCAAATTAATTAAAAACAAACTTAAACTGATTATTATTTTTTTTTTATATATATTAAAACAATATTTCGCATAATTAAGACATAAACATCATATATCTGGTATTTTAAAAGAATATTAAGAGAATATTATATTGCCTATTTCATGCGACATAAAAACATAATATTTTAAGGATTTTAAGACAATCCGACCTCTAGTGATTATCTAACGTCAGGCGCGCGTACGGTCGATTTGAACTTTAAATACGTTTTCGTTCTCGTCCGCAGTAGTCCGATACGAGCACATCGCTCTTCGGTTGATTACAGGCGCGCCGCCGCGGTACACAAGACGTAAAAATATATTTCATTCGTCGTAGAAATCAAAATAAAAAAAAAAAAAAAAAATTATAAACAACCGATTTTATGTGCGCTATAGGGTGTTGCCGACGGTTGCGTGGTGTTCCTGCAAATCACGGCTGTTACTGCGCTGATTTTATTCGTTTCACAGTACGAAATTTAAAATAGCAAAAATAACGAATGAATAATAAAAAAAAAACCAAATGTTTGAAAAAATGCTGTAGTTAGAACTTGTACGCGGTACCGCGAGCGATCTATAACAATCTGATTTCGCGACGATTGTTCGAATGTAGATACAAAAACTAAAAAAAAAACAAAACAAAACAAAACAAAAAAAATCAAAAAAATACGGAATAACTAATAAAAAACCGATTCGATCACAGCTCTGACGTCGTTAATTTTTCATTTCTGAACACGGTTCGCACAGGTCAATTATTCCGGTAACCTAACAAATCGTACCGGGTCCCGGATAATATTCCGGTACGAGTACTACTACTGGAGTCGAGTTATGAATAATTCATTAGTAGCAAAATACAACGGTTGCGCACGAAACAACAGGTAGGTATAAGGATTGGAGTATTTACGGGGGAGGTTCCCGGATCTTGACTACCCCAGAAGTAAAAAAAAAAAACATTAAAATCACGTCTGAATTAAAAATATGTACTATGTAATAATTGGATTTACAAAATTCCATACTTAAATACAAAATTGATTATAAAGTCTTTTTTTTAATTTGAACAGTACGATTATTAATTTATGACTCTTACAAATGTTAATTATAATATTAAAGACTTACTAATTTTTAGGAAAAAAATTATTTTATGAATAGATCCTTCGCATCACTCAGAATAAAAAGTATTTTTTTCACCCCTCCCCCCTCCCCCAAAAAATTTCTCAAATACGCCGCCAGGTATAGGTAATATTTAAAGACGACAGTCGATAATTATAGACTCCATATTTGTGTTAAACCGATCGTCGATTATCGAAAAATCGATTGTCGTGCATCGATCGGAAATGAAATACACTGTATGTGAGGGGCATCTTTTGTTTTTAAATTTTGTGATGTGGGTAATATTATAAAAATAGTAAATTTTCGCTTTCGAAAACTTCAAAACACACACACACACACACACACACACACATTTGATAATTTTAATATCTCGTATGTCTATTTAGAATGGTCGATATTTAAATTTGTGTTATCCGACTTATAGGTTGATAGAGAATTTAGGTGAGCATTTAAAATTTAAGGCAGCGTAGCGATGGAAGTATTGGCAGAACACATTTTACGAGGACTCCGATATACTCAAAACTTTACATACTTATATCTCTTCAACTATTTGCCTGATGATTAAAATTTAAACATTGGAATTTCCGAGACACGAAATTCCTTTTTTCACAATACGTTATCAATGATGGTTGGTATATTTTGAAGGGACTAAAAAACAACCGCGCAGATAAAAAACAAAATAGTCAAAAATTATTTGTTCCGTAAAAATTTAGTTTCATGGTAAATGTTTTAAATATTTAAAATAAATCGTTTTCAACCGTACGCGAAAAGAATTCAAGTCTATGCACTTTACAGTGTTAAATCAATCGTACGGTACAAAATATCTCCGCGTGACGCCGCGACGTATTTTAAACAAAATTCGCGAATCGCATCGGATTCGATCGCGGGAAACTTCACAAACGAATAATATTACACGTGAAATTGCTCGTCTCGTAACGCCTAGCCTGTGCGTTTCACGACGACAATCGTCGCACAAAATGTGTCTGAGGAGACGCCTGTTATACGCATACGATACATAAGAGATGAACAACGTTTGATAAATATTCCGCTTATTTTGTTTTGGTTTTTTTTTTTCAAAAATACGCAAGCGCACCACAAGGCGACGTTTTACGTTTCAAAAGATATTTCAAACGAGTGATATTCTTTTATGGAACGTTCACGTCGATACGAGTTTTTTTTTATTTTTTTATACGCCAAATAGACTTTGCCGTATACTACGGATGTGAACGGTTATCTTTACGATATTATATATATACGTATATATCACTTGGTTTCGGGTCAAACGTTTCGACGTCGACTGCAGGTATTAGTGTAAAATAATACGAAGTTTCGCCGGTCCGCAAATACGCGGTGCGACGACGTGTACTACTGCGGCGGCGGGTACACTATATTTTCGTTTCTCGTTCTCCCGCGTGCGTGTCCCGTCGACGAAACTCACGGACGAGCCGTTGTACTTCGGACGGTTATCCCGGATGAGTGACAAACGTTCGACGACGTCGGCGACCAGGGTTTCGATTTTACCGTTCACTACGTTCAGCTCAACGTCCGTTTCATCCTGCGAGCCGCACGACCTCCGATTGTATTACGTATAATACATATACCATAATATACTCGTATATACATATGGCGAAAAACCGTTTTCATTTTGCGGTGTCGGCGTTGAGTTCTGGCACGGCGAAAACGCGTGTAATTTATATAACATGCATGTAAATCACATAATACATAAATCCTATCTAGAAATGTAAAGTTTTTTTAAAAAAATTTTTTGAAAATTTGGTTTGAATGATTATGACCAATATTATAAATATATTTATTTGTAGATATATAGAAACATTGATAGGTGTACTTCATGATAAGAAATCTGGCGAGAAATTACAATGGTTCACGTGCCATGGAGATACAGGATTTATTGTTAAACTACGTGTACACTCGTTTGAATTGATTTCGACTCGCTGCTCTAAAAAAAAAAAAATCTATGTAAAACAATGTGCATTGCAGTGACGGATCTAAAATATTTTGACCAAAGGGGGCACATAGGAATTTTACAATATGCATTTTTAATAAATATCACATAATATAATTGTTAAACAATAGGACTGTATACATATATTTAATATAATAAAGGTTACATAAAGCCACACATCATAAGAATTTTTCATCAAAATAAAATTATTCAAACTACATTTTCAAAAAAAAAAAAAAAATGATATTTATAGATAAACTTTATAGTTGATATTGGAGTTTCTGCTGATGTCATTAAGCGAACACGTCAAGTTATTCTTCTGATTTTTAATCCATAAATAAAATTGAAAATAAATAAATACATTTCGACAATATTATTTGATAAATGCGTGTTTCCACTTTCCAGTGAAACTAGAATCACAATAAATACAATGATTTTTCACATGATTGTGCGCGTTTAAATTCAAAACTCAATTTGAATTCTAATACTAATAATTGATAATTATTAATACTAATACCAAAAATTATTTAATACAGTGTACTTTTGACAGATTTAACATTTGTTTTAACGTTTCATTTAGATCGATTGTTCATTTGGTGGTAATTTTGGTCAAAATTCAGAAAGTAGATTAATTGTTTATAAATATTTACCGACAAACAAATTGTTATTCGGAAGGGTATTTATGCTTGTAATCTTTTAAATTGCAAAAGCGTTTAGCTAGTTTGTTACACTCGTGAACGTTTTCTCAGAACACCGTTTCTTTTTGGGCCTTAGCAGCTGCTTATTACACGAGAACTCCAAATAGAATACACATTATGATCTGTTGCCACTGACCATCACATCCGTTGGCATGGTAACTAACATCAATGTTAAAAAAAAAAAAAAAAATACCATAGGTACATTGTTTATATTTGGCCTAGAGATAGTGTCGTCATTGTCATATTGTTTTATTGACATGGTAATAATTAAATTTAAATGTTCCACACTATATTACTACGTCTGATGTTCATTCACTAAACGCAGCGCTAAACATATCATGTCTAGGAAACATGATCCAAATATCGTAAAGATAGTATCGATTCGAACACAACGGATTCGTTTGAGATTTGGACACTTCTCGTTGACTTTTATCGGCTATAGTTTATTTTGAACCGTAAAATCACGAACGAAACTAGTACGATCATCAGGCTCGTCGCCCGTGAGTAGAGTATGACTTTTCTTGTTTGTTTTGCACACGCAGATTACATTTAATAACGCGTAAAAGAATTCCGTGCAGCACTTGGGTTTTTTTTTTTTTTTTTTTTTTGATTCGGTTATTATTACAGGCGATTCTTTTCACATCTAGCCAACCACAAAAATCCACTAGTCAGGAATCTAAATACTGTAAGTATTAGCCCGAAGCTCCCCAACGTCGTCTGAAAAGGAGATGGCGCAGGGACCTTCTAATCTTATAACTCCTAACGATCTTATACCTCGTTACTCACTTCACTCCTAATCTCCACTAAGTCATAGATTAACATAATCTGTGCTCACGCTAAGTGTTGCTAATGGGTGACTTTTTATCCCCGTACTATCGTGCTGTTTTACTCTCTTCGAACACGCGTATTGTGCTCTTAGTATAGATCGTGTAGTTCATATAAAAATAAAAAAATGAATAATTCAGTTAAATCTCTTCAAAACGGCATCACTCGAGAACAACGAATAAGTCCGCTGTAGAGAGCGTGAAAAACTACTAAATTGGTATTTGAACCCGTAGTGCTATTGATGTTTTCCGTGTTTAAGAGGATTCCGGCTTACAGAGGGTACGGCAGAGAAAGAGGTTTCACTATTTTCATTATCATTCAACAACACATTTTTTAATAATTTCCATCGCGTTTATACGGGATTTCATACTTAAAAATGAAATAAAACTAAAATTGTGCCGAGATTTCCAAATTTTTATAAATTAGGATATTATAGTAATAGCAATCGAAAAATCAGTAATCATTGCACTATCTCGAAATCAAAACAAATAGGTACTATGAGACGTCTCATTGATTGGATAATTCGCTGACTTCGATTATTTATTAGGTATTTACAAGGTATATTAAAATAGGAAGTGACGTGACGTCAACACTGTGTATGTACGCGTCATTTAAAGTTGAAACATCGTTATTGGACACGTCGTTAGTTAAAATAAGTAACTATCGGAACGACAATCGGGAGTGTTACGTGAAATCCTTATCGAAAATAACATCAAGATTCGAGCCCTAAAATTGGCATACCTCTTTTGGACGTTTTAAAAGAAAATTAAAAAAAAAAAAAAACATTTTTACCGAATGACGTTCACTCGCCAAGGTTTTTCGTCGAACAAATCAAGTAAAACGTTAGTAATTGCTTCTGTTGTGCCAGTGCGTTTCAAATATAACAAATGTATAAAAAGTCGTCCAATCATCGGAATTGGTCTTTTACATTTTTTTTTTTTTTTAATAATATCAAAAATGTATTATACCTCATTATTCCATTTATAGGTACCGAAATGCTCGTTAAATATAAAACGCAGAAATCACTTCGAGTGAATATTTACCCGAAATGTTAGTTATTTCATTTTCAACGTATATTACATAATGCATTTTTAATGAACTCACAATTATAAAATTATCGATAAAGGCTATTGCTATACGTAGGTGTGTGTGTGTGTGTGTGTAAATTAAAAATAAATATATTTGATTCAGTACAAAAGACCTCTATTTTTGAATATTATTCGAAAAAATCAAATGAATATCATGTGTTACAAACACATATTTTATTAACGGATAGCTTGTTTTTTCGAATTAAAAAAAATATAAAAACGAATAACGTGTAAATTAGTGGTATGAATTAAATCCGGATTCTCCGAAAATCCGAAAAATCCGGATTTCGGATTTTGGATTTTAAGTTGTAAAATCCGAATATTTGGGTTTCACACTGTGGATTTCTGTATTCTAAAGCAGAAAATAAAAATTGTTCGGTATAAATTCTAATATAAAAAACGAACATTTTCTATTTTAAATAAAAAACATTCATCGTTCCACTCAGAATCTAAAATTATTTGTTTTACTTTTCTGTTAGTTAAACAAAGTATATTTAGGTATTATTTATTGTGTATTTTTGGATAAATTATTCTGATACTTATAAATGTTGTTACTAATTTTATGTATAAATTGAGTTTAGGTTGTAATATCTACACGTTATCGCAATATTGATGATTGTTGTTGTTATATTTTTGCTTTAAAAGTTTTCCTATAAATATATTAATTTATTACAAAAAAAAAAAATCTGTATTTATCAAGGCTTTAATATAAAGAATCCATAAAAAATATTAATTCAATGTTTCAAAATCCGAAATCCGGATTTCGGGTAAAATTCGAATTTGAATTCCGAAATCCGGATTTTTATCCGAATCCGGATTACGGATTTCGAATTTCATAAATCCGGATTTTCGAGCTTCGGTAAATCCGGATTTTTCCCGACACTAGTGTAAATAAAGTATTATAATACAAAGGTAAAAAAAAAATTTCTTAAACCCGAAGTAAAACAAATTTAATAAAAATGTGGTCATTATTATTATTAATATTTTTATTTTTTTGCTTCGATATTTTTCAGGGGTTGCCGCCCTTGCTAGACCCTCTCTATTTCGGCCATGATCGCACTGCACGTTTCACGCGTACCAATATAGACACGGGGACCGATCGAACGCGATTTTCGAAATAACGGTGTTTTCGTTTTTGTATTTGTATTTGTATTTTTTTATGAACGGGCCGAAAGCCCAATATTACAGTACAATAATTTACAGTAATATATAAAAAATATAGAAAGTATATAAATAATATAGATATGCGCAATATAGCATGACAATTAAAGTAAGCAAACACCAAACAATACAATAGGTGAAATAAACTAAAAAATATGATGTAAGAATGAAATAAAATAAAAAATGGAAATGAACAAAAGGTTAAAATAGTACAAAACAGATTGTAGTACTGTTAAGAGAAGCATTGGTGCTCGTTACAAACGCGCATCATACGGCGAATGGGATTACTTTTACCATAATATTATAGTCGGTGCAGTGGAATGGAACAACAAAGGAAGAATTAGACCTAGTTAAATGAGAGGGACCTTAATAACTAATTAGAGAAAAGAGAAAGGGAGCATCTGTACGTCCGTCAATCGGCTTGTGCAAAAAAAAAACCCAAATTGGCTTCAACTCTTCTAGCTGCTAGAGACAAGAGTCCAAGTGTATTCATCACTGGCCTATAACCACGCTGTGGATGTGGAATTTGCAAAATAAACGACGCTGAAGAACGAATAACCGCCTCTGTTTTGATTTTTCGTCGCGATACAACTCGCCAGTCGTCCGTTTTCATTTCGATAACACGTAGCGTCGTCCCGTATTACATGGGCGGCGGTTTTATCGTCAGACCGCGTTCGAAAGAAAAAACGCAAAGTCTCTCCGCTCCACGCGGGTATCGAACACGTGTACTATGTTCAGTATATTGCGGTATCGAACGATTTCGGTTTCGAGTTTTTCCCAGTTCTCCCCTAGATAATCCTCGCGGCGCCTATTGAACGTTGGATTGTCGTGACGACGACGGTAATAATAATATTGCACAGTCGTCGGGTTTTATTATAAATCAGCCCGTTTGGAAAACACATAATATCGTGTTTGACGTACGGTTCGATGTAGCGACGGGCGCCGTTCTGAATTATTATCGCGCGTACGCGTATATCTGTGCTATAGCACACTATACAGGATGTCTCGAGAATACCGGTGTTTTGAGATATATTCCGTGATAATGAAGATAATCGAATTCGGTTTATTTATTTTTTTTTTTTTAATTTTTTTTTACCTATAGAAGACTCGCGAGACCACCAAAGAATACGAGTAATTGATAGAAATGTTTCGGTAAAAACCTTTGGAAAAATCATTATGATTTTAATATTTCAAACAACGTGAAGACAGCAATTTTTTAGAGTTTGATTTTAAAAATTTGACGAATAGTAGCTTTAAATTTAAAATTAAATACCTTGTGATTTGTCGCGTTGGTTTTCATCAGTCGATAATTAGTGGAATACAAATTATGAAACGATTATTATCAAAAAATGAAATGAGCTCTTAGTAATAAATTATAATACAGAAATATAGTTTGTTATAAACAATACATATTTTTTCGGGAAATTTAATAACCATTAAGTAAAAAAAAAAAAATAAAAATAAAAAGTCGACTCATTAAAAGTTTCAAAAAATTTTATATAATAATCGTTTTTAAAATTGTCTAATGAAAAATAAGAATTTTTTAAAATAAAAATTACTTGTTGTCTTTTGCCTCGTGAATCTTCTAGAAAAAAAAACAGAATTCGATAATCTTTATCCCAGGGAGGTATCGCAATGGACAAATCCTCGTGTTACGACACCCTATAGGCACTAGTGAGAAAATCAACCGTATCGGATTAAAAGATTTAACACCTCTCTCTCAAGCCCAGAACGGAATAACGCTCCTTTTTTTTTTTTTTTTAAATAAAATCCGCAGGCAATTTTTCCCTTTAACGTTTCTTACAACGCCTGTATGTATAACTTCTTTGTGTTCGTACTTTTTTTATTTATATTTACCAAATATTTTAATTACACTTTATCCGTGAAATACGTTATTTATTTAACCATGTTCAACAGACGACCATTTAAAGGAGCACTCATCCGCTATTAGACGCACATAATAATATGAAGATGAACACCACCGATCAATGATAATGGAACAGAATAACGTGTCGTGCGAATCAATAAGCATAAGCTTTTTTCCGACTGCAAACCTACTTTCGTCTCTATGAAACTAGATGTTTAGACTTAGAGTGAAATTTCGTTTTTCATGAAAAAAATGTACTTTTTCGTTGCTTGTATTCCTTTACGGCTCGTCCAGTAATCGTTGGTCTCGTTACTTTTTATCACTTGGACATATCACGTCATTAGAAAATTGATAAAAGAAAAAAATTCAAATAATTACAATAAATTCAACTGAAATCCGTCGGATTTCGGAAAACGAAATGTTAACCGGTGTGTCTTTGACGCTCGTGTGCTCGATTGGCTTACGTTCAATATAAACACCAAAACGAGGATAACGTTCTCAATTCAGGGGCGGCTCCAAGGAGGGGGCCCTAGGGGCCGCGGCCCCCCCCAAGCCCGTATTTATAAAAAAATTTATATTGTTAACAAAAAATGCATATTATAATATTGTCATAATATGGACTATAATATGAGCCATAGAGCTTACGACGGTGTATATATCGACGATGTACCTGCTGGATGCTATCGATTTTACGAAGAACCAATAAGGCTATAAATAAACTATATTGATATAAAATTTACTATGGTCTGATACTATGATATTATTATTTTATTATGATCAAAGACTGAAAACCTGGCTTCGCTCAAGGATAATTTAAGATAGGCTATCAGCATTATGCCTACTTAATGTTTATAGTAAAATTAATATTCTAGATCAAATACATCATATTATTGATATTTTCGCCAATTTAAAAAATAAACGTCTTGAATTTGTGTTGTACAAATTGTTGTTTTCTTTTTATTATAAGATTTTGTGAAATTATAACTTGGCCCCCCCTAACCTAGGCTCTGGAGCCGCCCCTGTCTCAATTTATATTATTATTAGATGTTGTTGTTTCAATTATGTTCTTCTTCAATTAATCACGGCACCTTGATCATCCGACTGGATTCACAAACCGTTGACATCGCAAAATATGTGTAGGTTGTGTAGCCTATAGTAAATTTCGCGGATCCGTTTGTGTTTTGAAATAAAATCGACAACGACAATAATATGACAAAACGACGATCGGCGCTCGGCGGGATCATTCGGCGGGAAACTCGTATACGAGTAAAAAAAAAAAATTTTGTGTATTTATTATAATAATCGAAATCCGTTTCTCCGAATGCCCACTTGAAAAGCGAACCAACGAGAAAATATAACCGTGTTGGACTCACGATCGTGGTGAACGAACGATCCAAACGGAACGTTCTACAAATCGTTACTCGGACGGCCCGAAATATGGTGTTAGACGGTAATAGATTTTCACTCGCTTCTTTCGTACCGTTATTATTGTTTTCCGCCGCGTAATTGCTTTAGAACGCGATAAATCACCGGGGAAAAAAGTCACGAAAACGAAAATATTCGCGACCAACGTAATTTTTACGGGATACGGTACGCGCCCGTAACTATGGCAACGTGATCGCACGACGTACGCAAATTGAATGGTTTCGAGTGTACAGAGTCGTCGGGGGTACCACGAAAAATCCCGTGGTTTCGGATACGTCACGGTTTTAATAACAATAATTACACGTCGTTAATTTTATATTTGTCAATCGTTTTTGACATTTTATGTCTTTTCTTCGGCACGTGGAATCGAAAAGCGTTACCCAAGAAGCGTTACAGTAATTTATCGAAATTTAGAAAAACGATGCATCGTCGGCAAAAAAAAAAAACGCGCGGTCACCCCATCCGACAACTAGCAGCAACGCACCGTGGTGTGTAACAACAACGGTTTTGCGTGAACTTCAGCGACCACTCCGCTACCCCACGATCCGTACTTTCATCACGATTGTATTTAAATATAAGTTTTTAGTGAGATGTTCCGACGCTAGTCGTGCATTCGACGACGTTCGAGAGAAGCGTCGTGAAATCCAAGGAGTGTATGGACGATGTCGCCGGACAACCGACGTTGTTTTCGTTTTTATTTGTTTTCTTTTCGTAGATTTGATAACCTCTTTGGCATTTATAGGTACTCGCATAGACTATAACTATATAACTTATTAGTACTATGGGTACCACTGAACTAAATACAATATGGAACGCGTGTATTAAACAAAATATGAGCCTACTAGAAGGCCGCCATATGCATTCCGAGTCATGGCAGAGATAAGGAAATCTAATGATCTCCATGAAAATTGTTAATCGTGAATCATGATATTAATCTATTTATATTTTCCAGCCTTACTTTAAGTTTTATCATGCGAAACGTACATTTTGATACTGCTACGATAATTTCTATTTTTCTATAATATTATTATAAACATCTAACATCTAGGCTATAAAATATATATATATTGTATTCTATTTTTTATTAAGTTAGGGTAAGTACTAACCGAAAACGTTTTATTTATGTACGCGTTCTGTGTACCTGTAAGCGCTGAACGGTTTTATTAATTTGAAACTATTTGGCTGGCGTCCGTAGATTTTCATTAATTCATTGTTTATGGGTAAATTATGTGTTGGTAATTTATGACATTAACGTCATAATAATATATGAAAACGAACGTTTTCACGAGAAAACGTATTTGTTTTTTTTTTTTTTTTTTTTTTTTTATCTTAAACGAAATATTATAATGGAACGTGATATTTACATTGTATTAATACGATATTTTACTTAACAGTTATACGGTTTGTTTTTTAACTTGTTTTCGCCTCGTTCGATGTACTTTGTTTACGTTTAGAGTTTTGAAGCTTTTAGACAAATTAAAAAAACGATTTACGATTATTACCCCGTCTGAAGTGATATAATTCCAATTATATTATAATTTTACATCAATTTTTATATACCTACGCAATAAAATACAGTAATGATCTGTATTTTTATTCCGTGGCAATATCTTCGACCACAATGTAGCATGTTACTTTGTAAATAAAAATAAATCATCAAAAACAACATTTATTAGGTTAGATCAACATATATTCCCGTGCTGTTGACCGTCATTATATACATTTTTTTTTTTTTTAATTTTTAAGTTTTTAAGCTTTATGTGCGTATAAATATATGCTTTACTAAAACATTGAATCCATAAAATATTAAATGGAAAACAAGGGTGAATGTGTATTTTATAAACTAATGTTATGTTTAAAAATACAATAAATTCGGTATACCTACCTTATCATCGCGAAAAATTTAAACCCTCGTGCACGTTAAAATTCATTCTTTTAATAGAATAACGTAATTAACATTCTTAAACCCCTTTCAAAAATGATTATTACGATACACTCGTAAATGAAAGCATTTTTCACGCTTTTCAACAATCGTAACAGTGAAATTGTTCATTATCTCACTCTGTTGTTCATTTAAATTATATTTTATTATTATTCCTTCGCTATTTACACTTAATTAAAAAAATTTTAAAATAAAACAATGATTATTTTATGTTAACAAATTTCTCTTGCGCTACTTTGGGATCGTATTTTTTTTCTTTAATTTTGCTATTAAATTTGTTTTTATTATTATCGAATTATAGTCTATCAATATATTTTGTTATAGTTTTTCTATAAGTTGATTAGGTAAAAATCACGGGACTCTGATATTATATGACGTCGATTTCAACAGACATTTTTAATGCTTCAGAACAGTAGTGCAGAACTTAAAATGTATTCATTTCTATATCGATCATAAATATGGCTTTAAACTGTTTCGACGACCTGCCGGAATAAACCTATGAACTTTCACGGGTCTAAGTCGATCGGATCTAAGAAATACGAGGGACGTGTTTAAAATGTGTTTACGGTATTACATCGTTGTAACCTAACCTAACCCGTATTCGAACACGCCCTTACACAACAAACGTTGTAAAACGTTGTGTTTCGTAAGCCGAGTATGAAATTTTGCCCTGCGGATTCCCGCATATTTGCTCTTGTCGAAACATATTCGTTTCCGTTTCAACGACCAGTACGACCAGTCACTAACACGTAACGCGTGGTAATAATTATTTCGCCAAATGTTTCATTAAATCGTTCGTGTTGCTCCGTGTGCTCGCCGTGTAATAAGAGCGGAATTTATCGTACATTTATCGCGCCGATTCACGTTGAATAGTCGACAACGTGAACCTAGCAAATCGTAACGGATCGCGCCGCGATATACGGAATTATTTCGGCCTTTTAACATGGGTTTTTATTTCTTATTATTATTATTTTTTTTTTTTTGCGACACTATAACGATCAACGCGAACGATTGTAATACCTACCAGTTTTACTCTTATTAATATACCTTTATGGATCGACTCGTGATTCATTTTATCGCAAATCATTTCGACTTGGTTATTAGGTCACGACCTATGTCGACGGTTCGAGTCATGTCAGGAATTCGAAATACTCGCCTCTCAACCTTTACGACATTTAGCGTCTGTATAGAGTGTGTAAAATAAACGAAAAAAAAATGATCGCCGTTTCGAAAATATCTGTTCTGATGTTAAATAAAACGAGAATCTATAATAAACAATATTTATAAAATTATACACAACTCAATCAACATTGAAGTATTTTTACGTTAACGTTCCTTATTTTAAAATACGACTATTTACAGTTTTCATAGAAATTATCACGTTGCGATTTTTCGCACGTAGACAAATAAAATCACGGTTTTAAAATAGCACATGAATATTACAATATTTACGTTAGTCGTCTATAATCGCGTTTCCGAATCGTTTCGAGTTAAGTAATCCGCTATAACTTATAAGTCGTATTCCATAGATTTAACTCAGACAATGACGAGAGAAGACAACTGTCTTCGCCGATATTCTAACACCTCGAAAAACGTTCTACTTTCGAAACTGTTTTACTTTAGGAAAATACCAAAAGAGATGCTTAGTACAGACAAGATTTAGATAATAGTTTCTCGTGGTGCCCTATTTGTTGTTATTTATTTCGTTTTACATCGGAAAATGCATGTCAATAATACTGGAAAACCGCATGACATTAATGGGAAAGCAGTATAATATAATACGTATATTCTAAAATCGCAGACGGCCGGCAGATTAATTTCACTTGAAATGATTCGAGTGGAAAAAAAAAACAAAAAAAAAATAAAAAATAAAAAGTTTGAGGAAAACGTGAAAATTTGATTTACATACACATTGAAAAACGCGATGAATTCAATTAAGATAAATGCGAAAAATGCGTCTATAGACAGATTTAAAAAAAACTATTTGTTACTTCCGTCGTGAAAATGACAGCTATTATTTCGGTGAATTTTCCAAAAAAAAAAAAAAAGAAATTACAATCGTTTAGGTGAAATTAATATGGACGTCTATTGTCCCTCATAAATCGTTGTGGCAAGTTAATACTTAATAACGGATTTTAAGTAAGAACATGAAATTTATTTCCATCACGTACGAAAAAAAAAAGGTTTTCTTTTCACTTTTAAAGACTTAACGATTCTCGGTACGTTTAACCGGTATGGCTGAGCATGTACCTACCTTTTACACGGTTTACAAAAAGCACATTCGAGTGTAAACAAACTGTGTAAGTAATACTAGGGTACGTTGTGGGGGGGATCGTTCCGCATAACGAATAACATCCCCACGAGGACGGTTCCACTGTCGCGATACCGATCCCGCGTTCCCTCTGCCGCGGATTCCTAAAATCGGTTTCACACATTGCGTCGACAATAGCATCACGTCACCGTGCACAACTACAATAATACAATAATAACACTGTACCGACCGATATACGTCCGAACGGATCGGCGTGCGTTCAGTCGCCGCGTGCCGTTCTCCGGTCTCCGTTTCGAATTTATCGACACAAATCGTTCCGTGCGAAAGGTTTACGAAATCTTTTCCGTCGCAGTAGCGTCTCTGCTGAGAGAAGATTCTTTAAAGTGAAACGTATAAAAAATCATTTAAGATCTACAATGAGTAATGAGCGTATGACTGAATTATCAATTGTATCCATTGAAGCAGAATTGGCACAATAGTACAAAACTTGGAAACTTAGTACAAGATTTCGCAACAAAAAGGGCAAGAAAAGTTAATTTGTAATTCCACAGTATTATTTCAAAGTGTTATTATTATCATTATAAATATTTTTCATATTTTGATTTTTATTTAAGCAAATAATACCTATGTATAATGTATACACGTGTTTCAATCTAGTTTTTTGAAGTTAAATATACATATTTATGGTTTGTCTAAATTCAAATTTATTAATCAACACATTAATACACATTAGTTTATTTCAATAGTATTCATGTACCTATTTAATTTTTAGTGTTTAAGAACAGCATTAAAATTGAGAACGAAAAATATCTACTGACGAGCCTGGCTTTACGGGAAATCATAATCATTTTTCGTGGGCCTAACACGCGGCCAAGACTTCACCGGGTCCCGCGGAACGTCGCGACTATACGATCGTGTAGATCCCGTCTACCCGTGGACGTGGTATTGTCAAATTAAATTTGCTCGCCGTCGTAATATTGCTTTTCACGACTTTTCTCGCTGCATCACAAAAACCGTCTCGTCGCAATGGCGTACGGAATGCAAAAACGCAGGGAAAACAATGAAATAAAAACGACACGTTGTATTAACTCAAAGTATTTCGCGAGAACGATTATATTTTTATGCGAACAAAATACTAAATGGGCTTTTTATTGTACTACACAGACACGCACACACACACACACACACACACACACACACACACACACACACACACACACACACACACACACACACACACACACACACACACACACACATACACACAACAAAGACGCGATATTTTACAATATGACTTAATGGATTTCGTACTCGTTCTTGTTTAAGAAGTTTACTGCCTTCGCGTTCCGTCAAATTCGAATAATTTTAACTCGGCGATATAGTTGTAAATGGAAAACGTACATTTGTTAAGTACTACGTTACGTTCGGTTTGCGTTATAAAACGATCTGGTGAGGTCATGATAAAAAAAAAAAATAAAAAAATAAAAAAAAACGTACCTTCGGTGTCATTAAAAAGAAGCAGTTATGATTTTCTGTTTGTTCGTAAAAACAAACACAATGTTTTATAGAATAGGTTTTCATAAAAAGTTTCTACGT
Source organism: Therioaphis trifolii (assembly GCA_027580255.1). Lineage (NCBI taxonomy): Eukaryota > Metazoa > Arthropoda > Insecta > Hemiptera > Aphididae > Therioaphis > Therioaphis trifolii. The sequence continues at coordinate 22,532,239 of CM050409.1, forward strand.
CAAGTTAAATACAAATTCGGCGAAACCATGTTTTAGTACAAACAATTGTTATTATTATTATTACTTTTGTGAAGTAGGTATGTAATAGAAACAGAGGTTTCAATAGTTTCGGCCATCGTCACTATGTGAAATCTAATACTGGATTCCTTTATGATCCGATAATTGCTGAACCCACCAAAACATTCCGTTATAACTCAGCGCGAGGAGAAAATTATGAAAAAAAAAAATAATAAAAATTAATAGAATTCTTATTTTAACTTAAAGATCTAGAAGGTATTATAAAATCAGCAAACTGAATTGGTAAAATACCGTTATTATGGACGACTACAAATGCCTATAACATCAAAATCGTCTATAACGGCAAAGAATCGTTTTTAAATTTAACCTTGAGTCAATATTTAGTTTATTTGACAAAACGTTTGCCGTTCAAACAATATTGTATCATACTTAATAATAAATAACTAATCGATTTGCTAATATTAACGTGCTTAAATTATTAAATGACGCCTTAATGCATTTTATTTCACAATGAAATGTCACTATGAATACGTTTGTACTTAAACTTCAGAACTAGAGTTTAATATTATGAAGTTACCTGTTCAATTAATAATGGATTTTTATCATTTAATTTAAGGATCACATAGGATCACATTTTATAAAATTTGCAAAATAGTCTTCACAATGATTGAAGTAAAAAATTAGTGGTAATTACACGCAGGTATTTCACTGCCGGACATTTTATTCTCTGTAACCTGTCGAGGCCAGTAATTCTTAATATTTTTAAAAATATTTTTTGTTTTTTTTTTTATGATCTAGAAATGTATATGATATGAAATATATCACATGGATTCGACAAATCAAAATCCTTAAAAAAAATCATTTTATGTAGTGCATATAATCATTGTTTATAATAAGTGTATTCATCCGTGAAGACGAAAAAGATTTTATGGCCACGAACGCGGCTACTAGCTAATTCGTGTAGGTTCGTCGAGGAGTCGACCGACTCATGTCCATGAGACGTTAATACGGCGAAAGGGGAATACGAAAAACTCGATGTGACGAAACGTTTAAGGTTTTTATTTTTTTTTTATTCTTGATTTTCAATCGCAGAGCTCGAGGTGAAGAGCTCGCGAATGACCGCTACACCGGACCGCGGACAATCGTACGGATCACAGTGGGATTCGCTGTACGGACCGGAAAGATCGAACTCGCCAGAGACCCTGTGAATGGAACGACAAATTGCCGTCGCGTCCGCCGCTTCGAAATTTTCGTGATTATTTAAAACGTCCGCGCAGTCGCCGTTCTGCCGACGGCACGTGGGTGAACGCGCGAAAACGAAAACGTTTCCCGAGTTCGCGACGCGTTTATTTCTCGGAAAGACAATCACCGTACACATTGTTGTGTGCACGGTGAGCGAAACCGTACGGAAAAGGTTCAGCACTCCGTCGTGTTTATGCGAAAAATCAATCGCCGCGTTAAGTATGTCTGTGAAATCGCTAAAGTTTATGCGCCGCGTGCATTTTCTTCGGTAAAACTGTTATTTTCAGTTATATGCTGTTTATATTATAATATCAACGTCGTGTTCGAGTGTATCGACAGTTGTCCGTTAAATTTTATTTTCACGTGATTTACTGTCCGTTTGAAAAACGGACAGCGCTATAAAATATTTTAAATCTATACATAACTACAGCTAATATGGTGTCGAGAAAAATATGAAAATCTACATTTTCGTCTAACGCGTGGTACTATACATCACTTATCACAAATAACTTTCACAGAATATATTATTGTAACTGATTTGAATAAAATATTTTGAAAAAAAAAAAACGGAAATCAAATTAAAAAGTTTATGCATCATGCGTATGTTTCATATTCAAATTGCAAAAAATAACAGCCCGACGCCGCCGTACAGTGATTCGAAATTCAAATACCGTGGCCAAAACCCCAAAACAATTTTTTTATTCATTTTGTTTTTTTCGTACGCATGTTGCTTAGATGAGTTTGGACTATTTGATTTGTTTTATTTTTGATTTGTTAATTTTTTGTTGGCAAAAATTATGTGTTGGAGTTGATTATTATTGTTTTTCTACAAAAATCACCCTTCATTGGCTATTTCGTTAAATTATAACCTATAGGTTTTGAAAACAAATACATTTTAAATTATTTAAATTATTAGAAAATATGTAGATAGATACTAATAAACAATTATACATGATATTCAGTGTTACTTAGGTCAAATAATCGAATGTAATAATAACCACACTAATTGAACAATATTTAAAAATGTAGTTTTAAGCGATCTAAAATAACGATTTTAATATGTTTCTTCTGAAGACTTTACTCCATATTTTGTCCTAATACATGGAACTCTACTCAACGATAAAATTGCTTCATATTTTACGCATAATTGCGCCTTTTGGATATTGAGCATTTGAAATGAAAGTTGCATTTAATTAATATTATTTAAATAGTTATTGACATTTCACTCAAAAACATATATAAAATTGAAAAACAACATTTTGACTAAAATAATAGTTAAGTAAGAGGAGGATTTAAAAAATTGTATTAAATTTGGATTAAAAAACCTTAAAAGCGTACATACTGAAGTGCATAAAAACAATCAATATTCATTTTCAAAGACCTCAAAATAAGAAAGAAAAAATTTAAATTCGATGACGGATTTCGGTTCTGAGACCTAAGAAACACATTACCCGAGTACCTTTCTAAGTGTTACGAGGTGATGTTCGAGGAAAAAACCGTTTCAGCCGGGAGCGTTTTTAATTTGGAAACATCGTGCACCGTAGAGATTGTTGTTCCGTATTGATTCATTTGCTATTGCGCGTTGTTAATGACGAATATTAGACTACGGTAAACAAACGTGTGTAAACACTGTTATCGTGCTAATTATAACTCCATTGAAATGCAATAACAATAAATCATAACAACTGTACGGTACCTACTTCGGTAATTATTACGCAAAATCGAAAGATTGATTAATCGCGTGCGTTAAAAGTACGTAACACGACGTTCGGGACGGGGCAGTACGACGAGGCGAATGCACCTAAAACGCGTTTATAACGCCGTTTGTTTTGTTTTGTTTTTTTTTTTTTTTCATAATGGTCTGAAAGAGATACAAACCCAATAATCCGTGAATCGTGAGAATTAAATCTAACGGTGTAATATGCGAAAACAATTTATTTCAGAACGATTATATTTATTGAGTTTATAAACGACTGAATTATAATGTTGTCGACGAAAGTTTACAAAGGTATTTTTAAATTAAATTTATCGATCGGACGTGTAACGGGCGACGCGTCGTTAACAGAGTTGGTTTATTTTTCTGACTTTGGAAATATCAACGGCGGCGGGGGTTTACATTGTTACGGTACATCGTCCACGGTATGACGTCGTCAGCGATTTAGACGAGTTTATAAAACATTTTAATTTTTTTTTTTTGAAATCCGTATCGCAAAATCATAAAAAATCTAACGTTCTCGTGTTTTGCACGTCACTTTTACGCATAATACACGTAACATTATCGTGATTTTGAAGAGCCCCGCGGCTGCTGTGGTGTTCGGCCGTGAATTTTATTCGCACGCGCGTGGACAAACTGCGTTAAATTTTGCCTTTCGAGCGTCTGTTCGCACTTGTTGACTTGACTGAGAAAACAACAGAGCTGATCATTGATATGTATATATATATATATATATATATATATGTATTCGACGGGCGATGTACAAACAACGTACGCGAACGGTGTTTACTTCATGTTTACTTCATGTGATAGACTCGATTACCTCGAGGAGAGAGCCTGCGTGCTTATATATTATATACACGTTAAATTGCCGGTAAATGTAACCGAATGTACATACGAACCGATCTCTCGAACAGGGCTCATTTCCTTGCTGCGGGACAGCGACATCCGGAGATCGATGGCTTCTCCGTATCCGGCATCCGTCGTGCGTTTCGCCGAGGAAACGGACGTCGCGAACAATAGATAGTAATAATAAAGTGAAAATAAAATGAAAGGAATAATACCAATTAAAATTATCGATCCGTACGATTTGAGGACGATGTCGGTTTTTTTTTGCAAAATTAAAAAAATGTTTTTTTTCAAAAAAAAAAAAAAAACTAAAGTCGTGTAAAAACGACGGTGCGTCATTAGAACGGAGCAGGAAAATAACTCTATACACTAATTATTATTATAACTAATTACACTAATCGACACGATAACAATGATTAAACTCGTCTTTTTTTATTTCGTTTTTTTTTTTTTTTTTTACTCAAGACATCACGGTCCGCCCGAAACGGGAAACTCGCCGGGAAACACTTTGGTCGGACCCGCGATTCACGTCCGTGTCGTGTTTTGGAACCCAACCAAACGTACGCGCCTTTTCCGTACGCTCCGTTTCCCTCCTCCGGCGCGCCGGCCCACGCCGCTGACGGTTTTGATATCGATCTGTTTTCGTCACCGTGACACAAACGGCTGCGGGTTATGATGATGACGGCGATGATAATAGTAATAATAATAGTAATAATAATAGTAATAATAATAATAATAATAATATAATAGTAACACCCACCGCGTGCGAACAGCATAATAACAATATCGTACCTGTTTCGCGTGCGGTAATTCCGCGCAAAGGTTAAGCCGCGAGAGCGTAATGAAAATAATAATATGATCTACAACTACCGACCGCCGCCGACGAGACGCCGCCGCAACGCGCGCGCGTGCGCTCACTCGCCGGGGTGTGTGTGTACACGGTTAGTATTACGTTATACACGTTGACGCGCGAAATACATAAAACGTGACCAACGGCGCACAGCGGCGTCAGCTTAATTTTATTAGCCCACCGGTATCGAGGTCGACATAAGTGCTGTTAAATTAAATGCCACTTACCGATAATTAATACTTGGCCAGACCGTTTTAATCGGAACGCGAGCGCGCCTGAATGCGTATTGCGAGCGAACGAGTGTGCTAGTGTGCTAGTGTGCTAGTGTGCGTGTGTGTGTGTTTGTGTGTGTGTGTGTGTGTGTGTGTGTGTGTGTGTGTGTGTGTGTGTGTGTGTGTGTGTGTGCGCGTACTTGAGCGCGAGTTTCGAGTGACTTATGGACGAATTTTAAACAAACATCACCCGCGCCGACGAACGTCAATGTGTGTGCTTTCACGCAATTGGACATTTTAAATAAATGAAGTTCACGTTATCGCGCGTTTGTGATAAAAAAAAAAAAAAAAAAAAAACATTTGTAATTACGGTCCGAACGAGCGCTAGGTACTATCGGTGTAAACTGAATTGGTAAACTGTACAGTGTACAGGGTAGTGACTAAAATTTATCAGTTTTCGACATTTTCATTTTTTCATAAACGATGATTATTCTCAAAATCGATTTACTAGGAAAATGATGAATCGTTTTTTTGTTTTTGTTTTTTTTTTTTTTTTTTGAAACTCTTTACATTCGTCTCAATAATCTTGTCCGAAGACCGAATGGACTAAGGACGAACTTCCATCACAATTATCTTCCAACTTTTTTTTATTTCACGTTTTAGCTCTGCCAACTGTCTTAAAATGTGATAGACTGTCACAATACGTTTTATCATTTTTATCAAATTTCGTTATCTGATTTGACATTTTATTTTATTTATTTATTCATTATTATTATTTTTTTTTGTTTTTGTTCCTGTTTTGAAGATCTGTTATACAGTCTGCAGTGAAAGTATTGATGATATTTTATTCAATACAAGTATAATATATAATTTAAAAATAAATTGTAATTATTGTAAATTTTACAAGCAATATTGAGGATCAAATAATTTTCATTCATGTTATTCGAATTCGATTGGAAAATTACCTAATATAGGGAATGAACCAAGTAAAGATAATATTTACATCTCTTGTCTGATACTGTTTACTTTTTTTGTTTCCCTCAAATTGACTCTAAAAATATGTATTACGAATGAGTTATCTTTAAATATTATATGAATAACATAATATAAACTTAACAATACATTTTAGCTGTTTTGATCTGAATGTATATAACTATGAAATCTAATCTTACCAAATGTTTAATTTTCAATATGAAAACTTGAAAATGTAACGTAACCATTATCATTTATTTTACACACGACACTAAATACATTGCACATAGAGTTTTAATTTTAAACAAAAATTACAAATAATTGATCGATCCTAGAAATATATTACAAATAATTTGGTGAAATAAAATTAACATAGGATTTAAATTTGAAAATTATATTAACTATTGATTATAAACGACCTGCCGATGATTTGACTAAAAACGGTTATGTAATGAAATTTAATAGTGTTCAAATGCATAAATGGTATTTATTGAACTGACACGTTACGCAGAAACGTTAAATTAAAGAAATGATTAATCGTTTCTTTAAAATTCAATACGTCCTGCACCACCGATACCTTGGCCTTGAAAAGAAGCGCATACTTGTGATGTGAAACACGTTTAGGGTATTTTTTTTTGCTCAGCAATTGTATGACGATCAACAACGTAATACCAAAAAATCTGATTGTTTTTTTTTTTTTATCAACCGAATTCGAATTCATTTTTACAACGACTAAAATGTTTCTAATTGATCCATGGAATTATTATAGCGCCGAATGGATGCAGATAGCTTATTTTATATTCAACCACTGTCCAGTGCTACAGAAATCACATTTCATTGTGATTAATAATCGATATATCCAAGCACAAAATTGTTCTAATTTATATCATTATCATTTATGCATACATTTTTTCCGTCTTTATAGTAGAGCACACAATTCATAGACATTAAATTATACATATATATATATATATATATATATATATATATATATATATATATACATAAAAAATCCGTTTTCTTTTCAAATTTTTCACGTATATTTATACATATATATTTTAATATACATCACGAGCATTTCAATTCTTACTGTATTAGAACAATTATCGAACGTATACTATCGAAAACACGATCGGTATAACCGTCTCAAAAATGTTAAGACTTTTAATAAAGAAGCGTACGTATTTATTGGCCCCGTCGGAGACTTTATGCTGTCGAAATAAGTAAAACTCGCTGGATTTGTCAGTAGTGAGCCGCACTTTGTTTGGCAAAACAGAAATAGGCGCATTATTTTCTATAATCTTTTTCGCGAGAAGCCATTTTATTGCGTTCATATGACAATAAATTGTATTTATGTGTGTGTGTGTGTGTGTGTGTGTGTGTGTGTGTGTGTGTGTGTGTGTGTGTGTGTGTGTGTGTGTGTGTGTGTGTGTGTGTGTGTGTGTGTGTGTGTGTGTGTGTGTGTGTGTGTGTGTTCGTCTATGTCTGTGTGTCGGTGTATCTGTGTGTCTGTGTGTGTGTGTATACTGCTCGAGACGTATTAAATTACGTCTAAATAAAAGACTCTCCCGGAGGGTATATTTATAATTTGGTTGGAGGATTTATACATCTTTGTACACATATAAATGTCCACAGGACTTTATTCCGAGAAAACATATTATATGAAAACAAAAGGCTAATATTTCAGACATCACATTCATAACTCATAAATGTATGGTCTTACGTTAACGGCGAAACATTTGGGTCGCTTATTAACTTTAATGGTTTTCGAATAAGGTACATAATATAGTCTACACTCGTTTACAAATGATTTATTTTTAGATTTGTAAGAATAAAAAACACGAATAAAGTCCATACCGGAGAGAATGTTAAAACGGAAAACGAAAGTTGATATTAAAACACGTTAAAAATATGCGTGTTAAATCGATGTTTTTAGAGTGATGTTTAACGCGTGTAGGCTTCTAACGTTAAAAAGTAATGATTACATTTTCACTGACTCAATTGACGAAATTAAATATTATCGGGCACGATAATAGTTCCACTTAGTTATCTGGAAAAAATAAAAAAAACAAAATGAAATTTCCTTGTAAACCGTGCTGCTCGTCAAAGATATTTAAGTTACGTCGTTGTCGAATTTTTACGGAACAATAATTTGTTCTCGTCAAGTAATGGTCGATACGGGAACCATGCGGGTTTAATGGATAGCCAAATTTGTTACCTACGAAAGAACTTATAGGATAAAAGACGTGTTTCGTGTGATGAAGTTCTTTATTTTGTATATTGAAAACCGAAATATCCTTCAGTTCTTCACGCGAAGGAATAATTAATATGTTTAGAACAAAAACCAGTACGACGAAAAATATTTAAATTTAATAATAAAACTGCTTATATGAATACATTTTGTAGTACCCAATCATATATATTCTTATGCAATTTAATTCACACGTTTCTCAATTATAATTAATTTTTTATTATTCGTCATTTCAATTTACCGTGTTCTTTTCATTGCTATATACTTACGATTTATACGACGTAAAAGGCAACCATCATGTGTATTATTATTAATTTTCAGTTTTACCCGGAAAAACGCATTTCTAAACACAATTATTTAATTTTGTCAGTTTTTTTTTTTATATACCTCATTAAATAAATCAGCGGTTCCCAACCAATGGGCCGCGGCCCACTTGTGGGCCGCGAGCCATTGGTATAATATTAAATATTATATATATATATATATATATATATTTGAAATGATATTATAATATATTTTTCGGTTCTTATTTTTGAAAATAAATTAAATTAAATTAATTGAAAATATCAGCTAGTGAAGAAGATTCGTTGATTGAAATGTCATGTGATCAGACTTTGAAATCGTATTTTAAAAGTACACAATTAGTGCCATTTTAGTTAAATGTTCGGAAAGACCATCCAGCAATCGCTAAAATTACACTCACAAACTTGTTGGGCTTTTCGACGACTTATCTACGAGAACGTGCTTTTTCTACTTTAACTTATTAAAAAATAAAATAGAGGAATAAACTGAATGTTGAGAGTGATTTAAGACTAAAACTAACAAGTTTTAATCCAGATATTGACTTTTTTGTGAAGAACAAGCAATGTCAAAAATCACATGAAATTGTTTATCTTGTGATTAAGTTGAAATAAGTTTTTTTTAAACAATATTTTTTTTTTTAATTTTTCTTAATTTTTTATTCCTAATAACTATACATACATGTATATAATATATAATATAATTTCATGAAAACGTATATAGCTATACTATGGATGGGCCTCAAAAATTTTTTTACAAAATTAGTGGTCCGCGAGACTAAAAATGTCGGGAACCGCTGAAATAAATTAATCTTACCGAACGGGGCACTAGATTCACTAGTGCCCTGCGGTGGAAAACTCCTAAGACCGTCTTTGCATGACTTACTTCAACGGTGCCAGTCGCAAGCTATATCATATAGTGTTTAAATATAATATCAATTATATCAGTAAACAGTACTACCACTACACTATTACGGTGGCCACAGATCAAGAGTCGAGTATAAAGTGATCCAAGTCGATTGAATTCGTCGATTTATCATCGTTTGAGTGTTCGGTGAAAACCACGATAGCAGCGTGTTGAAAACTTATTTAAAACGAAAACGATCGGCACGACACACGCTTACGCCGTTCAAATACAATCACCGCACAGGAGTTTATCGGACAATGATGACGTTTCGGTCGATAGGACCATCCGTTGTGCGGCGGTCGACCGGCGCGAATGAAACAAAAAAAAAAAAAAAACAAAAAAAACGGGCCGGAAGATACGACGACGGTTGGACGGCGGAAACGGACTAGTCTCTTGTCTTCTGTCCGGGACGGCTCCGTCTAGAGACGGTCGGAGCACAAGGCGCTGGGTACGGTAGGACGCTGTGGCAGCGGCGGTCGTCGGTTCCGATTCCTCACGGACAACGGCGAAAACGTGATTGCGGTCGGAGAACTCGGAAAACTGCTCGACTGAGCCCCGGCCCCGGTATACGTGGTCCCCGAACGGTAAATATAATCACAGAACATCAAACGAACGAGTAGTCGGTCCGACAGTCGTAGGCCGACTCGGGATTCGATATTTAAAGGAGGCCTGTGGTCACGGCACGACACTGTATCACGTTATAACTTATAAGCTGAATCGTCCGTCGCCGTCGGGTTAAAGTGAAAAAAAACAACAAACCATTAACAACCGAGTAATTTTAACCCTCGACCGACGAGGTTATAATCACATTACAGACAAGACTGATCACGGGTAACTCGGGTGCTTTTTGTTCATTTTTAAAATTATTCAATGCACTTTTTATACATTAACATTGGCTGTTTTATGAATATATAAATTATACCTATTTAAAAATGTTTTTTTAAGGCGAAACACCAAAAAAAAAAAGTTTTTAACGTATTCAAAAATGTAAGATTTTTCAAAAAAAATGTTTAAAAATCATTCAGGCCAGTGATAGGATGGTTGGTGAAAGGGTATGGAGAAGAAGGACCTGTTGTTGATACTGTTTTCTGATGTGGAGTACTTAAAAACTCGTTCCGGTCACGGGTGACCGGCCTTGTCTGTCGAGGGTTCATAATATTTCCAACTTGAAGTTCTAGCTGTTATAATGTTTTTATCCTGATTTAAAGTGCTTCGAGTCAATGAATGCATATATATTAAAATGTTTTTATGCACCACGAGTTTTTAGATAAACATCAAACAGAAAATAATTCGAATTATGTATAGCTTCTTTCATTTTCAACAGCTATGCGAATCTTGAGAGATCGTTTCTGTATCCGCTATATAGTAATTACTTATAAGTAGGGCTAGGATAGTATAGGATTTTGAATTTTTTTTTTAGGATTTACAGGACATAGATTTTCAAGTACAAAATGTGATTTGGTCATATACGAGTCCAAATGTATAGTTTTTATTTTACTTTTTTTTGCATTTTGGGTACTTTTACGGATTTAGGATCATTTTGTAGCATTTTTAAGTCATTTTTTCAATTTCACGGGCATTTTTTATACTTTTTTGAAATATAGGTAATATTTTTATACATTTTCATTTACACTAGATGTTCTCGATAAAAGTTTTGAATTTGTAACAGAAATAATATCATATTCAATATTTCAATTATAGAGATAGTATAGAGAATAATCTTCGATACTGCGAGTTATCTTAATCGTTAAATTAAATGAAAGTGATGTGGAGAGTACAGTGTGTAGTAGTCACATAACAGTGCATGATAAGTCCAACTTCAAACTTTATTATTCATATCAAGAAAATCCTAAATTAACATTTTTTTTTTGCTATTTTTTTATAATATTATAATTTAAATAATTTTGTACCGAAATATTAATTTATAAATAATAATTAATAGTTATAATGCATTTTTATAACATTTTAAAATTGTCATTTTTAGGTTATTTTAACGTCATTTTTTTACGTTTTTTGGGTCATTAAATTCCTACCCCTACTTATAAGTAATAAAATACATTCTATTAAAATTTCAATCGGTACGATAATCTTGGCCGTTTGTTGATCAGGAAGGACACAATCAATTATATTTATATTTACATAATGATCAAAATGAGTTATAGGGAAGAAAAAAGCAATATTTAACACAGATTTTATAAGAATCAACATAATAGTACAATATACTACCTAGGTACCTAGGTACCTTATGTTTTGATTATAACTATATACTCAACTACTAAATGAATAAAATAATGAAGTATATAATTGTATTGATATTGTTTTAAGTATAAAAGAAAAAACAACATCTAAGCGATACACTATAATATTATTATAATAATTAGGGACTAGTAACTAGTAATTAACTATGCAAAACGTAGATAATGATATAATATTGTACTTTTTTAAACATTGTTTACATAATTGTACTGAAATAAAATACATTAATACGCTGGCGAAAAAATGTAAATAAATTGCTGAATTCAATATAAAATATGAAGTCGATTTATTTCATGAATGGCAGGAGGGGGGGGGAGTTTTTTCGTTTTGCGACCATCCCAAAGTTTACCTATGTTAACAGTTCTAATACCGTAAATGTGGAGGAATCGATTGTATACGTATCAGTGAGCCGGAGAGAATGCTTTGTTTCACGTGACGTGAATTCGTAATGTTGCCGGTTTTATTTTGAGAATAAATCAACGACGTGTGAAAGACCAAACTCGGATAAATCACTAAACAAAAACAAAAAAAAAAAAAAATCAAAACAAAAAAAGCGTCATTTATGCTCGCAGTGTTCTAAGACGTATCGCGTATTAATTTCAAAGTTTTTTTGTTCACTGACGTTACCGAATTTGTTTATAGATTAATGTCATCGGTTATATAAATCTAATACTGTCCAACACTAAATGTTTTCTGGTTTTGAATATTTCGACCCGGGTAGGTGTGTAATGGAAAAACGTACGGATCGCTCGGTTTTAAATAGTTTCATGAGAAATAGTTTACGCCTCGTGCGTTGCATAAATCACCGAATTTCTCGACGGCACAATAACACTGAACAATAGCCGGTCAAGTCATATGAGACGGTAAGTAGTTCGCGCGCGCGAAACATTTAATCGTTTGGCATAAAAGGTGTTTGATGTTTCATAAATATATCAAAAATATGTTTACACTGTGTCTAATAAATCATGATTTGGGGGGAGGGGTGTACACGGAGATAACTTTTGACGTGTGACAGCTATATTTAGAAATAGTTAACCTATAAATTTCGAGTGTTCCGAATCGATGTGTACACTGCGAGTTGTTTGCGAGAAACACACACACACACACACACACACACACACACACACACACACACACACACACACACACACACACAATGGGTGGACAGAGAGGATACAGAAATATGACGTCGGAACGGTTTATTCGCACACTTTAACGGCGTAACGACGACGACACGCGGGACGGAGAGAAAAAATAATTATTTCTTTTACGCGCGTCTCCTTTGAAATATTTACTTTGTCGTATGATTTTTATGACGCGCCGCCTGACGACGAACGTCTTTTGTCAACTACCTCGCGCAGATAATAGTAGCGGCGAAACGACGTCGAGAAGGAAAACCATATAAACGAAGAGTGCAAAAGAGGAGAAAAAATAACGTTTGGAGAGAAATCATTTTCCTTTTCAGGACATCGTCGCGTCGTCAAGCGCCCGAGAACTTTGAACCGAATCGGTGAGACCTATTGGAAAATGATACATTATTATTATTATTATTATTATTATAGGTCAAATAAAAAAAAAAAAAAGATACGACCCAGCGGATTTCGGTGAATGACGATTTTTTTTTTTCATGACGGCGGTTGATCAAAATTCTGACGGATTTTTTCTTCTTTTCACTTCTGTACTCAACGTTGCTCTATTCCGACGCGTCAATAGAACTCGACGGCTACGTAACAGCGTCACAACCATCGGTTTTGTATGACCTGAAGGGGAGGGAGAGGATCGTAAAAAAAAAAGAAGAAAAAATAGTAATGATAATAAAATGAAACAAGTATTACTCCTGCACGTACTCGAGACTTGATACGGTTTCTTCAAAATCGAGTTAAAACTTTAGCGACGGTGCGATGATAATAATAACAGTAATAATAATAATAATAAGGCGCGGCGTGTGCTCGCGTAGGGTGAAAAGAGGTGATTACATGTATGTCACATACGCGTCTGGAAAATCGTCGCGTCTCCGTCCGTCTGTTTCGTTTTTTTTTTTTTTTTTGGCCCTGGGCACACACCTCGATCGTACAGAAATTCACGTCACGTAATCGTGCCGCGTCGACCTCGCGAAACGCTCGAATTTATAAACTATAAAGTCCCGTGGTCACCGTCGGATCCGTGGGCGCGACTAGTTCCGAATTTCTCGGAGCGTGCTAAAATGATTAACAATTCTTCGATCTCGGAGGACCGTGTGTCTCCCGATGTCGCATTCTAAATGATACTCGTCCCAGGTTAACTTGAACGGCTTTATAACATAAACGGATAATCTGATAACGATAATTTATTTTAATTCAAGCAATTGATCTCACGAAATGCTTTGACTTAAAAATGTTATATTTTCTTTTTTTGCGTAATACATAAATAATTGACGCTTCGGTATGTGACCGATATTTCCTAATCATCATAATTCCATTTGTGTTAGATAATATTTAACGCTGAAATTATTGTTGTCCTTAAATCATTTAGTAAATAACCATAATATACAAATTTTCGAAACGTTTTTAGCCATAAAACAGTAAATGTAAATAATAATCCCATCGATTAGATGGCAAAAAAAAAAAAAAAAAAAAAAAAAAAAAAACTATGGACGAGTCGAGAATTGGCGTTTGGATTTTTGTAAGTGCTAATTTTGAGATCTGGGAGTACCAAAGTCCTATGGTTGCGTCTTCAAGTGGATCTTAGGGTAGTAAGAAATCTCCTCTTCTTGAACGTACCATAATATCAAATTGATACTAATAAATCAATATGGTCTCTTTGATTGCTTTTTTTTTTTGGTAATCAAAGGAGAGGGTGCAGGATCATACAATTTTGAGAGTATGAGAGTTGACAGTTACACGCGTAAAGATGTATATATATATATATATGTATAATATTCAGGTACCTATAAATCGTGCGGTGTAGTGAAATAAATAAATAATACCGTCAAAAGTGTTCACAGCTACCTCGATATAAATGTGTAAAAAAGGGTTTGAAAACAAGTTTATTTTCCACGACGTACTCCCGAGTCTTAGTATACGTCAAAGGTTTGATAGGCCCGGGAATTCGATTGAAACGAACCGTGCAGCTGCAAGTAAAATACCGAGAAAAAGCGTAAACTGCACGGCCAGTTTTGAGTCCTCATCGCGGGATTACTCCGTGATGAACGATTGAAAGTATGACATGATATACTGACCCGAAAAGCAATTTAGTATCTTTAAAATGTATTGCGTGTTTGCTGCAATATCCCAACCAATGTATATTCACGCACGCGCGTGTGTGTGTGTGTGTGTGTGTGTGTGTGTGTGTGTGTTCGACGAGGTGCGTTCAAATGGAAAATACAAAAGACAATATAAAAAATAGATATTTGAACCCATATTGGTTTTTTTCGTCCGTTGGTGGTACTGTATCTACTGTAATTTTTTGGATTTTTCCAAAACGTCGGAGAGAATGAATCGAATCGTATCGTAATACAATATATAGATATAACGTAAATTCACGTATACAGTAAAATACGGTATATTATACTGAATGATAATCAAAACTTTTAATTTATGAGCTACGACAGTAGTACTGAAAAACGTGCATAATATTAAAGTATTAATACAATATTTAGAGGCAATATTAATACACTGTTGGATCCGATAATAATCCTTTAAAATTATCCTTTATTATAGTTTTATAAATAACTGACCATTCACACATTTCATAGAACTATTTTTTGAATATAATTATAACAACCTTATTAAAAAAAATATATATATATGTGTGTGTATTTAAGTCAGTTGACATTTAAGCCAGAAAAATATAAAAAAATTGCATACCTTTTTTTTGATTTGAATTTTGAACGTTGTAAATACTTAAAACGGAAAAAACTGACGTTTACAAGAATAATATAATTTGATATTTTACGGTTTGTCGGGTGTTATAAGAAAAAGTCAACAGTGTATTGGTGACATTATTTTCGGATGAATAGTTTTCAGAATAACCTACAAAGTCAATCCGATTTAACGTCTTTATGCTAAACATACTTTATGCACAGTTAATTAATAGAACGTTTTTAATCACTCAAAAATAATTTTTTTTCTGGTTTGAAAATCAATATTTGTTCGGAAAACGAGTAAAAATATAGACTCGAAAATTCGTCAAGTTCATACAGTATTAAGAACAATGGCCGGATAAGCCGTTCCGGTGTGTGCCGCGCCGACTTACGCGCGGAAGAGGGATGGATGGTAATGGGTCCGTATACGTATAGACCACACGATTATTGTCTATGTCTTTCGGTTTCTCGCAAAAGGTATTATTTAATAATTAAACGTCCATTCCGTGGCCGTGTGGTAAGATCGAATGGCCGATACATTGATTTTATCATCTACGGTCACATTTTACTATCGATTGATTCGACTGATAGTGAAAAAGGAATCAATCGGCCGAGCGATCGATAGACCTACGACTCTCGATCGATTCACTGCAGGATACTTATTTTTGGATTCTAAGTGAAACGTAAAATGTGTTAGTCATACAATGATGTGTTTTTTTTTTTTTTTTTACTCGTAATAACTTTTTGGTACTCTTAACTTTATTCAACAGTTTCATCCGGCAACTCTATAGATAGAAAATCGCGTTTAGATGGTATTTCGAGTGATCATTTTCTTCTCTTCTTGCCGGAAAATCCGAGTAAAAATGTTAAAATTTGCCGTCAACGACACTTTCGTAAAATCGATTTAACCTATCGTTAGTATCGTCAAGTAACCATCGATGTTGAGTGAGCGCCGCGCTCGCTTTATTGTTTTTTTAATTATTTTTTTAGTTTATAATAAATATACAACATGGAAACCAATATCAAATTACTTAAAACATATTATTTTATTATACTCATGTTATTACAAATTGTTATTTTGTATGTTAAACATTTAAATATACAAATTATTATGGAAAAATCAGAAAAAAAACATTACACAAAATAATCTTGTAATAATGTAATTTTGAATTATTGTTAAAAATATTATAAAATATGAAAAATGTATTTTTTTTAATAAAAGATAAAACTGTTTATTTTGTTACTCATCAATGATGACATTTCATATCAATTATGTTCCAAGAAATATTGATAATACTATAAAAATTCCAAAAATATATTTAGAAACATGTCAATCGAAAGTATAAATAGTATCAAATGAATCGAATAATATTTACACCCGTTGTTCATAATATTATAGAACAAAGTGAACGCCGCGCTCACCACGATACCAATGACGGGTTAAATTGTTTAGTCATAACTCCGCTATTAATGTGGCGAGAAACTTGACATTTTCACCGTATATGACATAATGTTACATTGGTTAGACGACGACGCGACGACGAAAGTTTGCGTCCATTTCTCGGCCAGCACACGAATGTATTAATCATACTGCATACAATCACGATAATTATACTCGTAATCCGTGAGGACAAAAGTAACAAACATTTTCGAAGTGAAATCTTTTTACGCTAGGAAAAACTATCGAAAATCGACAAAAACGACTTATTTAAAGTACCGTCCGGAAAAAATAAACACCATCATTATAAAACCGAAACACCCTTTGTTCCAATCAGAATTAAAAAATAGCAGTTAACGAGTTTTGAGAAGGTTACGTATAATGATAATTCAGTATTACGGTATCCTATTAAGATGGTAAAATAATAAAACGGCTTTCTGTGTAGGCAATTTAGGTACACGAGTGATAGGCGGTTTTGTCAGAGTATTTTTTTTTTTCAAAATATCAAAACAAAAATATATAGTCGTCTATATTGTCGATACGAATTTTAAAATACCAACCCAGTTGCGTCGCACAATGTGCGCTGACCGTACGTGTTCATAAAATAAGGTGGCACAAGTATATATCGTAACTCCCTGAAACGACGACGTTCTCGTCCTAATCGTAATAGAAACAATAAATAGTGATCGTAACGAACGCGAGTGTTTTTTTCTCAACAGGCGACGCGCATGAAAATCGTTTTTTTGTCACCTATTATCTCATTGTTGTTTCGTCAGTTTGTCGATCTGACGGCGAACGTCTCGAGTCATTTATTCGCGTTCGTAAAAATAATACACGTGATCGAAAAAGATAACGATTATCGTTTGTAAACGAATCGGAAGTGTTTTTATCGCTTCGCCATTGTGTCTGACAATGATATTATATAATATCTAATAGGTTTTTGTGATTAGGACACAAACGATTTATTTATTGTGACCTCGCCGAAACTGTATTTCCGTTTCGTTTTACTGAAAACGCGAGTCCGTCGTGGCTTTTTTATACAGGTACGCATGCGTATATAAATCACGGCCGCGAACAATGATCAGTAAACCATTTAGTCATTGTGTTGGTCGCAGACTCCTACCTCGAACATACGTCGCACCACCAACACATCGGGTCGGGTAAAAGATCTTTTAAACTGTCCCCGCGGAATTTGAATGAATCTAGGTTAGCAGGGTCGTAAAGTCATATCGAAACCGATTCTTTTTGTGTTTTCGACGATATACCTACCCGTATACCGCCCGCGCGTATTCAAACACGAATTGGCGTTGATAAAACAATGAGTCGTATCGCTAGGTCATTGGGTACCAAAAATGCGGTTACGTTTTCATTTTAAGGTTCAGACCATTATCACGAGAGACATTTTCGTTTTTCCACCGGTCGGTCATCTCTACATCGTTATTTTATGATTTACAGTTTTTCGTTGTGAAATCGTTCTATATATTTAATACAAAAGGATACATATTACATAACTCTATAAATCAAACATGTCACCTAGTGCCGTTTTGCTCGGCCTTTATGAAAATGATGACATGACCACCTCGATATCACATTTTTCGTGATCCCCAAACTTTGTACCGTTGAATGGGGGGGATACCTACGCGTTGTAATTAATCACGTGCACCGTCAGGTTGCACGGCACTAGTTGAAATTCAGAAAAAAAAAACAATGCGTTTATTGAGATAAAACCGACGGAAATCTACCGAAATAAGAATAATACTCAATATCACGCGCGTCGTACACGTCCTTTCTAGATTTGTAGGAGACTTTTAAGTTATAACGTAAGATATAACTTATATAGACTATATAACTTAATAGTTATAGAGGTTATAACCTCTTACGTAAGATATACCGTAAGAGTTATAACGTAAGAGGTACCTACTATAGATGAAAATCGCGTCGTGTGCGATATCGTTTTTTTTTTTTTCAAACGGGAGCATATTTTCATAGAACGTTGTCTTTATGAATAGGTTTTTTTGTTACGACAAACAATTATTGTTGTGTTCGCAGCCGCTTTTCAAACGGTTTTCGTAAATCAATGCTTTTAAATTTAAAACGAAAATATGCGACTAGTAACATTCTAATAATTAAAGTTTACAGATAATAAGTTTTTTTTTTTTTAACAAAGTCTATTATTTTTATAACGAAGAAATAACATTTTAAATAACTTACTATCTCAGTAAACCATATAAGAAACCAAGAACGATTGCATGGATTACCGTCAAACTTATACAAAATAAATAAATCAAATTATGAAAAACAGTTCATAATAAATCAGCCTCTAAAGTTTTAACTATGATTCGTAACTCTTTTGTTTTTACAGCCTATATGTTATTTACAGTAATTCTGATAGTTTTATTGCTGTGAGATCGGGAGACGGTACTGCAGTCGGTTCGGTAAATCTTTAGCCGTCTAGGACGTTGCCCGGGATACAATACGCGGGAGCGACTTACTTTTGTGCCTTTGTAAAATTTATTCACTCATTAATATTTACATCGCGTTGGATTTTTATTTTATTTTATTTATTCTAATATTTATTCCGTTTTTAATATGTATACACCGTGTCGTTCTAGCTTGTCGTACAAATCATACACGTTCCTTGGTATATCTACAAGTCAAACCTGAGCTTAAATCGTAAGTTTTTTCTTTCGCGTTGAATAATAAATTTAACATCGAACGAAACCATGCATCCTTTACTGGACGACCCTTATGATGGTTATGTGAATAAAAGACTACTCGATTTATAAAATAATAGACCACCGTATATCGTACGAAGGATAATTCAATTGCAAGACATCGCAATGAATAATTGACGCGTAAGAACCCGTTTAATGATACGAACACTTTTTTTTTTTACATTCTTAAGTAACTAACCAACGTTCCGACTTGTATTGAAATCATACAGTTTTAGTTGCGATATATTAATTATATTTTGTTTGATATAAAAATCATTTATGAGCTTAATTTTTTTTTTTTTTAGTAGTCTTATATTTTTCGTACCAACACAATGATAGCTATTTTAACTGCCTTGCCGTCGTTTAGTTAAAAATATATCAAGCAGTAGACGAAAAACGTGAAAAGAAAGTGTGATTATCATTGTTTAACAATATACTTCAATCACTTCTGTTTTGCATTTAGTAAATCACATACGTACACATGTATGTTATATAATGTCAAGTATAACTTTCATTTTTATCAAATTTTATAAAATAGTTTTATTCAATAATCATAATTAGTTGTGTCTCAAAATCCACTCGGCGGTGGATCCAAGATGGTGATGAATACTCCTCTTGAGCTATTATTTTTATTATTATTATTTATTTTTTTTTTATTATTTTTTTTTTTTTGTATTTGTAGTAATGTACAGTACGATTGAATATTATTTAATTAAATATTGGATAAATTTTAATTAACCCCTCCCCTTGAATATATTCCGATCAATTAGATATATAAATCATGACTCGGGCATTATATGTATGAATACACGTTGACGAAGTACTCATATTATCACTTTTACAAGTTGAAGGTCGTTTTCGGAATAATTAGAAATTTTGTTCAATGTATATTACTGATAAACTTCTAGAAATCTTACGTAAAATTGTATGACAGTTGAATCATGTCAACAGTGTGTTAAAAAAATATATTCATACATACTTTGCTTCACTCAAAATCAAAAAAAAAAATTGTTTAAAAATGTAATTATTCTTATATTTCATATATTAAGTCTAAACTAATAAATCCAGAGTCGAAATGAACTAATAAATAAAATAACTCATTGTTATGAAAGCAATAAGAGAAAATATAGCTTATTATAATATTGTGTTTAGCACATGTTAAATATTTAGTTTTATGTGTACACATACACTCGCATCACATTTAGTTTAATGTCAAAGTTTTAATTTTTTACTGGTTTCGTTTTCGATCGTATTTCGTTATCCTTTAAACGTGCATTCATTTTTGATTGAAATAAAATAAGTGCACGGCTGCTGTGAAAAAAATGATAAAATATATATTTTTTTTGTTGAATTATTTGATTCTCGATGCGGCCTTTTAAGGGAAAATAACGATAAAAAAATAAAAAGGCAATGTTAAATCCCGATATTCATAGACTTACTTAAAAATCTTATAGAAACAAATCTTTGAATTTTTTTAGGTCACAAATATTATCTAGGCATTATTCGTTTGTGCTTTGTATTTTGAAAATGGCCAATGGCATAACACAACACTTACCGACTATGTTGTCAATTTTCTAAACTAATCGATTACTCAAAGCTATTTCACCATTAATCGGTTAACTGCATTTAAGACTTAATATCAGTCAAATCATCGTTTGCTGTCAGTTTCATACTCACCGGATAAATTACAATCGGCTAAGAACTTTAAACTAGTCATAATTTGACATGATATAACGAAACAGTTATCTGTGTTGTAATAAAATAGAATTTAACGGTACACTAAACTATTATAATATGATCATTTTTATTTGAATTTTAAATTATTAAATATTAATTTGGTGAACGGAAAGATATAATTTTGAGCATTTTCTTAGGTATAAAAATTTCGCTCGTTTAATCAATATATTATTATACTCGATTTTCTTTTTCTATTATATGCTTTGATTTTAATATATCAGATATTTACAATCTACCTACACAATCATTACACTTTAGGTACTGCGAGATAGTAGTTATTGGTTTAAAGTTTGTATTTTTCCGTAAATTTTACGATACAAGTAAAAGCAGTTTAAAAGTTTGAATCCATCCATTTAGTATATTAGAAATTTGATTAAAACGATTGTACTCGCAAAACGCAATTTTGTATTCTCGTCATAAATATTTTGAATTTTCAACAAACGTCGTAGAGAAACGCACCAACGCCATAAATCTGTTTATAATAAATTCTTACAAATATAAGCTATTGTATTATATATAATAATAATAATAATAATAATAATAATAATAATAGTTATCTATTCCATTTAAATTAAGGTAATCCAAATAGTATTTGAGGATAGTTTTTTTCTTTTTTATCACAAACGGTAACATTATTAAGTTGATTTATCTTTTTCATGTATTCGTTGTCAACAATCAGTTACTCGAGTGGTGCTCCGTTATTGTGACGAGACCTTCTTAACTTCCAAAATCGTTTTCACGGCCCAACTTCATCCCTTTACCGCGGTGAAAAAATAAAAAAAATTGGACGTTTCTCATACATCATAGAAATCCTTTCTTTAGTATACTATAATGTACAGCGCATCGTTTGCATCGACTTTTCGCATAAAAACCATCTTGTCCCGTGCAATTATTATCTCACGATAATAATTACAGAGTTGTTTCGCACCAGAACTATCGCGCAAATAAGTGATTTCGCCTCCGTTCGCCAATTACAACGATCGGTATCGGTATTAAATCTAAGCAAAGTCATTATGACCATTGTTCCGGACATGGGCGTCGCTCAAGTGTTGATTTATTGGTGGGAAGTTTTTTTCACGAAGTGCACATTATATTATGATTGATTCGGGGCTGAATCCGACCACTACGGGTTTCATCGTGTAGCGAAAAGTAGTATTACTCGTCTATCTATTTATCAGTGTAGCGATTAATCGTGTACGCTATAAACGCTGCGCGTGTAAATTTTAAATGATGATTTTCGTCCGTCGACACTGTTTTCATCCGCATCACGTGACTAAAAGCATTTTTGTTTTTGTTCCAGGTAAGGACCAGTTAAACGGACCGTTTCGTCGATGCGACAAAAATCGGTATGAATATCGAACAAAGACGATATGAAATTTTTCATTTTCGATACCGCGATCGGTTCTGGTAACTTAATAAGTGTGTTGCACTTGTATACGCGGTGGTGTAAACCATTGATTTCGTGATATTTCCAAGACAATAGACGTGAAAACATATTATTGTAGTCTATCCAGAATGAGAGCGCATCGGGCGGCGAACGAAAACCGGTCGAAACTCGCCTACGCATCCCAACCACGAGTAGCGTTGAAATCGCCGAAATCGGCGGCAACGAACGACGATCGTGCCTTGGTCGACAGCGGACGAATGGTGACCAATCACAGAGCAACAATTATACACAGCCAGGGGGTCCGGACGTCGTTCCACGATTCGTTGCGATGCGCCAAAGCGGTGCGCTCTTACTCTGGATAGACCATAGTCGGCGTGGGTGAAATTCAATGCACTCGAGTGATTTTCTAGAGCAGCGGTTCCCGACCCATTGGTATAATATTAAATATCATATATTTTTATAAACTAAATATTTTTGAATATGAAAATATTGAAAATAAATTAAATTAAATTAATTGAAAATATCAGCTGGTGAAGAAGATTCGTTGATTGAAATGTCATGACTTTAAAATCGTATTTTAAAAGTACACAATTAGTGCCGTTCTGGTTAAATGTTCGGAAAGACCATTCAGCAATCGCTAAAATTACACTCGGAAACTTGATGGGCTTTTCGACGACTTATCTACGAGAACGTGCTTTTTCTACTTTAATTTATTCAAACAATAAATATAGGAATAAACTGAATGTTGAGAGGCTCATTTAAGACTAAAACTAACAAGTTTTAATCCAGATATTGACTTTCTCGTGAAGAACAAGCAATGTCAAAAATTAAATTGTTTGTCTTGTGATAAAGTTGAATTCAGTTTTTTCTAAACAATTGTTTTTTTTTTTTTTTTAATTTTCATATATACATGGATAAAAAATATATTGTAGTTTTATGAAAACGTATATAGGTATAGTATGGATGGGCCTCAAATATTTTTTTACAAAATTATTGCGCCGCGAAACTAAAAAGGTTGGAAACCGCTGATCTAAACGTAGGAAAACCTTATTAGCAGTATTACGTAGTTCGAATACGCGTATGCTCGATTTGAGGTGGTTAAACCGATCGTAGCTCTCTCGGTCGAGCAATGAAGTACCTTTATCTTGTTCACTGAAATTGTTTTAAATATTACACAGCTATGCGCTACAAACTTATGGTTTAAAAAATGCGCATTTAGTACGTTTCCATTTTCAGTACTCTGTATAATATACTTAATATTATATGTAAACAAATGATTTCGATAAATTGAGTTCGTGAACGGATTTTCAAATCAAGAACATATTAGAGTTCCAGGTGCGATGTTTTAAATGATAATGTGTTTATGGATATAACAGGTTTGCTACTTCAAAAACAATTTTTTTGACGTAACCCTCGCTACCCCTGAGTGACGCCTATGGCTGTGAAGAAAATTCGTATTCATGGAATAGCCTTTGTATAAATATTAGGCTATAAAAAAACTACACTGTTTGGTTTTTTTTTCAAACTTGTTAATAAACAGGAAATTCAACGTGTGCGGTTTACTTATATATCGTTTTCAACGCATTTACGTCACAAGCTTTTCAACTGACGTTTTTTCTACGACTTTTCCTCGTCCATTGATGCGTCGCATATGGTTCCGTCTGCACGTGGTCGAAATCCTATAAAGATTGGCTCGGCGAATTGTTTTTCGTACGCACTTCGAGTTAAAATTATACAATTTAAAACGATTCTTGTTACGAAAAACAGCAGATTTCTTTTCGTTGTCATTTCGCAACGTTCGAGATTTCTCGTTTCATTATCTGAACACTTGTTGCTGGCTCCCTCAAGACTGTTTACGTTTATATTTTTACGAAATATCGGTTTGGTCAGTTGCTATTTATAAACGCGTTTCGAACGTCAAAATACGACGAAACGGTTAATTATCACGAATAATTAAATTATATAAGTCAAAAGACTTGAACGTTTCACCATGAATTACGCAACATAACATTACGGGTCTCGCGTTTTCTAAAAAAAAGAAGAAACATATTTTTAAACCGGCAATGGAATCGTCGTCCGCTCTGCAAAATCGTTTGCAACGGTTTCATTCGTCGTATCGCGCACCAGGTTAATCACTTACGAACACAGCCGATATTTACACGATTTTAAATATTAGAACCGTGTTTATTATTTGTCTTGCGTCCAGCGGTCGCCTTGTAGCTTTTACTCGGAACAATTATACCCAAAGCGTATGTACATTAATCAAACATCGTCCTCACGTGAACAGATGTAATTACTTATTTACTCGTTTTACCAGATGTTTACTTTTCAGTTTGGCGTTTATTTAGGATAGCATTTTTATTTGAAACGTATTACTCGTAACCAATTGATTCCTTTTGACGTTGTTTTGCCTGTTCAGTAGATTGCATTCAATGGTCGATATACATTGGTAACTTATACGGTGTTATTGAACATTTTGTCAATAACGAAATTAGATTATGGAACAATTATTTTATAGTTAACTATTATATCAAATAACATATTGCTAAATACATAATAATACTATTTATAGTTTATTTTATTGACAATAATTAATTTGTATTTGTTTATAAACACACACACACACACACACACACACACACACACACACACACACACACACACACACACACACACACACACACACACACACACACACACACACACACACACACACACACACACACACACACACACACACACACACACACACACACACACACACACACACACACATACACACAGTATAATTAATTAAATATGTTTTAGTATATCTATGTTTACCACTGTATATCCTTTAGGATTGAAAGAAATAGTACAATTTTTAAATAATCAACATGTATTTTATTTTCACTATTCGAAGCGAAACAGTTAGCCATGTTTTCAGATTTTCATACATTAAACATGTGTAAAACGAAAAATACATTCCATTATACGCATTAGCGTTGGACAAAACGATTAAAACTACTATTCATATGTCACGTATCGAGTTGTAAACCGAGTTATACACTGAATGCATTCGCATGTTCTCCTACCACTTCACTGAAGAAAATAAGTTAGCGTGAGAAAATTATTCAGTGCAAATCTATCCTGTCTGTTATCATTTTTCGTATATTTAAACTTAAGGCGTTATAAGCCGTTATTTAGACGAGACTAAGTCACGAAAACGAACGATATAGTGGACGATATAAGAGAGAAAGGGGAACGGGGCGATCGTCCAATCGCACCTCTTCTCGAACGTGCGCCTCGTTTACGTCACCGGGTAGATATCGTCAAGTGAAAAAAAAAATGACCGTACGTCGTGTTCATATACAACAGGGATGAGTAACTCAAAATTATTATAGGGGAAATTTTTAGAACTTTACAACTAGCGAGCCAGAAAACACGAAAAGACAAAAATAAAAGTCCGATAAAATTCAAAATTTTCAACTGACGTTAATTTTTTAAATTTTATTGTTCTTACCGCGGTACCTATTTACAAAGTTATGTTTGAAAACAAAAATTACGAAAATAATAAAATCATCGAAATCAGCCGGCGTGACCCGGCAGATATAACAAAAGCGATAACATAAGTGCCTATATTTATAGCTATGTTGACTATAAATATTACATTGTTCAGACGTTCGATAGTTAACTATAGAATAACGCTAAAATCGTATAAATCAATTTAAAAATATAGCACGGACCAGTTAAACATCGCACGAAGGGCCGCCAGTCGCTCGTCCCTAGTATGCGATATAGGATTTAACGCGTTTTCGATTACCGTTCGCGCCGTTTTACGTTGTTAGATATCACCACGAGCATAAGTCACGATAAAATCAGGAACGCCGCGTTTCGGTTGTTCAGCGACGCTCTAATATATATTATATAATATGTGGGTACGTATATGCGGATGCGGGTAATCCCGACGCCTAATAGGATAGTGTCCGTCTTTTGCGGGCGGGTCATTTTTTCGTTTGATCGTCCGGATACGCGAGAAACCGCATTAGACATAATGGATTCCGCAAAGGAGCGCGTTTTTCGAAAAATGGACTTTTTTCGCTGTCGCCGCGTGAAAGCAGTGGGCTATACAGCCAACGCCGTCGTATACAACGTTTTCGGGGCGTATTAATGCTATTCGTTCAGTCTTGACGATGACTCCTTTCGTGTTATCGGACAAACGTGTTTAGTTACGAAAAAATGTGATAATATGTTCTCACGTTATATTCGTTTACACATTTGACTGTTATAGGGTTTTCGAACTGCACCAACGCGACTGTCGTTCGACCTAGAGGAGTCGGAATACGAGTAGAACAGAACTAAACAATTTTTAAAAAAATAATAATAACACTACTTATAATATTTTGATATTTTAACTATAACCCATAATAATTACATATTGTATAAGTGTATAATTTATTTCGGAAACGTTTCATTGTAAATTGAATTTGCGAAATTTCGATCACCTCGAATAAAAAAGTTCAGTAATTGAATGTGAGTAACGCGAATTAGAGAAATGGAACAATTCTTTGTAGAAAATATAATAATTTATTTCAAAAACAAAATATTACACCCCACGGCATAATGAGAGGAGTTATTTTACATACATTCGCTGTCCGTATAACTGTTATTACAAAATGATCTTGGATTAATATAATTAAGACTGTACAAAATTACGCTGTACTCTTTTTCGTACCTCTTATTTTCTAGTTTTTAAAGTTTTAGATTTTTCATTGAGTTTTCAAACCGGTTCTCGTTTTACGTGACACTGCAGTTAAATATAAAAATCATCGAATTTAATAAAAAGGTGTACTGCGCAGAAAACGTCTCGCACGACGGGGAGTATAATGTAATATTATATAATGTTATATACTTAAAAACGTCTTGAAAAAACAGTAGTTTTGCACGCGAAGGTGTACACTTGCAGAATATAAAGTTCTCTGTGTCGCCCTGCTATTCCGAGAACATTAATTTTGTAAACGCCGAACCTAAGGTCACACACACACACACACACACACACACACACACACACACACACACACACACACACACACACACACACACACACACACATACACACATCGCCTCCCGGGATTCGTTGTGTTATTTATGCCGTCGTGTGTGTAGTTTAATGTTTCCCCTGTATTATAAAGTAAACGCCGTCGTTGACTTTACACGTATTTATATACGCCCACACGCTATTCGCGGAACGTTTCGTACGCTTTAATCGTTTAGGTGCAGATCTACAGGGACGGATTTCACCGTAAGAGATTTACTCTTAAACTCGGTGTTTCTGAATTAGTTCCGAAACGTCCGAAATATCGATTCCCCCGGGCACATCCCAGGTTGTATTCGAAGGGTATATTTGAATTGGTTTTCAGATTAATTTAGAAACGATTTCAATTTTCCTTCCCGCCGCACCGTGTTCAACAGACTTACGACCGTCTACAGAATTGGTGCCCAACCCGTGGCCCGCGAAGGTATTCTATGTGGCCCCTTTACGAATTTTTTTAAATAAACACAATTTAAAAAATATTTTTTCTATTAATTTATTAATTTTTTTAAATAAATATTTCAAAAATACAATAATAATGATCATGATAAAACTAGAAACTATATAAAAATGATTTACGCTAATTTTCAATGTGAAATTTGAGCTTGTATGTCTAAAGAACTAAAAATGAAAAATCTGTTTGAAATTTAAATGCTCATATCCTCAAAGTTGATCAAACTAATGTGTACCTACGAAGTGTACCTCAATCCATAATCTTTTCAATAGTCAATGAAAGGTATGAAAACAAGTCTAATACGTACAATTATTTTTGTACTTTTTTACTTTGTGGCCCGTTCGAAGTTTACCAAAGTGGCCCGCCAAAAAAAAAGGTTGGGCATCACTGGTCTACAACATTTAATAGGTGTGGTTAATAGTCGTTTTATAATTGTATATTTTTTTTCCGTGAGAATGACTTGCGAACGTTTTGTACTTATTTTTGTAGTTGTAATATCAAATTAAACATTCGAGTGCAATGCATCTATTTAAACTATAGTTTCCAATGCGGTTTCATTTATTCGTACGGTAGTAAAAATGTATTACAATGAATATAATTTATTTAACCAGTCGAGACGAGCCAGGGCCGGATAAAACCGGCGAGTTATCGACTTTTACTGAATAAAGTGATCGTGGACGGATCAAATATTTCACTCAACCAATACGATCCATTTTGGCTGATTTTACTTTGAATTTTTTCTATTTGGCTCTGGGGCGAGCTCAAAAATTATTTAAAAATACTCTGAAGTAACTACATTAAACATAATTCGGTACATACTAGTCGTTATAACACACAATATATATTTCGTCTGAATTTAGATAATATACATATTATCAGAATAATTGAAGACAAAGATAAGGCTAATTAAGTGAACCGAAGCTAAATAAAAGATCAGATCAGAGCATGGCGTATTAAAGGTTGGCGTTAGTGATTATGTGAATTATGAGTGGGTTTAAATGATAATATATTCGGACTAAGGAAGTCGCAAGAGAAGTGTGCTACAGTGAAGAATTTGTTTTGGTTTTTTTTTTTTTTTTTAATATCTTCGTTTTCCTTCTGACAGACACGTCATGCCTTTTCTACGTCGATTTGTCGGTCCCGGTGTGAAAAAATGAAAAAAAAAACAGACGGGGACCAATGCTAATTCGTAACCGATTCGTAAGTAGATTTTCTCAGGATTGGAAATCCATTCATTCGTGGCGCTGACGCGTACGCGACGCGGACGGAAATCGGCCTGTTTTTCATCCTTCGCACCGTGTTTGGAAATGAATCAGTTCGGACGTCAAACGATTACTTTACGCGGCGGGGCGACGCGCGACGACCACGCTAATTGTTATTATATCGTTCCGAAAATCGCTTTTGGCCGCAGAGGCGACTGCAGTCTCGTCGGACCAATACGTTTACCCGTCGCGGTCGCGATAATAATTTACACGTTTGCACGCGTTCCGTACGACCGCCGCTGTTCGATCGGGTCGAACCTACCTTTATAACGACGGCCCGCGGTACCCGGTATATTAATATACACGTCGTACGCTATTACGCGGCTCGATATTCCACGTGAATCCGGTTGTCCGCGGTATAAATACACGTGACTACGTTTCGGAGAGCTACTCTGTCGTCGCTTTTTTTTTCCACGCTCGATCCGTAAACAACACGACCGTAACGAGCGACGACGCGGTAATCAGAGGCGGTTTGAGTATACTGTTTTTGGTGCACTGCACCACCAATATTAGGGTGGTGGGTGGGTGGGTGGTCAACACAATGTATATATTTTATTGTTTTATTTAAAAAAAAGTAAGTAAAAATCATTGCACAATCATTGTTATTATAAAAAGTGTAAACAACTTAACTGAAGAAAATTAGGTATATGAAAAAACGTATAAAAAATATTTATTTATAATTTCTAGGATGAAGGGGGTGGGTGGGTGGGTGTCTATATATTGTCTTGCACCACTAAGTATAATACATTCAAACCGCCTCTGGCGGTAATATTACCGTGCGGAGTGTAATGACTCGGCGACGGTGGTCGGAGCTTCCGATTCGGCCATGTAAAGTAAAGGGTCGATCAAAGGTGCCGTTGTCCGTGCACAGGTCGGGTGGTGGAATGTATTTTTAGACGCTGCGGTCGCGCCCGGGATTTTCGACGCTCGACGAACGAAAGGTCCAGAGGTGGTGATTCGAAAACGAAAAATAAATAAACCGCGCAGAAGAAAAGGGTGAAAAAAAAAACTTAAAAAAAAAACAAAATGACCGAAAACACTGCGACGAGAATTGGTCGATTCGCGATTTCGTGAAATGAAAAGTCCGAACCGAACGGTCCGATATAAGTTTTCGCCGGCGCGAACCGCGGTCTCATTTTGATCGTGTTCGTAATACGATTTGTTTAATGTTTCGTAAAATTTCAATTACTCTTATTACATAAAACAATCCGTGATCCGACTGTAGAGCGCAGTTACTAAAATTATTCGGGAACCGAACATTAACAAAGAGACCCTACTCGAGCGCAACTATGACGCGGTGAAAACTCGAGTCGGAGAAGCCGTACGTCGGCGAAACTCCTGGAGCTTTACTCTAGTGGACCACGCGAGAACCGCGGGTCGATGTCGAGACCGTTTTTATTTTATCAGCCCGAACACGGTGGTGTTTGTGAAGCAGAGTTCGTTACGAAGCGAACGACGTGGCGTCTGGATCTTGTGTATTTTTCAAGCAGGAAATTTCGACTGAGTTTATAATTATATTTGCTCTCGTGAACAGGTATCTCACCTGTGGAATACCAATAGCGGTAACGTGAATTTTTACACTGTTCGGTCACGTGATGTCGTATGGGTTAAATTTAGTCAAAATCAATGCTTTTTACTTAATGAGATAAATTTTAGATAGAAAAAGGACAATTTGGACCAAATCAAATGTCGAGAAAAAAAAACGATTGATCGTGAACGAAATTCCACTCATACTTTGAAAACTCTGCGTTTACAGTTGGAACTCGGAAAATTTTTTATGAAATAAAAAAATTTACTATTACGTAGACCTTTGTTTCGAACTTGAAAACATATATAAATCGTTTCATCAACATTTGTTTAAACTGTACACACACACACAATAAGATATTTTTTCTAAATCATAAAAATAGGTATGTTTTTGACTGTTGGTCCAAATTTTCATCAAATCAGACGTGGTAGCAAATTCCCACGTTCCCCCCAAATGGCACGATTGAAACAATATAATATTTATATATATATATATACCCGCGTCGCTCGCTGTCGTCGATATAATATAATAATAATTCGCTTCCCACTGCAGTCGATCGGCGGGTCTCTTGCGGCGGCGGCGGCAACCACACCGGAGGACGGGACGTACCGGCCGGCCGGGGTGGATCGGACAGCGTGTGTTTAAACTTTAACCGCGTGCACGTCACTCGCCATGTATAACGCGTCTCTGCGAGCCGAGTGCCGCCCGTAATAACGTCGGGGATTTCGAGAGGCTCGGGTAATTTAAAGGGGAATCGTATTACCACGCGCGCCCGCAACAGACCCAGCATCCGAGGACGCTGGAGCCCAGTGATCGGATGACGGTGTGTAACGTCCATAGGCGTCATCTCGTCTTCTATGTACTGTAGTGACCGCCATCGTCGTCGCCGTCGTGCCCGCCGCTGGTTTTATGAACTTTTGAACTACTTTCGAACAGCTCTCGACGCCGCCCTACACGACATGACCGCTAATGGTACGTCGTCATCATTTTACTATTATTGTTATTATTATTATTATTATTATTATTATTATTATTATTATTATTATTATTATTATTCCGATAACGCGTTTTATTTGCTCGTACGCCCGAGCGTCAAAGATCGATAAGACAGAAATACACGTAAAGTCACTCGCGTATTATAACAGTAGACACCCGGTTCGAACCACGCCCGTCCGACACCACCTGGCGGCGATGCTTAGGTTTATTTCTTCTTTTTTTTTGTGCGATAACACGCGTCTCTGTGATTAATCGGTTCGCAAAACCTAGTGTATAATATACACTGTATACACAACAAAGTCCGGATTTAAATCAAAAATTACATTACTTTTTATTTTTTTACCTCGCACAAACGTACAAAACGTTAAGACAACACTGACGGAAGGACTTCCGGTTACACCGACCCGACTGTATCGCTACTGTATACTTATAATGGTGCCCCGTAGATATTTCGAGTCGACAAATCACACGCCACGAGCCGTTCGAAATCGAGCGTTCGAAATCGGGTGATGTTAAACGCTCAACGTGACTCGACGAAAAGATATCATTATCACCGTCGCCTTTTTTTCAATAGGTTTTGTGTAAATTTCAAACGAATCGGCGGACTTTTGATGGAAAATTATGTAAAATTATAGCAGTTTCGATTGAAAATATGAAAACTCCATCATTAGCCTTTGATTAAAATGGTGTGCTTTGTTTTTTCGTTTAGTTCGCACAACTCGCGATACGCGTAAATAAAAACACGTTTAGCTACCTAGCTATTTCAAACTTCAAAATTTAAATAATTACGAGAAATCGCTTACCTTCAAGAATTAATTAATCGGTTTAATAAAAGGGAATTTTTTATTTTTAACGCGTTTCTGTTTGAAAGAGCGCTCGAAACGGTACCACGACAGTAGGTGATTTGTTTTAACTCTTCGACAGTTTGCGGTAAAAAGGAGCAATAAGCCGTGAAAAATACAAGCAAACTCGTTTTAAACGGTATCTCGATGATGTTCTCCGAGTAAATTGAATTCCGTCCAGAATATTTTTTCGAACGTAACGATTTATCATCAATTTGAAATTTATATTGTTTATACGCAAGTTAGTACGCCGCTACATCATAACGCGTATTGGTGAACGGAGCCGAGCGAGCGTTTTTCACTCGACCCCGTCCTACTTAATTATAAATATTTTTGAGACACGTCGTGCACCGCCGATAGTACACATTGTACCGAAATCTCGAAACGGGTTGTTTCACTCCGTGTGATCTTTGACGAGAAAAAGTTATTTTTAGTACGCTCGCCATTCGACTTGCGGTAAATTATTTATCGTGACCCGCGTGTTTGACGATCGAGAGTAATTTATACCCGACGGAATAAAAACGCGTTGTCGGCGAAGTCGGTTACTGAACCCCAAATGTTTCGTTTTCGTACAAAAGCACAGGCTAGTGGAAACGAGAGAAAAAGTATTTTTGAATTCGACCGGAGTGAACTGTTACAATAACATAATACGTAAAGTAATTAGTCAGAAACCACAACTATGCGTAGAGATTACACGGGAATTATAATGTAAAAACGGAAAACAAGTTTCGAATAAAGTCTCTGAGTCCTTTACATACACACGCCGTTGTCGTAAAAACCGACCAGTGTTCAGGTCAGTGGCTTACAAAATGTTTTTGACTTTCGTACACTTTCATACGCGAAATGAATTGCAATAGTTACGACAACGTCATGTCGTCGAACGTAAACCAGAATGATTTCAAATTCACATTCGACTCCTTCGTCGTCGATCGATACAACGTATATGCGATTACACATGCGCAACGCTGGATGTAAATGATATCAATACCTAGAGAAATCCACTAAAACATGTGTTAACATAAGAAATTGTACGAGGGGTATTACTAGTGGGTGACTTTCCCTATCAAGTGACTCATGTTATGATCATATTTATAATTGTTATCGTAATGACTTATTGTACAAATTATGTGTGTAAATTGTTTTTTTCTAAATAAAAAAAAAAAACATGTGTACACATATTTTTGACAGTATAATTAACCATCATATTTATCTGATATACTGTTTTATAGTAAAAAACTAATTGACAGTACCCGATTTTTATTTCCACAACAAAACAATTATGAACTAAAGTAAAAGTGCAATTTACGTATTATCAATAATATTATTATCGATTGATATACATATATTATATATATTTAATAACGTATACAACTAATCAATACTGAGTACTTTTCTGACGTGTTTACTGTTTTACACTGATTCAATTCTAACTAATAACTAAGCATAGTTAAAGGCCTAGAATATAGTTTTATATATATTTATATATTATATAGTACAGTTATTTCGGTAACTAATAAAATTGCTAAACCGCTATGCACCACTTAGCCGATGGCAACGTTATGATAGTATTCAACGTGATTCTGTAAATATTAAATCTATATTTGTTTTCAACGATTTATTAGATTTTCGTCCGAGCGAATTTAAATGACCTTACGCCCCTTCCTCGCCATCATATAGATCCAGCCTTACGCCAGACACGTTTTAAACACCGTAAGTGTTCGTACATGATAGTGTGTGTGTGTGTGTGTGTTTATGTCTGTGGGTTTATGCGCGTGCGTTTACGAGTACGTGTGTGCGCTAGTGTGTGTATAAACAAAATGCGGGTAATCGGTCTCGGTCGGTATAATTACGTTTTTGTCTTTTCCCGCGAGCTCCGAGCCGGCAGTCGCGCCGGTCGCCAATAAAATAAACGCGGCAGTCGTACACGCGTTCGCGTCGCGTGCTCCGTTCGTCGGTGCGGCTCGATCCTTTCGGCTCCACTTGCCGGTCGCGGGTCGTCACTTCGCGTGCCGATCGCGTCGCAGCCGCGTTGACAATCGTCCGTTTGACGAACGCGGTTGTCGTGGTGATCGTCGCGAGTGTCCCGAGCCGACGGCCGAACGTAGTGATACACGCGCGGGTTATGCGCGCACCCGTCTTCGGGTCGCCCGTCCTCTGTCTCTCGGCACGACCGTCCCCGCGTACGTGCTACGGCCCGAAACGATCGAAAAGAGAGAAAAAAAAACGCGTCACGCTGGACACGGCGTCGTCGTCGTCGTGCCGGCTGTCACTGTGACCTGCGATGTCGTCGCACGACGACAGACCGACTGAACGGCGGTGTTTCGCCGGGACTGCAGCTCCGCGCGTAAGTATGTGCACAACGCGTACGGTTTTCGCGGGAAACGAAACGATTTTCGAAAACCGTACTCGAAAAAATGTACCCCCCCCCCCAACCACCGGACCGGATCCGGATCGATCGGACGGGTTTTCGTGGAATATCGAGTTTGCGACGGACGGCAAACAGAAACGACGAGTTCGACGTCTGCGCACGCGTATCGCACGAGGAAAACGTCGAATTCGCCGACGACGTTGTCTGGCACAGAAGCGCCGAACGTGTTTCGCCCACAGACGTATTAATATATGGACTGCGCTTAGAGAGAGAAACTCAAAGCAGACATTGATAGATTCTATATATAGTTATACCAGAGGGGCGAATCATGGATAAGAAAGATAATATTAATACATTATTATGTACATAACCGGCATCCGAACTGTAGACCCTAGGGTTTGCACTCCCGGATAACCATGCCATACGAAAAAAAAAAAAAAATTATGTACATTATCGAAATATGTTGTCAATAAACAAAACGATTTTACGCATGGACAAAAATACGTAAAAACTTTTATCTGCCCCTCTGATATATCTTTATCTCTTGCACTTTTGTGTTGACTTTTATATCCGTGGGTGAGGAGTGCGCAGTCCATATATTAATATTAGGGATGGGCAACGATATCATTTTGTGTATCGATATCGTTCAAATTTTTCCGATGTCGTAATTGGTACGATATCGATATCGTGTCGAAAATAGAGTGAGAACATAATATCTAGTACCTAGTATTATGTATGGAATACGGATTGCCCATCTGTATTTTTAACGGATAAAAC
This sequence comes from Therioaphis trifolii, assembly GCA_027580255.1. Classification (NCBI taxonomy): domain Eukaryota; kingdom Metazoa; phylum Arthropoda; class Insecta; order Hemiptera; family Aphididae; genus Therioaphis; species Therioaphis trifolii. The sequence continues at coordinate 22,568,224 of CM050409.1, forward strand.
ATTGCAACAGTCAAGAGACGTAATAAATAATAATAAGTAAGAACTAATCAAGTAATAATTGATATTTCGCCCCGGGACACGTGAACCAAACGGTATCACCTGACAAATGGTATTTACATAGCAAACACGATCATATTTATCGTATCCAACACCTATAAATGAAATTTTTTCATCAAAAATATTGATTTTGGTATCACGATATATCGTAAAATATCGATGTCTAAAATTTGTCAGGATATCGATATTGTATCGAATTATCGATATCATTGCCCATCCCTAATTAATATGTCTATGGTTTCACCGTACCTTTGCGTTTGTACAATTGTACGCGACGTAGTGCGGTGGATTCCGCGTAAGTCCACGGGGTCACTGAAGCGCGTGTGTGTGCTCAAAACGTTTTAAAAGCTGACGCGGCAAACGGAATAACAACTCACCGCGTTGACCGCGCGTTTTGTAAACGTGCGCGGCGACGACGTCCGGTCCTGACCGTCCGGGAGGGTGCAAATTATTAAGTAGGGTTCCGTATAGCGTTTCAAAGACAAATTGTTATGGTTTTGTGTGTCGGCGAGGTCGGTAATATAACACGCCTCGTTGCGTTGTGAATACTGTTTTATTAATTCGACTCGAGTACGCCAAAATAAACGGCTCTGGAAATTTCTTCAAACGTTTCGTTTAATTTTTTTTCGCTCAATGTATTACATAGTCGAGGCCATAACTTTTAGGAGTCTTGAACGAACGAGTCTAGGGAGAGACGTAATCCTAGATTAGATTTTACATTAGGGTGCCTACACGACGCGGATTGCTCACCCCTGATCTAGGCTAAGCCAAAAGGGCCGAGGCACACTCTTTGTTTTACTTTTCTTTCTTCGGTCAGGATAATACTTACCGACCCTGCAATTAGATAAAACTTTTTTTTTTCAAAAAACCGCATTTTTATAGGGTTTTTGTTTTATTCTACGACAGTTACAGTTTAAAATAATTTATTTTTCTCTGGTCTTTTTAGAATGCTAAATAATGGCGCGAAATATTGTGGAGTCGAGATCATAATCATTTTTTTTTGTTTTTTTTAAGTATCCAAACTCAAAATTAAACCGATAAACTTTAATAGAGACGTAACGATTGATAGTGTGATATCAGTGTAGCCAATGGCTTTTCTATTTGTACTCTATAAAGTAGCTCGGCCCGTGTAAGTGTAAAACCTCTGAAGGACAACGCGAGTGAATCCGGCCCTGCGTCACCTAACCGACGATACACTCCCCGCGGTGCGCTCTTGCGATATTAGTGAAAAACGTGACAGTATGCCGTAATTACGGCACACGATTCGTATACACCAGTCGAGTGACTCGGGGTTCAATTTTTCAAAAGCGGCTGTCAACATTTCGCCCGAAAAACATTTTATTTGAAATATTTTCGGTCGACATCGGACAACTCGACGGGACTGCGCCTGTATTATACTACGGGCAAATTATTATTTAATAAATCATGTTAAAATCAATCTGAAAAATCATGTGCAAATGGAAAGTAATGAAACTACAGAATTCACATTATTTTATATTTCAAAATTTTCTAAAAATGTTATGGTGTATAGTAAACTCATTTTGATGAATCCCATTTATTGACTTGGAGCGATTTCAACCACTGTAAAATTATAGAACAAGTAACTTGAACTTGAATTTATAAACATTATAAAATTTACTTACTTGCTTGTTATTATTTTTTTTTTTTATACTTTAACCAGACGGCAACTGATTATTCAGCTAGTATATTATATTATACTCAAAATTATAACACAATATCGCAGTAAGTTAAGTAAAAAGATGGAAAAGGCCCCGAGACAGTAAACAAACCAGCCCCTCAAACTAATATTATTTTTATGAAAATTCAAAATATATGAATAACTTTGTTTTTTTTCAAATGTTAATAAGCACCGTCGAAGTTTAATGAAAATAATAAACACCCAAATAACATTTATATATTAATAAATACACAAAATAAAAATAAAATCAAGTAATTACCATAAAAATGACAAGATTATTGCTATTATTGAAAATTATTTAAATTAAATTATTAAATTTATCGGTATGTGTTAATTCATATCTAATCAAATTTAATACATATTTATAGTCCTTAACGTGCTTTAAAATCAGCAAATATAAAATGTAGCTATCATGTTTCGTTGATATTCAATATTGGATTAGCCTTGATTTCGATCAGTGGTGTATTTGGGATTTAATTTCAGGAAGAGTTTTAGAATCAGAATACATTTAATGTAGTTTCATATTAATTTCAGGATATTGTAAGTCACTAAAAACAATTAATTCGGCGGGGTTGAACCCCGAAACCCCCACAAAATACACCATTCATTTCGATAACAATCAGTGAAAAATGTTTGAGCCGATCTCACCCGGTTCTGTATTTCTCAGACAAATGTTGATCGTTTTCAGTTTGCTGAAGGATATTTTAGCTTTTACAGAAGTCACGAAAATAATAACATTTCAACGTACAGCTTCGACGTTTTCCAAGGATCCAATATCCTAAGCTCTAGTGCCTCAAAACAATGTTCAACTTTATCCCGTGTCCTTAGATACTTACACCACTAATCACATGTCGGATAAAACCAGATGGCGTAATCCCTGTGCCGCAATAATAAATGAATTGCTGCGATCGCCCGATAAAGGGAAATTTCCCTGACATCCGTTGGGTGACGAATGGAAAAAAAATTGTTTTCGTAAACAAATTTTACGACATTACATATTCATGTCCGTACTATGAAATGTGTGATAGTTTTTATTTTTTATTTAATTTTAAACGATGTAACGGATAATTTTTAAATATTTATAATATATATATATTTAAGTGAATAATATAATATTGAAAATATTACGATTCATAAAACCCCGCCACGACATTTGCATCGAGAAATAGTTTCGTTTTCTAGAACGCACAGTCTCATTAGTTTTAGGAAATGACGTATTCGTTTACGTTTTTCGAAAATCGTGAAAGTACACCGTTCGGTTTTATCCCGTGTACAACCAACGCGCGGCATTGGATTCCGTTTTTCTGGATCTCCGACGAAAACGTAGATAAACAGTGAAATGTGACGGCGTCGTCGCACACGAGGAAAAAAACAATTTTTTTCAAACTCGGACCGTCCGTGCGATATACACGTCGCCACGAGAAAAAGAAACACCAGGAAATCACAAGAAGAGGATCGGAGGGAATGAAAACACGAATATATCGCGAGGAAACCGTACGAGCGTTTACCGCGTCAAATCGACGAGGTCGTTTTTCAGACGCGTCCGTGACTTCCGACAAGCGAGCGACACGCGTTTGGGCGTGTGACAATAAATCGGTCGCGGGCAAAATATAATTATGCGAACCAACGTGTCGTCGTGACGAACGATAATCACGTATGTAACACGCATTGTCTACACAAGAGACTAGCAATAGTCGCTGGAAGGCCAATGTTCAAAACTTGACTGCGACGTTGATAATTTCATTTTCGTAGGCGACGTTGCGTCTATGTGTTTAGATATTAATCATACCGATTACGTGGTATACCGATAAAGAATTTATTTATGCGGCTAACATATTATGTTTATATATATATAAATGTGAAAATGAAAACCTTTGAGGCATAATATGTTCTCGGAAACTACTGAACCGATCGTTATGATTTTTGTTTTTAAATTGAAGAGCTCATTGCGGAGAACGTTTATGGCATTTGATCGATTCTCTAACTTTTAAAACAAAGGAGTTATCAGTTATTATAAATAATGTTACCTGTTTCGTTGACTCAGTGGGTGAGGTTCGCGGTACGGCAACGGACGGCGGCTAGACGTGGCCGCCCAAACTTCTCCTTCCATATCACCGTCGCGCGACGTGATAGTTCATATCGTTATTCGTTGCTAATAGAAAACCTTTCTTGGGACCGCGATGATGACAACGCGACGTTCTGGGTTTTTCCAATTTCGATTCAATGCATAACGTGCGGTAGAGGTGGGTCGGTCGCGACTGACTGAATCAAAATGAACGAATCATTCTATTGACCGAATCGCGACCGAATGATGTACCAAAAAGTATTCGGTGTTTCGGTCAAATCGATCTTTAGGTCGTATGACGGTTTTCAATGAAACTTTTCTTTCAGACGGAATCGGATCGGATCGAGTTGAATGAAATTTATTATTTAACACACTGTTAAGGACGTAGGTCACACTTACGAGTGATAATTATCACGATTTATGATAACATTATAACAATCATGGCGTTTTACTACAAACAGTACAAAATACAATCTACAACACTATATTATAATCAATCTCGGTCGCTCATTGACAGATTCATATTTCATAAGAAAATTGATTCACCTAACGATGAGAACCATATTTGATTCTAGACCGAAATGACCGAAATGACTGATATGACCGAATCATTTGACCGAATCACAAGACTGATCCGATTCGAATGATTCGAATCATTCAGACGACCGAAAATTCCCACCTCTACGTGCGGAGTCAAACTAACAATAAAACATATTCTCACGGAATGTCTTGCATACGCTGAAGCTAGGAACCGCAATCATAATATATCCAGCGACTTATACGACATACTTGGACCAGTCCTACCAACAACCGGCATATTCGTTTTCCTCCAAGAGACAGGATTGGACAAACTCATTTAATAACTCGAACATCACAACTTAAAGTTGAAGCGTTTAAAAATCGAATAAAGATATTTGTTGTTAATAAACTTTATATATTATGTATAATACCTATTTAAAAAAAAAAAAAGTGTACTGTATCCCAATGGCCAAGATGCCGAGGGTTATTTCTTTAATAAAAAAAAAAAAATTTCGATTCTCCCTGACCCCGCGTGTCCGACGGCCAATGGTTATGCTTATGATGATCAGGTTTCCCCCACCCGTACAGCAACAAAACATCGGGCGTTGTGCGCGGTGAATGCATTCGGGCATTCCGTGGCTACGAAGGACTGACCGATCGACATTTTAAGTGAAACTTCGTAGAAGTCGGAACGCTGCCCAATTTTTGTGTATCGATGTATTACCGAATCTTCAAGATGCCTAAATTTAAACAGTAATCAGTGCTTATAATAAGTAGTAGTATTTAATTTTTATTTAATTTAAAAATTTAATTTAATTTCTATAATTTTTAAATTTTTATTCGTTTCTTTTAATTATTAAAATGTATCACAATGAAAAGGAAAATTAATTTAGGTCGTTCATCGAATATAATAAAACGTCAACATTTACTCAGATTAAGTCAAAATAACAATGGCTTGCCAGGTAACTACAATATTAACAGCGATCATGGGCGCCGACTATTGGGGTGCTGCGATGCTCAAGCACCCCATGAATCATTCTATGGGGTCCTCTGTACCACATGAAATAAAAATATAGAGCAATATGTAATTTAATAATAATAATAATAATAATAAATTTTTCGTTGTATAATATTTATGGCAACAATATATTTTGGATGTTTTGATAACTCGTTCCTAACATGAATGAACTAAAACAAATGAAAATAATTTTATGTATAATAATTAATATGTATTTAAAAGTTTTAATATATGAAAAAGGTCGTATTAAATAAGGTATTAAGGTCGTATTAAACAATTTATGCTGAAAAAAAATTATTATTTATTTAAATTGACATTTATTAATATCTAAGGATTTTAGGCACCCCGTGAAATTTGGGAAACTTGGCGCCCATGACAGCGATAGTAAAAATAATGATGATAATATAAATAATATACATATTACCAATAGTGTTAGTAGTATTAATGAAAACAATATTAATAACAACTTTGCATTTAATTTTCCTATTGACGAAAATTTAGTTGAACTACGACGTGCTCCATGGCGTCGCCGTGAAATGTCGGAATTTACTTATGATAAATTAATAGGTTATAAAAATGATTCTCGCGTTATCATAGAAAATATGAATTTAAAATGTAATTATTGTCGTGCATTGAAATGGTCCAAAGAGCCTGCAGGTTTTTGCTGTTCAGGAGGAAAAATTGTTTTGGAAGACATTGCTGATCCACCTGAACCAAAAGTCTCTTAAATTTTTCTCATGAAAATTCAAAGCATTTTTTTGACATGATACGTGTTTATAATTCGGCTTTCCAAATGACATGGATTGGTGCAACAGAAATTAGACATGGAAATTTCATGCCAACATTTAAAGTCCAAGGTCAAGTCTATCATTTGGCTAAATAATATTGTAAATAATATGAAAAAAACAAAAATACACACGGGCGAAGCCGGGTAATTCAGCTAGTATATTATATATATAGTTTGTATTTTATTTTCCGAAATTTTCGGGAGTAATTATTGTCTTTTGAATTCTCAAAACGTGACGAGGGGCAGATGAAAACTATAAGCGCGGGCCACTATCCCCTGACCGATCAGACATGTTGATGTTATATTATAATGTGACGAACAGTGCCGGAACTGTAAACTATTATGCAAATCAAGCACATTTCGTACACTCGAAATTTCTCATATATATAATATATATATATATATATATATATATATATATATATATATATATATATATATATATATATATATATGTTACGGGCAAAGTGGAAAATTCGGGCAATGTATATAATGCCCGGGCATTGTACACATTGCCCGATGCATATTGGGCAATGTGAATTGTAAAGTATTTATACATTAATAGTATTAATTTTTATATAGAATTTATTTATAAAAATTGTGAAATAAGTTAATAATCATTAAATGCACTATATATCCCGATAACGAAACCGATAAATATATTATCTCATATAATTTTGGTACGTACAGTTTTACTTTAGTTGTATACTGTCACTCAGTGTAAATTGTGCTTAAACATGTATTTTTTGCTATACAGTGCTTAACCAAACATTTATTTATTTATTTTCTACATTTTATTTAAAATGGAAAATTTTAATACAAAATTGAATATTGTGTTAAAAGAAAAAAATCTGAATGATGTGTATTTAACTAAATTAAAATACGACGTATTAATTAAACATATAATTAATATAAAGAATAGTTCCCAAAAATTGAAGCCGAATGATTATAAACTCCTAAATAAGTATGATGTTCAAGCAGTACATGTGAAAATAAATAGGTAGTATAACAGTATAATAAATAGTATAATTAGTAGTATAAAATAAAAATTATTTGAAATAAATTAGTATAAATCAAAATAATAATAATATAAAAATTAATTAATTATGTATAATAGTTAGTGTTTAATCAGAGAACAGACGTAGCATTTAATGATTATTAATTATGTAATTATTAGAATAAGTGTACTTCACAATTTTTTAAATGTATAATTTGTATAAATACTTTACAATTCACATTGCCCAATATGCATCGGACAATGTGTACAATGCCCGGGCATTGTATATATATAATCGTCAAGTATAAATGGCCGAACACACTATGTATACATATTTCGTAATTACAATTATGAACCTATGCTCCCTGTAGCTGTTGCTGTCGCTGTTATTTAACAACGTTTACGCTCGCCTGCAGGAAAATGTTTTTGCCACCTATAGGTGTGTAGAAAGAATTGCCGCTGAATTTTGCATATTGATATTTCACGATCGCGTGTTGAGGAGTTCCCGGCAGTTTCGGGATAAACGGCCAGTTTGACCGCCGCGCGCGCTATTCAAATCTATCTTGTCCGACGACGTCCGAGGAAAAATGTTACCGTGTCCGCAACTACTGTGTATGTTTTTCGTTTTTACCGCTCTTTTGTTGACTCTCGTTGTCACCTTGTCAGCGTTGACCCACCTTCAGCATCGAAACTTAGTTTTGTTATTATTATTATCACACAATATTCGGTTTCACGACGCGAAACGTAAAGCTTGTTCACACACACACACACACACACACACACACACACACACACACACACACACACACACACACACACACACACACACACACACACACACACACACACACACACACACACACACACACACACACACACACACATATATATATATATATATATTACGTCGATTGGAGCCATTTATGCATTTAAGCAAAAAAATGAATATAAATTTTAAAAAATTGTCCACAAACAAACAGTGAAAAAAAATTATCCAAAGATTAAAATAAGAGTATATGATTTGTTTTGGCATTGACACTTCAATAATTATTTTCAATGGCAAAATGACCTTTAAGTCGGCGTGGATATAAAAATTAAAGAATTTTTATTATTTTTCTCAGAGAGGATTCAATTAAAAAAAACAAAACAAAACGCTGAAAAATAGTCAAAAATTGAAATGCCTGTTCTGGATAAATACACATATGTAGGTTAAGATATTTTGGTTACATACGTCTCATTTTCAATAAATCATTCATGCATTTTGCACTGTACAATTTCAACTCCTTTTCAATTGACTTTTGTAGTAAATTGAATTTCGAAAATCCCTCCCGCGATTCTCGTCGATTATTTACTATACTGCAGCTCATTACAGGACATGATTGTATATTTCATTACACAATCGGTATAATTATTTTTAATTTTATTATTTGCACACGCACACTCATTAATAAAGACAGTGTTTTGAATTACTGTAGTTTAATGATTACACTATAGTTTCAATTATAAATGTTGATAAATTAAACTCGTAGGTTTACAGTTACATTTTGTTTGAAGTAAAGTTTTTAAGAGTTTTTTCGAAGTCCTTTTTTAAGAATTGTTCGCGAAAAGGAATCAAGTGGCCCTTAACTTTTCAAGTTGACTTACTGGAAAATGTTTAAATTATTATTATTTAATAATGGGTATTATGTATTCATATTTGTTTAGAAAAGCAAGCCATACGGGAAATATAATGTTGAAACTCAAAGTTTCTCAGTGGAATGTTTCCACTATGAGCACCGCAAGTGTTAGTATGTTTATGTATGAAGACTATCATTTTTCAAAATGTAATAATCATGTTTAATTTAATTTTTGCATTCATAAAGTGTCTTGTGTAAAAGAAAAATTAAACATAGTGATAAAAATAAAAAACTGAGGTTCTAAAATTAAAGGAATATACATTTGTCATCATAGTTTCACAACGTTATAGGTAGCTTTAATTCATTAAACATTAAGTCAGTTTTTGTGCATAAATTGTTTATAATCATTCGACCGCCCTAAAATAAATGGCTTTAATTAAAGAGAAGTGCACATATAGACGCATCAAACGTTACAAAGTGTATGAAATTATTTTGTCTTCAAAATATACACTCGAAAATTCTAAAATACTATTTTGTGTTATAATCATTGTTCTATATCCAAAATTTAAATTAATACCTGACGAAATCATCAGGTTCGTAACGTCGGTACATAGATTTTTACTAAAGATAAATGTTAACACGCTCAAACACACTTCATGTGATTTAATACTGCTGCAAAAAATAATGAAGTTGCAATAACAGGAAAAAAAAACATAAACCAAAGATGACTACGGGTGTAGAGTACACATTGATGTTCTCGTATTCAGAATCAGAAAATGGCACGCGCGCGCGCGCACACACAAACACACACACACACACACACACACACACACACACACACACACACACACTCGTGTATACGTGCACGCGTCAAATTCACTGTTAACAAATACTGACATACTTGTTCAGCTTATCTCTTGTGTATTTCATTAATGTAGTGCCATTTCCCTGGAGGAACATATTCTCGTTGAATTTCTTTTATGAAAAATACCAAGAAGCCGAAATATTCGTTGAATTATCTTTTCACGAGGGTCTAGGTACTAAATAAATAGAAAGTATTACATATATATATTATGTTTGTTGTTTTAATATAACACTACTAAGTCACTAACCTTTATCGTCCATGAGTTTATTTGTGTTTTGTTTGTATTAAATAGAATTGTATAACGAAGTTACGAAAAATTTATGATTTCTAAATTAGACGAAACAAAACTAATAATAAGCTTTGGAAATGGAAACGAACACGAATTTCGTATAAAATATATTTGATCGCACTACGAGATATTTTGATATTGATCGTAAGTCGATGATGATTTACTTCACTGCAGGTTTTCATTTCAAACTTGTAATGTTATTTCGAGCAATAATATACGAATACAAACGTGAAGTTTATAATATAATATATACTATATTTATTTATTTTAGATTCTGAACGGAGTGAAGAATGTATTGATTTTACAATGATGTGTGTTTTTTTTTTTTTTTTTTTTTTTTTTTTGTGTCTGTCGACACGATTTGGGGCAGTAAAAATGCTTCGATTGCCTTATATAGCAACTTTTCTGAAACGAAATTAAATCTAAAATATTTTTTTAACGCGCCGGGAAAAACCCTTAAAAAATGAGGGAAAAACGGTATATTTTACGCAAAACCAGTTTTCGACAAAATCAAATTTTTATTTTGCTATAACTCAAAAACTAATCGATGTAAATACTTGAAATTATCACCAAATGTTTAGATTAGCGTTCTCTATACACCGTTAAATTTTCAAAGTATTTTGACTTTTATTGAGCTAATTATAGACAATTGAAATTTTCAATTTTTTTAAGTATTTTTTTTTAAAATAACGATAAAATTTTTTTTTTTTGCCAGAAAATCTTGAAAATTTAATACAAGGTTTCTTATAAGTTGTTCCATAACTGATAAAAAAAAATCCAAAATCGTAAGTCACAATTTTTTTTTATAAGTGCTCAAAGTTCCAATTTATACGAAATATGTAAAAATTGCGAAAATTTGAAGTTATTTTGCAGTTGAAAATTCATAAAATTTTAAGTATTCAAAACTAAGAATTGTAAATTCGGTACAAAGTTTGACATACGTTTTCCTTCAATTATCTGTAAAAAAATTTGCACTGGAATAAAATCAAAAATTTTTATGAGTGTTTGAAATTACAATTTTTTCACATAATCGCGTAAAATAACAATTTAGGCATCATTGATTTTTGATATTTGTTCTTATTCAAAAAGTATAGGTCGTAGAAACTTAAAACTTTTACAAAATGTTTAAATAGGCATTTTCTTTACATAGTTGTATTTTCAAAATATTTCGTTTATTTTTTAGCTATTTATAGGCATTTGAATAATTCGATTTTTCTTAGATTTTTTTTTATAAAAGTCGATAACAATTTTTTGGCCCTACCAAATCGCTTGAAAATTTAATAGAAGGTTTTGAATAAGTTGATCTAAGAGTGATTCAAAAATTATTCAAATACATAGGCACAATTTTTTTTTATAAGCAGTTGAAGTTCAAAAATCGACAAAATTTGTCAAAATCACGAATATTTGCAAATTATTTTGTAGTTGAAAATGTATAAAAATTTTTGTATTCAAAGATAAGAAATGTAAATATTATGTAATATCACAGCTGATAAAGATAATTAAATAGATTAAGTTTGTTATAATATAATCAGTAGCTGACAGCTGTTCTATACAAAATATTGGTAGATTGTAAACACAAGGAGTATAACGTACCTTTACATGGTTGAATAGAACGTTACTAACTTCCAATTTCCAGTTATTTTAATGTGTGTATCAGTTCCATAAATATGCGGATTTTATATATTATTATTAATTATTAATATTTAAATAGACGTAGCCACGGAGCATTCAGCATATATGGACGGCGGGGTCGGGTGGTACCGTCACGATAGTGCATTTAGGCAAATAATATGGTATTTACCTACGCCCTATCTATGCACGTCCTGGTTTGTCCAATGCTCACGAGCAGAAGTCACATGAATAGACAAATGTAAATTTAACCCAATCTAGGATATTAAAATAAAATATATATTACAATTTAAGGCTGACATCTTCATCTTCGTTCAGAATCGTTTTTTTTTTTATAATATAAAATAATTCCAAAATCTATCCAATAATGCCTAATCTAGCAATGCATCTCGTGTATCCCACCCAACTACTGTATCCTGTACTTAACTTACAATGATTTATCATTGCATTCAAATGTAAAGTACCATACAACTAAACTATCGTAAACCAGGTGATCCCATGATAGAAAGTGCTATACACTCCTCACCATTATCTTGTCCGAGGAGCGAAGCGACGAAGGACGAACTTCCACCACCATTATCTTATCGGCTTTTTTTTTACTTTATTTTGATCACGATTTTTTTTATAAAATTACAATATTGTATTTAACAATAATAAATAAATGAGTATAGGTATATATTATTTATAATACAGTAGATAAATGAAGTACTTTGCGCCATCGGGTATTCTTCGTTATTCAGACAAGATAATGTGGATGAATGTATTGAATTTTAAAGAAATTGTAGATCATTTTTTTAGTAACATCGATCTGAGCAAAGTTTTATTATGAAAAAAAAAACATATAGTTTATTAATTTAACCATTTTTAGTTTAACTGCGGGGTGTTTTTTTTTTCATCAAAATTGTTTAAAGTTTTCCTGTTTGACAAATGAAAACGTTTACTTTACCGAAATATTCAAAACACGATGTTCTATTTGTATCCGAAATTTCATAATAATTGAATGGACACATTTTTTAAAGTAAACACTACAATTTCAAAATTGACACGAAAACAGTTTATTTCGTTAAAATTATATTGTTTAATTTAGCTAAATGCTTATAAGAAAAATGCCTAAATCACAGTTTTAGAAATTTTTAAAATTTCTATATATAGCCCAAAAATGGTAAAAAAAATTTAAAAATTGTTTTGAAGTCTGTGCAAAAGCCTTATTGACTTTTGGTAAACATTTCATGGGTCTAGCAATATTATTTTCTGATTTATGGCCAAACTTAAAAAAACAGATTTTCTGAAAATCTCATATACAACAAATTTTACTGTTTTTACTCGATTTTTAATTATTTTTCTATACGCTTGGAAAAACTATCAAAAATATAGACAAATTACTTCTTAAAGTACAAACTATATGATAGTTTTGATCTATAGACTACCTAAGTGAAACTTTTTGACAATTATTTCTACCCAAAAAAGTGATAACATGTATAAAAAAAAAACACATGCTTCGTTTCATTCAGAATCTATAATTAATATTATTGTAAGATCTCCACTTCATTCACAATCTAAAATATGTATAAGATATTTTAATAAATTGTTATTTGGCGTATAGTTTTAACAGTTTATAATATAAGTATAATCAATTTTATACGTTATAAATTTGTAAGTTATTTTGGACCTTACAGCGAAATGGACTCGACGTAAATAATTTATTTGTTTCATGGAAAAAAATATAAGCACGTGTGAAGTGTAGTTATAATAATATTTATTGACTTCGAAAATCTTTATTTACAATTCCAATTATTTCTATGATGATTTTAATTATCCTCATGATATATATATATACATTTTTTGCTGTTGAAAAACACGTCATGAGAAAAAAAAACTTTATAGGAACAAAGACTGTTCCATATTTTAATTATTATAGCAAGATTTAGATCAGTTTAAATTTGTATTTATTTTTATTTTTTGTATTGTTATTATTATTGTTATTTCACGGGTCTGGCCCCGTTCATGTTTAAAAATTGAATTCCAGTTTCTTTACACTGTTGTTTTTTTTTACTTAAATATTACATCGTTTTAATCATTTAAAAAAAGAACTTCAACCCTTGTAGAAATGTTTTTATGCAAATCTCTATGGGACCGTAGTCGGTACAAAACTATTCATAATGCCTGAACTTGTAAGTCGTAACCGTGCAAATGAAGAATAAAGAGTGAAACATTTTATTAACTCAATATCACTCAGTCCTCTGCTCAAAAGTGTAAACTTTATTGAAAGTTATTACCGCATCGACAAGCAGTATTTTACGTTCACGTTTAAACTTTAAACAATGTCAAAATTACCTTTTATCAAAATTAACCTTTTATTGTCAGTCACAATTGTCGTTTGAATATATTTTAATATGAATCGAAAATTAAAAAAAATCGATTTTTGTTTCTTACTAAACACGCGGGTGAAATCAAATTTGAAAATTGTCTGTTGCCGGACAATACGCGACAATTCGCTATTCAGTGTTTACCGTTTTCGACGCGATTTTATTGGTTCGAAAACGAATGGTATTAAACTCATAATCGATACTGTTTACTTTAACGCGGCGTTTTATCGGGTCTCTCGTAAACCCAAAAGACCTGAACGCAACTCAAAACTCTTGGCCGAGACGCACTCGCGTTTTACGGTCGAAAACGATTACGGCCGTAACGTTCGCGAGTTTATTCGTATGCGCTTAGTAAATTATAACAAACCGTTTATGGATAATCACATTAAAAGACTACATCGTTGAACGTGACGACCGCGCGTTTAAAATGTATCCGACACGTCCGATCGTTAGGTCTCAGCGAGTCCGACCGAAGTTACGCGGAAATCACCGTATATTTTCATGTCGTCATTTACCGCGGTGTTAATAACGCGTAGACAAAAACTAAAAAAACTAAAAACCAAAACTTTGAAACGGGTACGTTATGAATATTACGAAATAAATATAACAAATCGCACGATCACATCAGACATAATGAAATTACGTCGACGGTAATGTATTGTTTTAATTATTCGTGATTATTTACCAAACATCATCATGTACGTGGTATGCGAAAGTTTAGCAATGTAAACACTGTAGAGGAAACTTAATTGCTTTTATGTTTTGAACAATATTTGTATCGCACGGAATATGTACATAAATATGTGAATTCGCATGTGTCTGGCGTCTGTGCGATGAGTGTAATTTAATTGAAATCGCGATCCTACGATCGATAAAAACACCAGAAGGAAAGTATAACGACGATTTGATGGATATTTAATGAGATTATGTTTGCCGTTTACGAAAAATATAATATACTACCGTATTGTACGTAATAATTGATTAATCGACTAGAAACGATATCGCTGTCGTCATTTTTTACGTGATACGCACCTGTTTGAGTGTGTACAATATTCAAGTCTTAAAAACTGGAGAGCGTATTATATTATCATAAAAAACGATTCCTCGAAGATACGTTGTTTGTAATAATTCACGATTTCTGCTCGTTTCAAAAATGTTTTTGAACCGTCTGTTCTCGCTTGACCTTTTGCACAAGTCATATTACGATTATCGCGAAAATACGCAATTCGTTTTCGGGCAAACTGTCTTGCGTTTTATGTTGCGTTTCGGAACAGGATCAATTTGTAGACAGAGTCCGCGAAAGGGTAAACACCACCACCACCGACTACCGCAATATTAATCTGAAATGCAACGCGATATGCGGTAAACAACGTGTCGCATTAAACATTAAGTGCACTAATTACATTTGCTCGACACATAACATCGTATTAAATCACATATCACCTCACGCTCGGAAGAGTTCTCGCGAATAAAACGTGTCGAGCCCAACAGCCGGCTTTCGCGTTGAAACGAAATGGCCGATGTTGAGTGTATTACCTAATCATTAATATTCGTTTTGATTTAATGACGGCCCGATGTTATCGGATAAAAACGAATCGGATATTTTATGGTTTCAAAAAGGTTTAATGGTTTTGTACAATATAACAGACAATCGAAATGATTACACATGAATCATACGATATTATATTCAAGTTGCACATAATAAATAATATGAAATACGTAAACAGCCTAATCCTCTCACATGAGCAGTAACGGTATTTCAAAATCAACATTAAAAACGCTCGTCGTCCGAACACATTAGTTATTAAATTTAAACCACACACCTTTTGTTTTTAATTTTTTATACGTCCACGATGAAAAATATCCCATTATCTCGTATTTAAAAATACTTTCAATTTTCGAAAAGTAATTTTAATTTTTCATAGACTCTACGGATTGTGTTGGGATAGCTACCGGCAAATAAAATATGTAATGTCGGATAAACGGTAAATGAATCGTTGCTATGATAAATTAGCATTTAAATTATAGAAAGTAATAAAATTACGGTGTACATTTTTAATTAGCTTTCTGATAAACCTTTTCGGTTTTTCAATCATTCGCGTTTGAAAAACATTGTATTATTGAAGTTCGTAACTTGATATCAAACGTTTATATTTACGCCAGTAACCATCATAGCCTTTTTAGATTTGGTATCTCGAAATCGTCAAAAATATAGTTAGCCATACGTGGATCGATAGTGTATTCGAACAAAACCGACGCTATAACTGACGTCAAATAATATTATTTGAATCGGTGGAAAGGATTATAAATAAAATATTATATTTTTGACAGACTACGAAACTCCGTACGTACACACGTCTATCGAAAATTCGTGAGCTCGGTCGAATCGTGAAAAAAACAAAAAAAAAAAAAATTGAAAGAAAAAAGAGGATCGCTCGTGCCATAAAATAACGTGACTGTCGTTCATTCGAGTTTTATTAGAAATTCGCGAACGCCGCGTGCGTCGCACGGCCTTTGTAATAAATTAGCCTACACGTGTGGGCCGCGTTGAAATCTCAAAGCCGTCGACGGCTGCCTATGTTCTACTGCCGGCAATAATGACAATATCGGTTTCAACGGAACGCAGTGTACCAAAGGGAGTCGGCAAAAACGATTTCCCCGTACACATTTACCCGCCTGCGTGTACACGTGCACCGCCGTTTGAATTATAATTCGTAGTTGTTTTCGTTCCGTCACGACCGTCGTCTTCGCCGACTCGCGTATTTTGTACTTTCGTTAGATTTTTCCTCCGACCGCCGCCGGTGGTAATGTTTAGGCTCCGTATCGAAATCAATACGCACATTGATCACGTGACATACTTTTCCGACCGTTTTTTCATTTTTTTTTTCATCCCGAGTCCGTTTTTTAGATCCGTACTAACTCACGACGTCCCTGTATTGAAAACAAATTTTGTGTGCGTTTTTCGTAGCGGGACGAGGGGAGTCAACACCGCCGACGATTCGTTAATTTCGATAATCTTTTCAAACGATTCGTTTTTGATATTTAATTTTTTTCCATCTATGGTAGTAGTTTTAAAAAAACGTAATTTTTTATTAAATGTATTTTCCGAAGTCGATGGTTTTTTTTTTTTTTTTTTTTTAGTTAGATTTCATTTTCTATAACGCACGTCTTGATTACTTTTGTTTTCCTCTTGAAATCGTTCACGATTTTCCAATCGAACTATACAACTTCGTGCCAAAAAAAAAAATTTTAAGTTATTCATGGAAAACGAAGCGTGCCCCCGTGGCGGATCAGAGGTAGCCATCGTCGATTGAAGGGTCCGCTGAACGTAAACAACACGCGGAAAATGCCCCCCGGTAGTTCACGGCAGCCTTATCGTTGACCCGAGTGGGCGTGTGTGTATGTGTGTGTGTGTGTGTGTGTGTGTGTGTGTGTGTGTGTGTGTGTGTGTGTGTGTGTGTGTGTGTGTGTGTGTGTGTGTGTGTGTGTGTGTTTGTGCGCTAGTGTGTGTCTGTATGTGTGCATTCTCGGGTCGTATATGTATAGGTACGTACACACTCGGGACTTTGCACACAACGTCGGCACCACCGCCGCTGGAAGAGGGTGTGTGCGCGGGCGCGCGAGACCGAGTGGTTCGACCAATATTATTGTAACAACATAATAATTCGCCGGCTCGTATCCGACAAGACTTCTCATTCCACGACGACGCACGTCATAACCCCTTTAATCAACAAATATTAATTAACACTAAAGACAACACGCGCGTCTCGTTTGATGTCTACAGCGTGTGCGCCGAATGCAGGCGCGGGCGCGCGAGACCGAGTGGTTCGACCAATATTATTGTAACAATATAATAATTCGCCGGCTCGTATCCGACAAGACCTCTCATTCCCCGACGACGCACGTCATAACCCCTTTAATCAACAAATATTAATTAACACTAAAGACAACACGCGCGTCTCGTTTGATGTCTACAGCGTGTGTGCCAACGGGGGCGGTGTGTGTATACAACCACGTATATACACCACCGGAACACGTGAAATCATACGCACATATATATATATATAACACCGACATAACGATATACGCGTGCGTGTGTGTGTGTGTGTGTGTGTGTGTGTGTGTGTGTGTGTGTGTGTGTGCGTGTGCGTGTACTATGCACGTTTGTGTGGACGCTCACGCGTCATTGTCGCGGATGAAAGGCTTCGCCTCGTGTGTAGTACCTACCCTACGTGTGTGTACACCGAGCCGGCGAACGATTCCCTGACGTATAATGGGTTTCGTCACGGGTATATTAAAGGATTATGAATCAGACGCGTGTACGGGAACACGCACAACACAGGGTGTCCCGTCTCTGACGAGCCGCAGTCGTTTTCTCGCGCCGACGGTGCGGTCAGTACGGAAATGAATTATTTAATACAAAAAAAGGTTGGTAAAAAGTTAGTTAAAAAAGATTAGTCGAGAGAGTCTACACTCTACGAAAACGAAACTTAAAATCATACCTCGTGTCGGTTAGCGTTACGCGTATAATAACGATATGCCGGTTTCGCGCCGTACGGCGTATGCGAATCCAGGGACGTACGAGTGTTTTTGATCGTAATCAAAACGTGCACACGTGTTTTATCGAAGGTATAGTAATATACCTATACTAATAACTGTACGCTTTTGTGCGTGGTTGCACGCCTTCGCGTCGAATTCGATTTCCGGGACGAGACGATCGTCGTCGATGTTTCAAACACTCGTGTCGTAACGCGATCACCGCGCGTCGTGACGACGGTGTAACGACAATCACGGGGTCGTCGCTAAAACACAAAAACGGTTTCGTGCGTAAGCGCGTCGCCGACCCGCCGCCCATAATCACAACGATCCGTGTAAACAACGTGTTGCGTACCCGATCGCCGGCCGTTCGCGTGACTCCGGCGCCGGCACGTCGTCGGATAATAGCCGCCGTGCACGGAATCGTTTGAACTCTAATCTGCGAACGGTTTTTACATAAATAATAATAATAATAATTAATGATCGTTCGGCAGTATTCGTTATAACGACGAACGCGCTCGAGTGAACAACAAAAAAAAAAAAAACCGATTTTGGCAACTCGTCGAGCGTTTAAAAATATCCGTTGCAGCGGACGCATAGGCGTACTATACCTATTATACTGGCACGTCGTCATCGTGGCGATCGTCATCTGGCGTTAACGGCGTTGAAATAAACGAATCGAATACACGCGCGTAGTGACCCAATTATTATAGACGAGTGTAGCGCGATGCACCGTGGTCGACGCTTTCGCCCCGTGGATATATGCTGAACGAAGTTTTTCTCTCCGCAGACAGGGCCGCATCGAACAGGGTCAGTATGGTAATGGACCGTCGGGCCCAAGTCTTGAGAGATTATGAAAGTATTTTGATACGAAAAATTTTTTTTGGCGATTACGGTATTCGAATTGCACAAAAAGAAATCTGGACGACATTGTTTTTTTTTTTCAGTCAAACCGTATTTGCAGTCTAATTCATCGTTAGTGAATCAAATCAAATAAATACCAAACTGTAGTGAAGCAACATATTATCGTGTTTACAAAAAAAAAAAAAAAAACGCATAGAATCTCAGAGCTGTTTGAACCCTTTTACCAGCTTCGTCAACTACGCTTACGGATAAAGGATATTACGTTCAGTGTCGTATTTAGGGGTTTTCTGCCTGTATACACTTTCCGATGCGCCGCCTCTCCCTCCCCTCCGCATCTCCTAAAATTTTTCACACAACACATTCGAATCCACAGTTTGAGAATTCGAACTCGCGTTGAACGCGCCGATTTTTTCGCTACCCCTCACACGCGTATTGATATGTGCCGTATCGCGTGTGCCGGTTTGCGTGATTGTGTATAAGTAGCCGTTTGATATTGAGCGAACGGACGCACGCGTTTACGGTTTGAATCGTAACTCTAAATCATAAAACTTATGATTTGCAAACGAACTTCTCTAGTGGAAAAATAATTCAAATTTGACGTTGTCGAATGAAAAATACCTTTTGTAATTCTGTAAAAAAAAAAAAATATATTTTGCCACCCTCCAAATGCCGCCGCTCTAGGCCCGGGCCTACAGGGCCTGTGCCTAAATACGCTTCTAGATATATTTTCCAATCTATGATTAGATCTTAAACGACGTACGTAGATATAATATTGAGAATCGAGACCTGTTATACGTTTTTTTCCCCGCACTGTGACGCGATCGAAACGACGGGACGGTGCGGCGCGCGCGTACGAAATTATCTCGCGAGTCGTCGCGGCCGAGCCGAAAACGGAAAAATCGCGTGTTTGGCAGCGGATCGGACTAATAAGAGATACGCGGCTGCACGTGCGCGCGCGCTTCACTGCGACTGAACGGGAAACGACGATATCGCGAGGTGCGTGGCGTCACTTGTACCGGATGCGACGACCTCGGACGACGAATATCGTATCGTGCGCGTCATTATTTTGGATCCGTGTTGCGCGCGAACCCCAGATGATGGCCGACGAATCGGAACGTCCGCGAGCGGTCGCCGGGGTGTCCGAGCTCACGCGGAGAATATTGCACAAAACAAAATTATACGTATACGTGTAAATCGTGTATACGGTGTGTGTGTGTGTGTGTGTGTGTGTGTGTGTGTGTGTGTGTGTGTGTGTGTGTGTGTGTGTGTGTGTGTGTGTGTGTGTGTGTGTGTGTGTGTGTGTGTGTGTGTGTGTGTGTGTGTGTGTGTGTGTGTGTGTGTGTGTGTGTGTGTGTGTGTGTGTGTGTGTGTGTGTGTGTGTGTGTGTGTGTGTGTGTGTGTGTGTGTGTGTGTGTGTGTGTGTGTGTGTGTGTGTGTGTGTGTGTGTGTGTGTGTGTGTGTGTGTGTGTGTGTGTGTGTGTGTGTGTGTGTGTGTGTGTGTGTGTGTGTGTGTGTGTGTGTGTGTGTGTGTGTGTGTGTGTGTGTGTGTGTGTGTGTGGTGTGTGTGTGTGTGTGTGTGTGTGTGTGTGTGTGTGTGTGTGTGTGTGTGTGTGTGTGTGTGTGTGTGTGTGTGTGTGTGTGTGTGTGTGTGTGTGGTTTGTACTCGCTAATGAAACGACTGCGGTGCCGGGTCGGTGTATGTAGGTGGGTTACTAATACAACGTGAGTGGAGAACATTACAATGTAATAATATTATATGTTTCACCGTTACAGCGTGTGTTCGTAATACTAAGGGATAAAGTTGTTTTCTTATTTTATCTCAAAAGCACATCGTTTACGCGCGCCGGTCGCTCTTTGTCTCCGAGCCCGGGCGTTGAAGTATTAACAAACAAACAACGACGGCGGCGGCGGAAAAAAGGTCATTCGTCCTAGAAATCCGTACCTCGAAATTTCAAAACCGAGAGCGCACCGCTTTTTTTGTAATCATTTCGTGTTTTTTTTTTCTATATTATCGATTTTTAAATTTGTGACCTGTAGGTCTAAAACTGTGTACTAAGTACCGGAACCTGACATCGGAAATAACCAATGACATAAATTTCGGGAGACGGAGTGGCCGAGTGGAACCAGGCATCACTGCTGACGCACACTGTCACCGGTTCAAACCTCGGTCACGGGCGGCTCTCTCTCTCTGGGCAGGCGACTGTCTAGAGAGAGCGGACGCCATCTCCCCTGTGCAGAAGGCAACGGGAAACCACTGCACAGTACAAACCCTTCCCTAGTAACACCTTCTAGTTGCAAACCAACCCTCGGGTTGTTGACCCTAAGATAAATTTTGGACGTTTTCAAATAATTGTTTGCGAGTTATTCGTAATCATATAAAACCTGTATTTATTTAGCACCCCATCAATCGGAAATTTCGATTTTCACACAATATTTACCGCTAAGAATCCTTAAGATAGACTTGTAGAAAATTACGAATTACTATAAAATTATAACCATAAAACGTGTACCAAATGGTCATAAGGTCAATGGTGACGTATGCAGGACCATCATGGGTTTCACTCAACTCCAAAAACTGCAGGGAAAAAACTCGTAATTCTTCAAAACATAAACCTTCGCATCATCTCTATAATATATCACCTCGATATATATATTAAACAAAACTATTCTAAATGCTTCTCGCGTGACCTCGATTCACGACTTTCTTCTTGACATCACAAAAACATTATTTCACGAAAATTCAACATCAAAATTCACACAAATCCGAACCCTAGGTCAATCAGACGCGATCACAAACAACAATAACAAACAACAGCCAATAAACTGAGAAAATAAAATATAACAAGACAAAAACACACTTCAAAACATCCTCACACACACACACACACACATGCGTGCGCGCGCTCACACACGTAATAGGCTCACGGCTGAAATTTGTTAACAAGCCAAAAGCCTTCCATTTAGCGAAACAAAGAAAAAGCTTTAAAATGTTGAAGTGCGAGTACCAGCATGACTTATGTCTGCTTAAAAAACAATATTTCGTTCCCACTGTAATACCGTCAGAGACGTATACCACGACGACGATCCTTAATTTCACATCTCCACCACTTCCGCTGACATAAATATAACGTTATTCCGCACGGATTTCCGTCTCGTGTCGTCAGAATTTGGTTTTGCCACATATTCGGCTCTGTTGAAGTAAAAAACCCAATGAGCGGTGTGAAGCGAAACGCTCGCAGAAACCGAGAGGATAAATACGCGCGTAAAAAATTATCAGGAACGACAATCATCCCTTGGGAGAATCAATTTAACGCAACGTCCCACCGCCGCCGCTGCCGACGAATTAATAATAATTAGAGCTCGGTCGGATTTCGTGGCAACGTACATTTTTTGTTTATAAGTTGATGTAGACGATGTAGACCAGGTGCGTTATTCGATTCATGCAAATAGCTTCGTTTCAACAATAATTTTTTATTTTTTTAAAATTTATTTTCGTGTTTCGCTGTTTTTTATTTTTTTACGTTTTCAGGTCATTTTCTTATTGATTTTTAATGCATATATGTATAAATCGTACCAATTATCAATTTGTTATGTAGAATCAGATAATTTTAAACAGTATATAATATTATCATTCTACACAACTCGCACGAAATAACAGGTAAAGTAGCATAAAATGTGTAACACATAGTTAATCTTTGTTTTATAATTTAGCAAGTTTAGAGTGAAAAAAAGTATGGTCTCGCTAACTAGCGATGCGAGGTGACAAGACGTGATGTAAATTTTTCTATTCACGCTTTTTTTAAAATTATTTTCCTCGCATCGTTTATTGTTTTAAAACGATTTAAGTCGGTTGAGTATGATAAATGTATATTCGATCTAACGTTTTGACGAAAAAAACAAAAAAAAACAAAAACAAAAATTAGGTCTTTTCTCAAGGGCGTCCAACGCGACCGGACGAAATTTTTACATGCCGTTTTCGGCTGTTCCGTGGGCGTTTGATTCGGAACGAATAAATCGATAACTAACTAATAACCCCGATACGTTTTATAAAAACTCGCCGTGGCGCGTTATCCGAACGTCGGATCGTCGGCGACGATGACGCGTACGAAACGTTTCTCGAGCCGTTATTATCGGCAGTAAAATATATTAACGAGCTAACTGCGTATTATGCAAATATTTGGACGCGTGGCGGGAGTATATGATATTTACCCGCGTATGCGGTGCGATGTGATTTTTACCTGCATCCCCGCGTTAGCCGTAAACAGGCGCCGCCGGCGGAGATAACCCCAGGTTGTGTGCCCAGACGAATATTCCGACCGAATTATTGCGAAAATTATTATCATTGCGAACGACCGGCGGCCGAAACGAATATAATATAATAAAAACGTCCGTTAATAATACATATACCGTATTATATATTCACACGACGATGATAATAATAATAATAATAATAATAATAATAATAATATATGCGCATTGTTTTTTTAATAATAACTTTTTCTCTCGTCTAATTTGGAAACATTTTTTTTTTTCACGGACTTGGTCGTTGTACTACTTACCAATATTTCATACATTTACACTCGCCCGTATACAATCGTTTTGACGTTATACCCTCATGGTTTTGACATCACGTGTTCCAGCGAACACAGTTCAACGGCTATACCATCGTCGTGACGAATCTATATATTGTTATTTGAATAAAAACACGGCACTTGTTTTACGTACCTCGCGCCGCGACGGCGTGTTCACAGCCGCGGCAGCAGTGATGAGGACCGCACCATTTTCGTTTTTTTCACAACACGCTCGCGCACGTAACAGTTCAAAGCGCAACGGTGTTAAAATAATGTGATCGTCGTTAAATGATTCGCACTTTTTTTTTCGTCTTCGACGTCGTTCGGTGTAATGAAACCATTATAGTATATTATTGTACAGTTACGCGGTGTGCAGCGTCGTGTTCGTTTCTAATAAGTTGGGTTTGGGCGGCCACACGACACACGACGGCGGTTGCGGCGGTGAGTAGAAAATATTATTCGCGTCTTTCGTCTGCGTGCGCGCGAAAACGTGTCACCGGCTATAGTGTTTTCCGACGTTTCGAAACCGTTGAGACTGGAAAAGCCACACGTGCGACGTAGGTACTCTCGTCCGTCCGGAATGGCGTTCTCATAATATCGTTTATGTTTTGATTTTACTCGAGCGCCAGCGGCACGACAAAACCGATTCCGAGTCGCCAAACATCGGCCGCAAACAATAAACGGCAACACCTTGTATCTATTATAACCGCGTACCGGCCGTAGAGTGTCGACACGTATTATTAAACCAACGACATCGGCCGAACCCACGACCGGAGCAAGGTGGCCATACGCGGGTTATATTCACCTTGTGCCCAAGCTCCGTCGCTTGCGGTGCGATTTACAGCTTGAGCGACGCCGAAGGAACACAGTCAAGTCCTGCCACGAGGAACAACAGCACCGAGCAATGCACAATCACGACCACGACACTTTAACGAGTTGCGTGTTGTCAATGCGCAGTTTATGAGAGTACAAAAAAAAATCATAAAAATCGATTTCAGCTCTATCTCTCTCTTCAACAAATACGGAAAGCAGGGCCTTGCACCCGATTTAACCCGAACCCCTAACACCCCTAAACACCTTTAAAAATCAAACACCCGAAACCCGTATAACCCGAATAATTTTGTTTTCAAAAACACCCGTATTAACCAAAACCCGAATAAATATTCTGGTTAACCCGAAATCCCGAATAATTTTTTTTTCATTCTTCATGCGACATATCATTTCGTATGTATTTCTTGTGGCGAGTTCGATTTTGTAGCGTTAAATAATCAATAATAATAATAAAAGGAAAGAAAGGAACAATCTTACAAACAATCATAGGTAATTTCTTAAAACCAAAATACCAAACACTAATAGCTAATAATAACTTGTGTTATTTCATTATTTGCGACGAACACCCCAAGTGGGATTACTTATGTCCTATAATATCTAATTTAGTAACTCGAATATCGTAATACGCGGCTATATTTATTATTTCCCAGTTTTTCGGTAATCACGAAATCATAATTTTTATTTTATTTGTCTATGGTTCAACAGTCAGCGCCCCTATGGCCATCTATTTTAAACATTTTAAGAGGACGATATACCCGCATGTGTTGTCTCTGTCTTACTAATGTAGATCATAGCAAATTTGCTTTCAGCAGAACAGATTTTGTGACGTTAGCTGACAGATAAGTATTTGGAAACTTATAATATAATGTATGTTAAGAACTTAAGGTACATAGATATAAAAAAATGAGTGACGTGGACTCTAATGCTTATAATAAAACGAATAGGTAGATAAATAATTATTAGTTTCCAATTGTCTTATTTCTTATAGTTCATAGAAAAAGGTAACTACTGTACATTAATTAACCTAGTTTAGTTAAAAACAAACGTTGCGAATATGTGTAAAACATTTATATTTTATTATAAATAACATAAACATGAACACTTTCTAGTTTTGTTTTTTTGGGGGGGGGGGGGTCATCAAAAGTTCTGTTTTATCCAGATTTCTCAGCACCCATATTAACCAATATCAACCCAAATAATAACGGTTTTTAAAACCCAAATGTTTGTTTAAATTTTTTATTCGGGTGTTTGAACACCGAAATACATCCAGCACCCAAAACCCGAAACCCGAATAAATGATTCGGGTACAAAGCCTTGACGGAAAGTACCATAGGTACAAACGCATTGAAAAATCGCATCACGTTTTCACACCGTATACTAGACAAACGATCGATGAACGAATTTGTTTTAAATCTTTTAGCAAAAGAAAATTTCTGACTGAATTCAGAGTTCAAAATTTAAGGAGACTTTGAAATAAAAAAGAAACCTACCGATAGTTTGACTGAAAACAATAAAATAAATAGATAAATGATATATATATACATATATATATATATATATATATATATATATATATATATATATATATATATATTTATTTATTTATTTATGTATACATGTATATATGAAGTATACTAAAGCTTTGCTTAGAATTATCGTTCCTTTAAAATTCAACACTCACCTCTAATATCTTGTCGGTGGAGTGAGGTATACCCTTCACGGTGCGAAGTATGCCCCGCTTTTTGTGTATCAATCAACAGTTGTTTGATCAATTACTCAATTATTGTCATAATCAATTTTATTAATTTAATTTGATCTACTCGTTCCTATATAAAAGGTAAACAATTATGTAATATTGTTATTGACATATACATTATAATTTTGTTTAAACTGCCCGGGCATCGCAAAAGTAATTTTTTTCCAGAGCTTAGCGATACAATAAATTGCAAAAATCATTTAGTTATAAGTTGGAAAATGTTTATTTTTGTGTTTCAAGCAAATAGCACGAGAACATTCGTCGTATAAATGTGTTTATTTTTAAATTCAATATCGTTTTTAATTTTATGAACAGTTATCGTAAATATAACTCAATAACACCGCGATTGATGATTAATATAGTATGTATTCAGTCTTCACTACTGTAAATTAAGTTAAACCTTTGTGAACAAATTGCTCAGTAATCGTAAAAATAATAATATTAAAAACGTGTTACACGTATTGATGTTTTTTATCGATTTTTTTTTACAGTTCCAAGAAGTTTCATTATTAAAAAAGAGGAAATTCGGGGTAGTTATTTTATTTTTATTTTGTGTGAAAAGAAATTTTCTTCGATTATTTACAAACTGTTATATAATGTAACGTAATAATGTTATTTAGGAATAAATGTTTTTTATTTTTATTCGACGAAACGCACCATTCTGCGAATTTTATAAGATCTAGCGCATATATTTGTATATTTTGAGCTCTATAATACATAGTACTTTAATGCTAATTTTTAGTTATATCCAATCAGATGCAAAGCACAACTAAAAGATTTTTTTCTTCTTATTAAACTTACATAAGTCGTGACATGTGATGTGAAACATTATGTGCTTAGACAGCAAAAACTTTCAAACAAATTTGAAGCGATTATAGGAGGCAAGTTAAAGTGAAGTCCATTTTTGTCTTCGACATCAATCATTCGGTCAGTGTATAGAACTAGTACGGTTTATACCGCCAACGACAAGATTAAAATAATCTTGTTGTCAGAATCACATTGTCGAATTGAACTTTTCTGAATTAGGCCAAACTCGTTTTCCGGAACGTTTATAAGCACATAAAAATAAACATCCGATTTAAAGTTATGTCGTCAAAAGGAAAACTACGAACACAAACGACATAAGTTTAACTATCGTTACCCCTACACGCGTATATCGCTATAACAGTCTGTAGAACATCTTTTTTTTAGAGATCTCTACGGTCGACGATTATTATAATATGTACAACATAAAGATTATATTTATGCGTCACGTTATGATATACGTATAGACATGGCTATATAAACATAGCATTCTAACGTGTTTGCATTTACTCGCGTTGTTATTTGTTAACAATATGTTATCAAGCATGTTGTGTGCGAACAAATCTAACCAAAATATTAGTTCAGTATGCCTCGTGCATTCTACACACACACACACACACACACACACACACACACACACACACACACACACACACACACACACACACACACACACACACACACACACACACACACACACACACACACACACACACACACATACACACACACACACACACACACACTCACACAAGCCGTTTTGCAAACTTTCTGAAAACGACTGTTATTGCTTGTAAAAACAGAAAATATAATATGATTGAATACAGTTCACTCGTCTGTACCTACTTAGCTTATCATTAATTATTCATTAATGAAAATTATAAACTAAAAGTGAAAGTTGGAAAATGCTGTTTAGAATCTCATATCCTTTTACAGAAATTGTCTATTTCATCGTACATTTTACACCCTCCTTTTATCAATTGGTATTTTGTAATGCAATTAAATATAAACTAGTCGCAATTCGAATGTCTATCGAAATATTTTCTACTTACTGTTAATCGTACTACGAATGTTTGTTTTATTTTCAACGTTTATCCGAAGGTACACAATAATTCCGATCTGTTCTGAGAAAAACTATACTCACATTTTGAATGATCGTAGAACATTATACGGCATACATTATAAGGTTTGAAAAAAACGTCGATGCTGAACAAAATTATGTTGTATCGTATTTTTATTATTTTTATTTAGTCTCTTCGCGCGGGCACTCCACGAATTAAGTGTTTAAAAAACCGGCGTATTGTCAAAAAAAACCTTTCAAAAACTTCGGAGGCGTCATTTTTTTTGGAAAATACGTAAAAAAAAACAGATTTATCGAAACAAGAGGAACGTTGTGTATTGTCAAATCTTGATTGCATTTAAATTTAACGTAACATGCCTATTGCATAATCGAGTTAAATTTAATCACGTCACGTGTTTTTGTAGGGTTCGATACAACAACGTCATTTTCCGAGACTGCAACGACCCCGCTGAGGTAATATATAATAGAATCATTCTCGCTATTAAGATTCTAAACGTCGACGGCTCGATATTAGGTTAGGCTGCAGGTTATTCGCAGAATATTCGTCACGCGGCAGAATATTAAAACCTAATCGAATTAAATCCGTGGACGAAGAGCGTGTTTATATGATCAGAAGATCATATAATGGTATTCGACTTGATTTTTTTTTTTTTTTTAACTTTTTCCACACCCAAGACGTGTTTTTTTACCAACGACAATCTTATTTATTTGGAATGGATCTAGCGAACGCGTCGAATTGGTATTTCATATTTTACCGAGTCCATGTGTGTTATTACCACGGACATGCCTAAAAAACATAGCCATAAAAAATGACACGTCCCTCCATAAACTTTAACAGACAACAGGGAGTCGCTTTGACAAGAGCTAGAATCGGCCGCTTTTTTTTAACTCGTGAGTTCCTAATTATCAAAGACCCTGCACGTGTACCGAGTGATTAGTTGATTCGACCACTTTGCCACACAATACTAGAATGCCCGCGATTTCATACGATACACGTCACACGTTACAGAACATCAAACGACCCGGAAGAAGCCCTCGACGAAAACAACATCACTAAAATCATACGTGTCGTAATCAAAGTCTACGTCGTAAACAAATTCCGAAACCTCCGTGTTTTATTTCGTTGTAATTTCGTTAATATGTTGTCGATTCAATCCGTTTTACTAGGTAATTATTAATATTATCTCGTGCTGCGTGCAACGTTCACATGGCTCATAAATAATAACCACGGATGTCGAAACCTATTCAAACAATAAAAAAACAATTATAATAATAATTATAATAATAATAATAAATAGTGGCTACCGATCGACTGCGTTCAGATCCTGATGACATTTCTACGCGAGCGCGGACGTAATGCGTCACCGAAAGTCTTGCGGGAACAAACGTTGTGTTTCGAATGTGATCGAAGATCGAATTACACCGTCAAATAAAATTAATCATCAATTATTCAACGCGCGCTAATCGAGTTATCGACCGTGTGATTGTGTAAATGCGTTTCGCCCAACGAAATGCGTAACGATATTACGCGACTGTATCACAATTTAAATTATGGTAATAACGGAAAATGAACGATGATCATGTTGCAGTCGGGTTACGTGTAATTTTAGAGTTGTCCGTTTTAGTCGTTGTCTATTGAAGTGATTTTTGTTTCGGTGGTTTAACGTCTCATTTTGGTATTTTAACGAATAAAAATGTTCTGAAAATTTTCTTCGAAATCGATATCATAACGATAATATTACAGACGTCACACGTGTAATAATGTTTCAAATAAATTTTGAATTTTTGGAAAAACTCGATAAAATTGTTAAATTTCATAAATTACGGCCAATAGCAAAACGGAACGAAGCTAATATCGACGCTATATCATATGCTTATACATCGTACTTTTATAATAGATAAAATAGATTGTGTGAAATACATACAACTAATACGTCTATTCGTAACCTTATCAGAGCGTTCGGAATTATTCCGTCGTCAATATAATGGCCACCAATATAATTTTATCGTATGACGTTTATCGCCACCACTTTTTCTTTTTCTTTACTATCAACTAGTCTATATCCCACAATCGATTATTTGTATTAAAAGTTCTAAACCTCACTAAAAAAAAAAAAAAAAAATGTTTTTACATTATTATACTTATCCGTGAACGAAAAAAAAAATCGTAACATTTTTATATTTTTGATATTATACTCATAACACGACAAATTTCAAAATTATATAAATATAGAAAACAAAAAATTTGAAATTTTGAACCAATATTGTGATGCCCGTGGCCGACGCGACGGTTCATCGTGGTGTCCCCCATTACACGTTCAAACGGAATTTTTTAATATTTCGATTGATTTATACTGACGTATCGTTATCGTTTGCCGTGTGTTACAGAGAACGCCAAAAAAATGGACGAGCCTTCGCCAGCATCGTAAAGCGGCAGAAGAGTCCATCACGGAAATGGAATCGTCGCCGCAGACACAGCGACGCACTAATTGGGCAGTTTACCAACATTTTTCCACGGTTTCCGACTCGCCGACTCCGCTGCTGGTAATTATTAAGACTATATATTTTTGTCGTGTTTTTGTTTTGTTTTTTTTTTTCATACATTCGAAAGCGCGTGCATTACACATATTATTATTATTATTATTTTTATTATTATTATACTCTTGCGTTCAGGACAATGTGCACACGCGTGATGGACATGTAAATTAGAAAAAACATACGAGAAAAGTTATCAGAATTTCCCTCGGTGAATATGGGCTAAACTAATGTAAACTCGTAACGAAAGGGTTGCGTGCGTATAAAAATATTTATTCGTGTACGCGTTGTATTGTAAAAACATGTGCATCCGTAACTACGAGTTTTAGAGTGTGTTAAACTATATTCGAACACACACACACACACACACACACACACACACACACACACACACACACACACACACACACACACATTCACGAATAAAGTAACCGTGCCAATGAATAAATTAACACCGTGAAAACGGCTCTCGAGTACGTGCGTGGCCGCCGCGTCCCGTGGTCAGTCGTGTGAACGAAATCAGACCAGGCTGGAGAAGGCGGCGGGGATACCCGGAAAATCCCGGTGGACCGATTGGACGAATTGGATTTGGTGATTGGATTTTCTCCGTGTCGATTTAAAAAAAAAAAAAATACATAGAAACGGGTTGACGATATTATTACATAATTTATGGACAATAGGTGAAAACGAATGATGAAATAATTATTTTTATAGCTAATTTTTAGTAGGACACGGATTTGTAAGTTTTCAAAAAACAAAAAAAATGTAACTATGTATGTTTGTATATATTATAATTACATTATATTTGTAACGATAATATTAATGATCGCCATTGAAGGGTGATACGAAATAATAATTTCTATCGCCACGATCGCGACAATTTGATGAGATGCTGCGCGATGAGACATTCCACTACGAAATAGGCATGAATATTTTCAGTGCCTACGCATCTTTACGTGAAGGCCGAGCAGTTTGTGATCAATGAAAAAAAGTGTCATTGTCACGCGGGTATTATGTATTACTAAGATGTTTGGAAGCTAGACACCGTGCTGCACCACACGTGCTATCGACAGTTTCCCCGAACGAATCTCATAATTTTAATATTTGAATCTATATATAGTTGTCCCCCGTAGAAAAACTTCTTTGAATTTGTGAGTCGAAAAAATAATACGCCATCGAGGTACTTATTTCGAAAAAACAAATTAAATTTTTCCTGGGACAGCAAATTTCGCGTTAACTTTATACGCTGTTTTCATTATTCTAAACTAAACGTGTTCTCAACTTATTTAACGGGGGGAAAAAAACACGGGTACATTACAATGATTTTCAAAGAGAAAATTACTTTTGTATAAGTTTCACCCGTAAAAATAATAATATTTACTTTCGACGCGAAATATGATATTTATTAGCCGTCTGTTTTCTATTAAGTTTAATATTTATTTTGACAGAATATGGTTGAGGGTTTATTTAAGTACATTTCTGGGATGCTTTTTCACGAAGATGAAAAACAGAAAACTGTTTTCGGTTTCAAGAATTTTTCAAATAAAAATATCGAAAAAAGTACGATTTTTCACGTTGCTTTCGAACCGATCATTCCATGTTTCGACCGATACTTAAAAACGATTTGACAATTTTTTCACTATGCGGTCAAATCAACATATTAACCGTGTAATAAAGACTACATGTTTATAAAAAATAAAAAATAAAATAAATTCGCAGTTTAAGTGCGCCTATAATGTAGAGTATAGACTGAGAATTTATTAACAATTTTATTGAAATTACGATTACTATCTGTTACCTATGTTTCACTTCTATGATTTTTGGGACGCGACTACAAGAGACCTTTAGTGTTCGTATTGTATTTCTAGAATTAAATTTTTATGAACTCTTGGAAACCGGTTACAAAAATATTATTTGTACTTCTTAAATTATAATATAGTTCCTACTTGTCGATCAATTAAATAATAATTATTGTTGATTTATCAACGCATTTCTTCCGAGTTATGGACTTTGGGCAATTTATCAGTGGCGTGATTTTTTCCATGTACTTACCGCGGCAACGTAACAGAGGATCATATTTTATGATCTTTATTCGTCGAGCAATGAGCGAATATCAATTATAACTCTATTCCGCAGTAGTGATAACGATACTTTTAACCCCTTTAACATTAAAAAGCCGACCCGAATACCCGATGCAAGCGGTAGAAATTAACCCTTTGTCGGCGAACGTCGTAAAGCTTATTGAGTAGGTCGATTTGATCGATGTTTTACGGTCGAAATACACTGGGTGGGTTAGGAGGACTATGTTACGTGTCAGTTCCTTTTTGTCTTTTTTTTTGAATTGTCGAGAAAAAGATTCGTCAGATCGGAGCTCGGTAAACTACGGAGATTAATATTCAAAAGTAATTATTTAAAATGTAACGTTCCCTCGTCGCACAGACGTTCTTCGAGTGGAAACCTAGTGACAGTGATAACATTAATTTATTTATAAACATTTTATAATCTTAAATCTCTAAATACATGCTAAATAAAGAATAATTGTAACGCTTATCAAACAAGTCGAGTTAATCTTTTCCGAACTTTTCACACACGATTAGAACATATCAGCGAGGTTGTGCCAAGTGTTCAGTTCTGAAAACCAAAAGTTAATTTAAATATGTCACGGAAGGAACAAAAAAATGATCCGTCGTTTTTCGTAATAACAGTCATTTATTCGTGTTTGCTCGTTAAAAACTCTTATTAAAATTAAACCAATTATAATATTTACAAATTCAAAATACCAGTTACAGGGATATTTATTAATAAGTGACCTTATAATAATACGTAATAACGGTATCTGAAAATTCAAAGCTGCGAATTTCATGTCGTCGCATAATTTCTAAAAACCTTGAGATAAATTGGTGACATTTTCAAGCTTTTAAGCATTATTAGTTTAGAACTAATAATATAATGACCAAAGATTATTTCGTTATTCACGAAACGAATCGGTACGGCGCATCGAGTGCTTAAAAACAAAAATACACACCAATTTTCGCAAATAGATAAAAATAGCTTCAATTAGGCACTTATAAGCGTAGCGATTTAACGTAACGTTCAAATCCGTTTTCACGAGTAGGGCGTTTAATTGGTAGTTGCTCTAGAGTGCGAAATTACCAAATCACGACTTTGTATGACTGGCAGTTTTGAGGGTGAAAAAAAAAATTTCCTTTTTTGATATTTTATACAGAGATGCGCGAGTACATTATTATTAATTGTATAATATATATCGTATTATTTCCTTTGAAATCTGAAATGTTTAGGTACTTACTGCTTAAACTGTTTACACTTACAACTATTTTCCGTGAATGTATTTTTATTTTTTTTTATTAGAATATCGGAATGTTTTCCACGTTACACGTGTTGAGGTTACAATAAGTATTCTTGTGACAAAAATTTAATACTTTTTATAACCAAAAATTTAAATTCATTGCATCAATAGAATAAAATATATATATATTAAAAAGCCGGACATACTTCGCACTTCGAATTTTAAAGAAATCAATGATAATTTCTTTAGTTAAACTATACTGCGCAAAACTTCAGTATGAAATATACCGTTTACATATTTTATCATTTTTAGTCTAATTTTCAGTATTTTTTTTTAATTTATCAAACCTGTTTGACGTTTTCTTGTTTGAAAAATGAGAAATTTGTTTTATCTGAAAATGCAAAAGAAATCGTTCTGTCTATGTCCAAATGATCATAATGATTAGATGGTCCCATAATTTGTCATACACATTTTAAGTCGAAAATGAATATATAAACAGTCGATTCCATAAAAAATCGTATCATAATATTTTACTTGAACGCCTATAAAATTAAATTCCGAATCATGATTTTTGAAATTGTTTACTATCGTATCGTGTTTAAGAATATGAATAAAGTCATGTCACATAATAAGAACTTTTTGTGAAATATTAAAAATATCATTAGAGATAAACTTTAAAAAAGAAAACAAGTTATTTTAATAGTTCTATTTTAGCTCAAATGTTGTTAAATCGTTTTGAAACTTTTGTAAAGTATGTATAAAAATTGCATTAGTACAAAGTGAAAATTTCAAGTTTTCAGCAACATTACTGAGTTATGATGAAATAACTGAAATTGATTTGATGAGAGTGTCGTTGACGAAAAATTTTACCGTTTTTACTCGGTTATTCGGCAGTTTTACCTGATGCCAAGAAAAACTATTGAGAATTAAAAATAAATAAATATTTTTTCCCAACAAAAGCGTCAACAGAAGAAAAAAATAAACGTCATCGTAAAACCATTACATCCTTCGCTTCGTCCGGAATCCAGCAGGTACATTTTAGTAAATAGGCACATATTGCTAGCAATTCTCGACATAAAATTATAAATATCTGTAATTTTCAGTCACTGGGTTTGTGATGCAATGTATCGGCTTTTAATTTTCAACGTCGGAATCGATCGAAATAACTTTAATAGTATTTAATATCTGTATTATCGCAAATCAGTATCGAGTTGTGAAATTTAACTGTATTTCCAGGTAAACGTACCTTCTTTATTTGATTCGAAGCGGAATTAATTCGTTACGTTTTACAAATGTACACCGTGTATACATTATACATCCCTATCGATTTCAAATGACATTTCAATTAATATACATGTATACGTTATTATTTTATTTGCATTCAAATAGGGATTCATCGTTTTAGTATTACGTTCGTTTGCGTTTTTTTTTTTTTTTTTGTCGATACTTCTCGTCAAAAGATTATTTCCATTTGCAATAACTCGGATAATGGCTTAAATAATCCGAAGGTTGTTTTCAATTGCTATTTACTCGATTTTACAATAATTTGTTTTTATACAAATACAATATGTATATATATAATATGTATTTATAAGTATAGATTGTATCATGTTGAAAATTTATCTCAAATATTGCTCTCTTAAAAGAAGTCGTTTTTGAAATTTGAATACAATACACCAAACTTTTCGTTAATATTGTAACTCGAAAAAAAAAAAAAAATAAATAAATAAATAAGTGACAGCGATAATTCTGAAAATTTATCAATCTTATTGATTGGTTTTATGGAGATTAGACGTGGTATAATTTAATTTAATCTTAGACCTGAAAATTCAATAAAGTCAAGTGTATACGAAACACGTACATAATTCAACATTCTCACTATAGACACGTTTAAATAAATAAAATCTCGTCGAAAAATCAATCTTGACAATTTAATAACGTCTGATGTTTGAATTAGTGTAAAACATTTCACTTGATACGAAGAAATACGTTGTATATTTTTATATTTTCCAGTTTTCCGTCATGCGTTTATGTGATGCATAATAAATATATTTTTTTTAAAGTTCAATAACGAAAATTATAACAAACAAGACAAATATTACCATAATATGTATTAGGTTAGCTATCGTTTTTACACAATCGTCAACGATTTCGACAAATTCAATGAGGAAAACCCTTTTACAGTCATACCTGAGTGGATTTAAGTATAGATACGACACTGTCTGTTCCCTGAATTCCCAAATACTTTTTACGACTTTTCCACATATAAATACACGTATGGACAGTGGACACTGAAATATTAGAGTTTATGCTTCGATTATTGAAGAATCGAAGTGATTTCATGTATATTTCATGGCGTTGTCAATATTCGATCATAGGTGTCGTTAAATCGATAATTAAGAAAAATAATCATTTGGCGTTTATACCGGATCGACGTCACTGTTTATGATCGTTCACCGACACAATGTTTTACTCACGCATTGGCTAACGTTTATTATATCGATTGATCTGCATTGATATTTTGACACACCGACGAATCATAAGGAAAGGTGGAAAGACTCGCCGGAGAAATAGTTTGTCCGGGTTATCTATTTCTATTCGTATGATATAGCAATCAAAACACGAGCCACGCACAGAAGACATAGGTACACCTACTGAAATACCTAATTACCTACTAAAAATAATAAAAATATATGTGGCACAGGCCCATGATGCCGGAAAAACCTACAACAGTAATTTATGTATGTGATGGATGACACAGTTATGAACTTACGCAGTTACGTCGTATAATTGTGATTGGATTCGATACGTTTTTTTGATTTTCAAAGACGAGAAACGAGTGTCATTGTTTAAAAAAAAAAAAATGTTTTTATTTATTTTTTACACTTATGAGGTACCGTTTAAGAGATTTAGTTGGCCGTTTATTTGCAGCACTATAGGCTATCAGCATTTCAAGTAGGAATTCAAACGCTTATTGTACTTCGAACTTATAAATATTTAGGAACACTGGATCCTAAACGGTCGAGGAAAAATTGATAAAAAGAAAAAAGCGTGCATTACGGTAACAGTCGAGATGAATTGAAATGTTTTAGTTTTGAGTGTTTGCGATGAACACTTTTGGAAGTTTAATATTTCAAAGAACTTGAATTTTAGATGATCAACAAAAATTTAAACATTTAGCCCAACTAAAAAGTAAACATTTAATTAATTATTCCGAAACTTTGATTCCTCTACGTGATTTTTGAAAAGCAAATTTATTAGTTACATAGGTCTACACGGTGTGTTGTGTATGTACAGTGCGGAGTTTTAATTTGTAAGAGTTATATTTTAATCTACCTCCGCAAGGTGTGTGTGTGTTTTAATGATTAAGTAGGTATTAATTAATAATTAACACGATACGTAGAATTCAGGAGGTAGGCACTCTAAAATCTAACCATAATCTAGTACTTAAAAGTAAAACTAAATCAGAGCTAGGGACTCAGTAGGTATACGGTTGGTAGAATTGTGTATGATTATACGCACTGTTATGTATGTGTTTTACATTTTAGATAAATGTCTTGTATGTCATGTGTATTCATTAAGAGTTTGGAAGTCTCCAATCGTTATATCACGTGGCAGAGCTTCTGTTTTACAGAACGTGCCAACAGTCTTACCTACTGAAAATCGACATAATATTTTAAATATTTCCGTCATAAAGTACTCAATCTAGTGCCGTTAACGTATTATTTTCGCAGAAATGTATTATTTTGTGCACTGTTCTATTTCGCGTTTACTAGTTATGATGAAAATACGGGTTGAATTTTGTTACGTAACATCATTTATTCAGTGAGAATCCAAAAAAAAAAAAAAAATCGTATCAATCGATTTTACAAGACTTCGTATCACAATAACTCGTCTTCATTTCGTAAACGGTACTTGTGCTTTTTTTTATTGTCATTTATTTTGTGATAGTAATTTTGTGGACGCAATAACAACGACCATACATCTTAATTGATGTTATTAAAAAAAAAAAAATCGTCTTTGTGCGTCTAACATATTATAATATATACCTACATATATATATTTGAATACTTAACTCTTAGATCAAAATATTAATTGTTATGATAATGGTATATTTATGTATGAAAATACTATGTGCGATGCTTATGTTAAATAATACATAATATTTATATTGATTTACTTAAATAAATTTTTAAATATTTTCTGTTAATTGAAAAAATAATTTTATTATTATTATTATTTTTTTTTTTTTTTTATGTTAATCATTAATAATTAAATCTATTTGCTTTTTGAAAACTACCGATTGCTTGTGATTAAATTATAAAAGTATAATTTTTTTTTCAATTTTGTATTATTGTCGTTATAGTGAACTATTCAGTATCCATAAAATAATAACAAGATATTGATGGAATGTTTTCACTGTATTACAGATTATGTCGATAAATAAAATTAATACTGTTTTGTTATTTCGCGTGCTGTAGAACATCAGCGCGTCGTGGTGTTTAAACGAGCATTTTTACATAAATAATTTTACTCCGCTCGAGTTTTAAAAATTATTTTATTTTCGAATTTAAACTTCATTCATCAACATTTTTATGTTTTTTTTCCGCCGTCGTACAACGGTAACTACGTGCTAAACTTTTACCGGCATAAAAATCCCTCCGAGTAATAACATTTTAAATGCACGTATATAAAAGGACATGCAGATGATTTCAATTTGAAAAAACGCCGTACAGTCGTGAATTATTAATTTTCTGCATTTCATCGCAACGTCTTCGGGTTCATTAGACCTGCGTTGGAAAATCGAATACGATTCTCGCTTTGTCGTACACGGTAAATACATTAGGAACGAAATAAATTAACTCGTTGAATTTCCCAGTTAATCACAATCACATTCAAAAGTAGTTAATAGCTCGAATAACATCGTTAACCCATTAAAAGTAACTACAAATCATAATTAGGATTTACGCGTGACACATAGAAAAAATAACTACGTACCATTAAACGGGCGCAATAAAATAAAATAAAAATATTAAAAATATAACATATATATATATATATATATATATATATATATATATATATATATATATATATATATATATGCTAAAAACAACAGCAGTTAAATACCGTATGACGACTATACGGTTTAATCAGCGGTGACTACAGCATAAGCCTCTATCTTGTGCAATAAACAACGTAAAAAAAAAACTATACGCGTGCCATCGACTGCAGTGCGCGTGTGTATATTGTCAGAGATTCCCAAACTGTGGGTCACAGGCCAAAAATGGTTCGAGATTGTTTTTTTTTTCGGCGGGGCGTGTAACATTTTGAAATGTATTTATTCCCGATTTTTATACGAAATTACAATAACATATAATAGTATAAATTATAATATAAAAAATATCTGTTTGATTTTAATGAAAACAAGTACATACATTAGACGTGTGTATAAAAAAGAAAATTCGTAACATCTTAAATACGCGATACAGCGCGTTCCGTGTAATTGTATCACACTCGTATAACTTACCGTTGATATGCAAATATACATTTATCGTTGATTGTCATCCGTGATGATCGCGTACGTATAACGACATTAAACTAATTTTCACGTAACAAAATTTTTTTTCATGTAAATCAGGTTCTTGGTATCAGTATATTTTGTCCTTTACATACCTTCACGAACGTGTAATCAAAAAATCATCAGTAACGCTGTGCTCGTGAGTTGTCAAAATCACAATTTTGTCCAAAATCGATCGTATCGTGATCAGTTTGGGAACCCTGGCCTAACATATACTCGATCACTGTTGAACTAAAATGCTGTGCAGGCTTGTTCTCGTGAGTCGAGCGTTTAATAAAACTAAGAACACCGTCGAAAACGGCAATCGCTTCGAGTCGTCTACACGTTTTTACATATGGTATATGCAGTGGCGTATAGGTTTTTGCGATAAGGAGGTTACAGAATCAGAATCAAAAAATAAAATCGAAAATCGAAAATCTAAATTCAAGTTAATATAATTTTTTGTCCCGATCTCTTCTCAATGTTATATTTTATGTTTAATACTGTGTAAAACTCGCCCTAACACATTGTGTTTAATATGCGGGGGAAAAAGTGATTTTTTCTAACCTAACCGTTACACGAACGGGTGACATTTAAATAGTTTGACGAGTATGATATTATTATACGTTTATCATATTCAGCTATAATTATTATTATATACTCGCCGTGTGCGTACAGAGTATGGATAATTATTATTATATACTTCCCGCCGTCGTCTGCATCCACGTCCGGGACATACACACACACACACACACACACACACACACACACACACACACACACACACACACACACACACACACACACACACACACTGATATTAACGGAGATGACGACGAGGTCGGATCAAAGTTGGTATGGTATTGTTAGATGGTAATCAGGTGAACTTGAAAATAGGTGTACAGGGTGTAACATGTCTATTCGACCGGTATAATTACTTTTGTTTCGTTCAATGTTTTTTAGATTTTTGCTTTTTAAACAACTTTGCTGCTACGTTATTATAACAAGAAAAGCTTATTAGTTTTCTTAAACGATGACTGCGGTTTACAATATGATATTTCAAATGAGTGAATATTTTTTTGGACATAATTATTGGTTACTGTCCGACCAATAATAAAAATAGTTTGAGATTAGCATTTAGAATTTAGTCTAACGGAGAAGAGTCGGAGTAACCCATAAAAATATTCTATCACTGTGGTCAGTCGATCTCTGAACTTTAAATAGGTACTTGTATCGTTCAAACTATGGGTCCAACAATAAAAGTTTGAAATCAAAATATCGGGAAAAAATTATTGTCATATTATATTATATTTGTCTTTTTCAATACCTTGTTTTAAAGATATTGAAAAAAAACTATTACTTAAAAAATCACGTAAATAAAAATAGTTGAAATTGATTTTTTTTTTTTTTCAAAAAATCGTAACTCGGTAGTGCGGTAGTTCTTTAAATAATTATAATAATAAAAAAAAAAGTCAAAAAAACCGATCAAAACAAAAGGTGATGTACTATTTGAAGTACTAAAATCGTTAAATTGACGTGTTACAGCCTGTACAATGTCTGTATAATATGATAATATCACTACGATGATGACGATGACGACCGTCCGCTGGAAACAAAAGTATAATAATAACAATATATAATATAATACGTCCCCGCACTCGGTCTTTACCGTCGTTACCGCCGCCACGATGTTATCGACCGTGTGAACTCACACACACACACACACACACGCGTGCACTCACGTAGCAACATGTAGTCGAACGGCAAGACGAAATATACGTCGTGGTTTTTTTTCTCTGTCTTTTTTTTAGAGCCGCGGTGCCAGCGAAACAGTCAATTATTCGGAATCTGATCAGCAGCCAGACGCGTGCGAGAGGATTTCGCTGTCACCCAACAACAAGTTCGGCGGGCCCGGCGGTCTGTCGGACGAGAATGGAGACGTTCTCCGCGACTTCTCC
The DNA here is from genome assembly GCA_027580255.1 of Therioaphis trifolii. Classification (NCBI taxonomy): domain Eukaryota; kingdom Metazoa; phylum Arthropoda; class Insecta; order Hemiptera; family Aphididae; genus Therioaphis; species Therioaphis trifolii. Next base: position 22,609,934 of record CM050409.1, read on the forward strand.
AAGCTCGGATGCTGCCAAAAAATCACCACGCTGTTGACGTCGTCCCATCAGTTCAACAATTTACAGGTCGGAACATTTTATTTATTTACTTTTTTTTTTTCACTACCATTATTATTATTATTTTTTTTTTTTCTTTCGACGTTTCTCGGCGACACGCAGGACCGTAAAAAGACCTGCTCTTGGGTTTTATTAATAATAATTATTTTAATAATAGTAATAATATTTCGGAGAACTTTTTCCCCGGAAAAAAAAGAAATGGTAATAATATTAATTGTAATTATTATGCTTTTGAATAAATTTCAATAACAATGAACGTATTAATTTTAAGATAAGAGTCAATTAAAATTATATTATAGTAAAACTTATTTCGGGCAGTCAAAGTTAAAACGAAAACGATTTGCCAAAAGACGTTACCTCGTACAATCGTTTCGAAAATAAATTCCAACAGAAAGTAATTTTCGTTGAATCGTTTTAACTTACTTATTTGACCGTATACTACGAGTATTTTCAATTGATCTGATTTTATTTTTTCCAATTTTGTATTAATATTATTATTTTTAGTATTATTGAATGTATCCAGTGAACTAGAATCAAACCAATTTGTACATACATATCAATAGGTATTAAGCTTTATCGACGAGAACATCTCTGAATCTTCTATTCTTGAAAACTAAAAACAAAAAAAAACAAAACAAAATAATAACTATTCGATTTTGAAACTTATCAGCTTATTGAGTAAGAATTACATCTCTAGAATAATAAATCACAGCATATTCAAACAACTTCATTGTAAACAATAAGTTTTCAGAACGATATTTTAGTCACCCCACAGTTTAATTATAAAAGTACCTACACTTCCTCCTACATAATATGAAAACGTGCAGTATTTGATACCTATGTTTTAATTTATATTTACACCGTTACAAAGCAAGGAAGGAAATTATTTGCTATGGAAATGTATTACACAAGGGAAATAATATTTTAGTTCGCGGGATTTCGTAATAAGTATTTCATTTCACCGAAACACCGAAGCTTAAAATAAATTGAAATAATCAAGAGATGTTGTTTACAACCGTGTAATATATTATATTTTTGTCGGTGTATTTATTGTTATTAATTATATTTTATTGTGAATTTTTTTTTCTTTTTTTTTTTTTTGATTCCGAGCGTTTTGATTTTGATTTCGTCGTATGATTTTTACCAAAAAAAAAAAAAAAAAGTATAAAAACTAATTAAAGCCGTACACATAAGCCGTTTTAAACTCACCGTAGGTAATGCGTTTTCTGGTCTGAGTTTTACATAATAATCGTGCGTTTAAGACAAAATTAATATGTACACAGCAGCGCGTCTCGATAGATTAAAGCCGGAGAGGAGATGCACGAGGTTATAAATATTAATTTTCGAATCCTAATTTCTATATCGCTGAATAATTTATCACGAATAAATCGGTACCTCGATAATAGGACGCCGATTTTTAATTAGTGTAACCGTGATTGTAATCTTAAGAACAATATAATTTCTACTCGGAAACGCTTTACTACGCTGAGCAATAATAACCGAGAAAATCCCACAGAAGTTGTTTCGTTCAGCCGTCTTAAATAATTATGTAGTATTACGCGCCCGGGGGAGAAACTTTTGGTGTGCTCGGAATCGTTCAGTCAATAGCACGACGGTAAAACGTATTATTTGTTAACGGAGAGAGAGAGCGGGGGGGAAGGGAGAGAGAGAGAAGCAAAAGAGAGAGAGAAAAAAACGTTCACCGAATATAAATAATGATTAATCAAAAGGCGAATAATATAACGAACGAGTGAACACGTCGTGGCGCGGATCAACAACATTGTCCGCGGACGAACGACGCGACACATAGTCCTTTGCAGCTCGACGACGGCTCGCGAAATTTCATCGTTGTCTCGTCGCCCGCAGGTGGAGATGCTGTACCAAAGATACTTCCTGCGGACCAACCAAAGCCACATGGTCCACTTGTTGGTGCTGTTGTGCATACTGTTCACGTGTATGGCCATAGCCGTCCTCCTTTCCGACTACGAGACTCAGGTTCAATGTTCCTTGCTTCTTTTGTGTTGTATACTCATCTACCTAGGTGAGTGTTGCCCGTCCGCCGTACGCGACACCGCGCGTCGCGTCGTCGCGGTAAAGCACGATTGCTCGTGTAACGTCAACGGTTCCGAGTGTAACGTCAACGATTGCGACGCCAAGATACTCGAAATGCCACGTGACCCCGAAAGTCACACGATCGCGTACGGGTTTTCGACGAAGACAGTTTTACGTTTATTTTTTTGATAAAGCGTTTTGATTTAATAAAAAAAAAAAAAAAAAAAACGTACGAACACAATATTGTTTTCGATGAAACGTCATTGTAAAACACGAACGATTCTCACTCGATATTATATTGTGTCGTCGTGCAGTGTCGATTTCAGTAAAATTTTACGAATTCTAAATCAATACCGATCGGTACTCACACAACGAGTACTTCGATACTCGACGGATATCTCATCGTTTGTCGGCGGCAAATCCGATATCCATTGCAAACTGTCATGATTTGTTCTAAACGTCGTCTGTCTTTTCAAGCCCCGTTTCGTCGACTCGTCCCTTAAATACTAATCGTACTTCTTCGCTATAATATAGTCTCTCTGTGAGTTCCCTTAACATTTTCGAATATACACAAAACGAAATGTAGTATACAGATTATACAGGGTGGTGTTCTGTGACGATTTCATCTTTGTTATGACGTATTCCGAGATAATGAACATAATCGCATTCCGTTTTTTTTTTCAGAATAGTCTCACTGAGCTGCGGACTAGAAATAATAATTAATGTTTTAACAAAGTCAAATATATATTTTCAGTGAAAAAATTTTAAAAATTACCATAAGTATTATAATTTTCAAAACGTAACGTACGACGCCCTAACTGTATAGTGTAATATAGCGCACACGCCGTGTGTATTAAGTGTACAGCGTGTATTCATACATATTCATATTTCATTTCAAGCATTCAATATTCATAAACGCTGTAAAAGTATGTTTAACTAATATCGTATTAAATCCAAGTGCCCGCGATTCAAGCAGCGCGCGTTACCGTGGCGGATATCCAGCCAGGCACCGTCTGTAGCATGTGTATTTTGTTGGTCCTTTTGTCGTGTAAGAGCTAATTGTTTGGAGACGGTCGCTTTACCGAAGCTTTAAATTATTATGAAAATACGTTTTCCCGTAATCCTAGGTAAAGGAAAAACAAACGCGTAAACCCATTAGGGTGTGCCTCGAAACGTGCGTGATCGTGTACGTTCTTTAAAAAGGGTAAAATAAATATCGTACAAAGGTGCGAGAGCGCCGAACAGGAGGCGCGAGAGAAAGATACGTCACCCTCTGAAACGTGATGAACGTTTTTTTTTTTTTTTCCAAAAATCAAAAACGGTTTATCGATCAAACGTCGATCGTCGAAGATCAGATCACGTAATAATGGGTTCGCAACCGTGATTTACATAAAAAAAAAAAAATAAAAAAATTTCACGTCGTAAAATCAAACGATTTCAAACGCGAACGGTCCAAAGCGTGGTGAGATCGTACGGCGGGTAAACTCGTTTTGGAAAAACGTACGATTTCGTGCCGATCACAGCCCCCTTAAAGGATATCTAGATGGTGGGGGGGAGGGTTGAGTGTGCCGGATTCACGTGCACCTACCGATACAATACACTCGCAATCGTGTTGTACCGCGGCGTGACGTCACGACACGATGTGACGTCCGACGCCCGCGTCGTGTGAGACGATCAATGATTAATGTCGACACGTCGTGTCGTTCTCGCGCCCCAGTCATAATAGGCATAGTGTCGCGGTCGGGGCTGAACGAGGTGTATTTGAGTTTCGTCTCCTACGTGGTGCTGGCCACGTTCCTGTTGATCGAACTGTCTTTCGGCGTGCTGACCAGATCGCAGGCCGTCACGGTGCCGTCGCTGGTGTTCGTCTACATATCGTACAGCCTGCTGCCGGTCAAGCTGCAGTACGCCATCGTGGCCGGCACCGTGTTCATGCTGTCCCAGCTGATATTCACGCTGTCCATGGAACACGGGCTGTCGAAACAGGTGAGTTTTCCTTCTTTTTTTCAATTTTTTTTTTTTTTAAATTTTTTTTTTTTTTAATTAAATTAAATTTTATAGTCATTAACGAAATCGCATACCACTCGAACTGTGCTTTTACGGGACGAAAAAAATCAATATTCATAACCGTTGTTTGTCTGACCCTCGCGAAATTTTTTTTTTTTTTTTTTCACAAAATGTGTGTAATTGAGTGAGGATTTCAAAAATGTTTTGATTTTTTTCCTCGCGAACGTTTGGTTCGAAAATCACGACGATTTTGAGTCAAGTTTAAGGACGCGCGATTAATAATAACAGTAATCTTACGGATATTCGTACAGTCCGTTTCAGGTTAAAAAACGAACCAAATGATCCCGATGATCATTCGTCGGAATCTGAATTGACTGATCGTTGTTAATATTAATCACGTACAAGTGATCGCTAAAATAAAAATAATCACAAGAACACTGTTTCACATTACTTTTCTAAATTCAATAATCAAAGTATAATAATTATTAGAAATAGAATTCGTTTCTTCCAAGGATTTAAGTCACATAAAACCACTGTCCTGTCTGCTGTGGCTATAGTATCGGAGCTACTCGGGAAACTAAAACAGGTGGGTATTTCTAGAATCCTTAGGGCGTAACCCGATCCTCGCGAAAAACACAGCGAAACGTTACTCGAGTATAAGTGAGTGAAGTGAGCAAGCGAAGCAAGCTGTCCCTCGCACTCGAAAGCCGTCTGATCCTTACTCGATTATACACTTTTTTGAAAAAAAAAAAAATAAATAAATAAAAATACTTTTCACTGCGTTCGACGGAACTACAGCCCTACAGGCGTAAGAAGTGGTTTTACACGAAAAATCGTACGACGATTCGCCAACAAAGTTTGTTTTCTCTATTTCTTCGTCCGTCCGCCTTTTAATACCGAGACGTTTTACTGTCCTAAAGATTTTCCCGGGGAAATTGGAAACAGAGCTACGGTAAACAAGCATGTCCCGTTTGAAACGGAACGTTTGCATGGTCACCTCGATTATCGGGCGTCTGATAATAATATTACGCGCCACTTTTCGTATGACTGGTCAATTATTTTAGTTTTTATTAAATTATTAACTTATTCGGTTAAAATGTTTATTAATTTTATTTATCTTTATACCTAATTAGCAATATTGTGCAATTAAGTTGATTTTTATTTTTTCGAGATATTGTTAATATAAACCTACTGCCTATTTCGTTATAAACACGAGTATGATAAAAGTATATAATGAGATTAGAAAATAATATAGATATAATCATTGATTAAAAATACGGTTTATAATCAATGGTATAATATACATATAATCGAAATAATTGTTGGTAACACCATTGGCTTTGACATAAAATATTAGAACTACAGTAAAACTTATTGTAATATTATAACATTTATCACTCTTATTTATTTATTTTTTTAATAGGTAGGGATAACATTGGAGGATTAGGGTGTTAAGTATTTTATAATTGTTTATTTTAGTATTTTTTGCATCTAGTAACAAAAATTAACACGCGAACAGTTTTGTATAATCGAATAATTTATTTTGAGATTCAGCTAAAATTATCATTTATTAATCATAAATTATGTTAAGATGTAGTCTATAAGTTTATGCTGAAAATGTATTATAATACTAATTAATGTTTCATCTTTACTCAGTTTTAAGCATCTTGGTACATATATCTATAAATAAAAATACTAGGGCACTTTATGACGTGTGTGTAGGTTGAACAACTTTTTTCTAACTGACTGAAGTTAATTTTATTTCCTATATCTTAACCTTAAACTTATCGAGTCAAATTTTTTCTTTGTCACCTTGTAACTTTTAACTGTATCCAATTTAATGAAATCAACTTAACTCGTCACAGTTAATTGTTTTCATTGACTCGCCCGCCTTTGATCGTTGCGATGTTTTTGTCGTGTTTACGTTTTCGTTCCTACGCGGCATCTCGACGAATATAATATCGCGTTTTATTACACCTCGGGATAAATTCGCAAGTGCGCCACTGTGCCGAGGCCTGTGTAGTCTGACTAGGTCGGTTCACGCGACGTCGTATCGCGCGGCCTATTTATTTAACGTCGTAACACTGAACCGCGACCACACACGCAAATAATACTTTTCGCGTTTTAGAGTTTCATTAATTTGCTATTGTTGGCGTGCACGAACGTGACTGGTGTAATGATGCATTACCCCAACGAAGTGGCGAAGAGGCAAGCGTTCTTGGAGACCAGACAATGCGTCCAGGCGAGAATGACTATGCAAAAAGTTAATCAACAACAGGTATGAAAAAGAGAAGTAAATAAAAAAAAAACAAAAACAAAAAAAAAAAAAAAATGTTTTTAAAAAAAACCTATTTAATAACTTTTCCAATATACACGCGTCAGATATTGTTTTTGCCGACAGGAGAGGCTGCTTTTGTCAGTGTTGCCCCGGCACGTCGCTATGGAAATGAAGGCCGACATCGCGGGCAAACGTCACGACAGCATGTTCCACAAAATATACATACAGAAACACGAGAACGTCAGGTACTTGTTTTCCGACGTCGATTGCCCGCCTTCGATCGTGATCATTATTGTTATCGCGCGCGTAAAAGCCAACGGTGATACGACGCGACGATGCCGCGCGTCGAGGAAATTTCAGTAAATTTCAGTTAACCGTAAAAACGTTTCACACGAACACCGTCGACACTCGCCTGTGTCGTTCTATCGCGCATCAGTCGTCGGTTCACAAACGTTGCGATGTCCCTTTACTACGCCGCGCTTCGTTTTCCATTCATAAAAGCGCTTTCCGTCCGCCACGAGTCATCACGATAATATTACGAGTTCGTTGTATTTCATCAATTAAATATTGCGTAGGTGCTGCGCGCAATAGGTTTTCTTCTCGCTTCCGTCGAATCTCGACGGTTCGTTTCAACGTGTTTTTTTTTTTTTTTTTTTGCGAATATCGACACATTATAAGATAGAGCTCGACTCGAAAAGGAACGTAGCGTGTTCGTTTCGAATATCAATGCGTTTTCATCGTTGCACGTAACTGTAATCGACTACTCGCTATTTGCGGATTCGGTTTTGTTACAAAAAGTTAAACTCGTCGTACTAAACGTCGTTGTTAATCAAAAAAGGTTGTTGTTTTTTTTTTTTTTTTAATTAATGTTTCAATCTTTTCGATAAAATCACAGTAACAATAATAAAAACCAACGTAGGTATGTAGTTCGGTCGTTTTGTTTAAAACAACTTTATGAAACTTTTATTCAAATAGTTTTACAATTATGTATACGAACGTGATGACAAAAACAAATTCTCTTTGTTTTCAACTTTTATATAATATATAATTTCGCAACATACCACACAGTAATGGAATTTAATTTCGAATACGCGAGTTTATACCGTGAGTCGAAATCAAAGCAAGTTATGAAATGCACAGATGTTGTGCATGAAATTTCGGAAGTGAAACGCTCGCTCTCGTGTACAACAAGTGCAATAATAATAAACGATAAAACGTAAACGTATCATTTAAGTTTACATTGGGCATGGCGCCGATCACTATATCTAGGTATTGCAGTTGCAATACCTGTTAAGGGTGTGCGGGCGTGTGTGGTACGCACTAGGTCAGACCCGCTCGACGGGAGGAAAAAAAATGAGGGGCAATTGCTCAACCCATTGTGGTTAGGTGGATGGGTATATTTGCTTTGAAGGCATGCTTGTAATCGAGCTTTGCAATACCTCCAAAAAAGTGACTTCGGCGCCACTGATATATTCCGTAAACCTATGTTTTCGATTCGTCGGTACCACCGTGCGATATTAAAATATGATTTATTATCGGATCTTTCGTGAAATGAACGGTCTTGAACTTTGATCGCAGCATTTTGTTCGCGGACATTTGCGGTTTCACCAGTCTGTCCGACCAGTGTACGGCTCAAGAACTCGTAAGACTGCTCAACGAACTGTTCGCGAGGTGAGTGAAAAACTTGATCGCGACGAAAACCGCTTTCTCGCCTAAAGGTACGGTTTCCAAGCTGCGACTAGTCGTTGCGGCTGGTCGTTGCGACCAGCCGCAACGATTGCGTAATCGACTGCTCTTTAAACAAATGCATCATCGTGGTTTTCAATGTGCGATCGACGTGTGCGTGTCAACAATAGTCGTTGCGTTTGACGATCGTACTGCTCTGGAAGCAGTGCATTGCGTGCGCCGCATTGCGATTGTATTCTGAATGAATTTATTATATGTTTTTATAAACGAATTTATTTCATCAAAAAATGTCAAAAACGACGAAAACTCTATTCATTACAATCGACAATGACCTGTAAGTTGAAAACGCGATTAAAACCCCTGTGTTGTATGACAGTTTGCACGAAAACATAAAGATCATAAACTTATCATAATGAGCCGAAAAAATTCGGGAAATTTATTTTTATTTTCTTATAAGTGGCTATTTATTAAAAATATAAAGAAGCCTTATTTTTCTCTTGTTTTAAATAAATTACTTAATGGCTTCCAATATGTACTCAAAGTATGTACTATTTCTTATTGTTCTTCCTCTTCTATTAGTAAATGTATGAATTTTTTTTTTTTTAATTTTTATTTATAAGTATTTGTTCCGTTTTTAGTGATCATTAACGACAAATTAAAAAAAAAAAATCGGGTATCTGCATTGAAATATCGAGCTAAACTAAACTAAACTTAAAATAAACGCCAGCCGCAGCCTTCGATCGTATTGTAGGAAACCAATACGCACGCAACGATCAGTCGTTGCGGCTGATCGCAACGACCAGTCGCAAGGATTAGTCGCAGCTTGGAAACCGTACTAACCGAGCTCTCGACCCGTCCACGCTTCGTACGGAGCCGTCGCGGGTTTTTCAATACGGCCGCCGCGCCGCCGTGTTTAATAATGGGTTTTCGCGCATTTGCGCGCTGTGCACAGGTTCGACCGGCTGGCCCAAGAGAACTCGTGTTTGCGCATCAAACTGTTGGGAGACTGTTACTACTGCGTCAGCGGGCTGCCCGAGCACCGGCCCGATCACGCCAACTGTTGCGTCCAGATGGGCTTGGACATGATCGACGCCATAACGTGAGTACCGCGAATCCGTCTGGATTTTTATCCGGTCACACGCGAACCGATGTGATGTGGACGGCAGACGTAATCACGGGATTGATATGTAAAAAAATGTAATAGTCAAATTATCGTTTTCCTTCGACCGTCCGACCGTTTTTATCGTCGGTTACTACAATAATCGTTCGGGGATATTTTTCCCCTTTGACGCACGGTTATATTACGACGTATGTCATACCGCGTTATAGTCGATACTCATTATTGCTCGATCGACTCGTTTTTTCCCAGTGTGATAAAGAACTTGTGGGAGGGGGTGTCAGAGGATCGTCTAACCTCTCTAACCATTCTTCTGGCGTACAACGTGGCGAGTGATGTCTTCCGGCCATTCTGATTTGTGACCACTTAACTCCTCCAGAAGCCTAATCACACTAGCGACTTGTGCAGTATACGATAGGGATGGGCAACGATAAAATTTTGTGTATCGATATCGTTCAAATTTTTCCGATATCGTATCGCGATATCGTAATTGGTACTATATCGATATCGTATCGAAAATAGAGTGAGAACATAATATCCAGTACCTAGTATTTTGTATGGAATACGGATTGCCAATCTGTATTCTTAACAGATAAAACATTGCAACAGTCGAGAGACGTAATAAATAATAATAAGTAAGAACTAATAAAGTAATAATTGATATTTCGCCCCGGGACACGTGCACCAAACGGTATCATCTGACAAATTTTATTTACGTAGCAAACACGGTTATATTTATCGTATCCAACACCTATAAATGAAATTTATTTCATCAAAAATATTGATTTTGGTATCACGATATATCGTAAAATATCGATATCGAAAATTTGTCAGGATATCGATATTGTATCGAATTATCGATATCGTTGCCCACCCCTAGTATACAGTCCTGTAATATTGTTCAAGTCGCGTTAAACCAATACGTGCGAAAATCGTAATCGTTGATTTTTATTTCTGCGAATCCCGTGAATTTCGACCCTCAAATACAAAAATATGTGAAACAGCCCTAAAGAAATTCTCACCCCGAGTCCTGATTTGGTGAAACTATACCCTCTTTCCCGTGATTTTAATTTTGGTTTCGCTTCTGTTTATGTCATACATTTTATTTGTGGTGTTATATTAACGTATCACGAATCACGAAACACGACACGCTAACGTCAGATTACAAATGGCTCACGTTTTTCTGTTTCTTTTTGCCATTTCGAACGCGCCAACGTTCCAAATGAATTCCGACTTACATATTGTTATCTGTTTATAGGCTGGTAAGAGATGTAATGGACGTCAACGTCAACATGAGGGTGGGCATACACTCGGGTCGAGTGCATTGCGGCGTCCTGGGACTCAGCAAATGGCAATTCGACGTGTGGTCGAACGACGTAACGTTGGCCAATCAAATGGAAAGTGGCGGAATACCGGGGTAAGATCAATTACTTTTTTCATTTTCATTTTTTTCTCCACTTTAAGTGTGTGTGTGTGTACATTTTTCGTTACTCAAACGCGTTTTTCTGGCGTTTACAGGAGAATACACATCACCGCGGACACGCTCAAGTACTTGGGCAACGCTTATCAAGTGGAACCCGGTCACGGCGGTGAACGGAATGCTTTTCTCAAGGATCACAACATCGAAACGTATCTCATAGTGCCGCCGGAAATGACATACGTTAGTATTGGACTCTTGATTCGTCTCATATATCACCACAGGTCAACGGAAAATATTAGAAAATTACACTATCGTTCCCGTTTAGAGTAAAATCAAAGTTCGCAAAACAGCATTTTATTTATTGGAATTTTTACTATTTTTATTTATTCGGGCGTTTTGTACATTAATCGTCAACACCGATAAACGATTTAAAATATGAATTCTATAAGCTATCGTCTTTATAAGTCGTCTAATGCTAATATTTTTTTTAGTAATAGTTATTTTTTAGATATTTCAACTTGAAAGCACAAAAGAAAATAAATTATCATGGATAAATTGACATCGACCGTAAATAATATAACATTTTATTATGCATAGGTATACCTAATATAAAATTATGCTATAATACACGTGCATATTTGATTTTGTTCATTTATTCAGCACTTTGACAATGTTTCGAAAATTATGTGAATAAATATACTTTGAAAGACCGTGAAGTATAAATTTAAAAATTTATTTAAAGTTTCAAAAGGATCGGAGCGTGAACAATTTGCATACTCGTTAAAATTTAGAATTTCGGCTCAAATAACTTCTTAATACTTCGTGACATTTGCTATATTTCTTTTTTTTATAAGCTAAACATTTCAAGTAAGTTTACTCGTTTGGAATTCCACGTGTATTTATGCTTGAAAACAATTGCTTTGTCGATTTCATGTTGTTTAATTTATGAGTGTTTGAAGCGTCAACGTGCGGAAAGTTTTAGCATTTTCACGGAATAATCAAATCGACGAGACTTGAAAATTTCACCATTTATCCTAGTGTTCAGAACTGTTTGAGAAACTAATAGGTTATGAATTAATCACCTGCGATCCCGTGCAAAACTATTTATCATATTAATTAATTTAATTATTACAATATAAAATAACAATAAACAATATTACTATCGAGCGCTTGGTGACTGAATTGTAAAACTCGTTTGTGTAAGGCGTTGTTCACTCCCGTCTACGCTCATCACTCACAATATCCCGTCCGAAAAATGAAAGAAACGAAACAACGAATATCCATCGCTTATATATATATTTTTTTTTTTTCATCTCTTCGATATAATAAAATATACTTTTTTTCATATAATATTACTGCTGTTGAATATTAATTTATATTCTGTTTTTTTTTTTTTTTTTTTTAATATCATTTATGTTGAAAACATTCAAATTCCGTTTCGAATATTGATTCCAAAAAGGAACTTTTTTCTTTTTTTTTTTTACATTTGGAAATTAAAACACTTAATACACGTTTCAATATAGTTTTCTTGACTACGATACGCCTAAAATAATGGGAAATATTACAATGTTTAATATATTACGAGTGTTGTTATTGTTGCTGTGTGTAGGTGTCTCAATATTACAAAAAACAAAGTCCCGGTCACGCTCACAATGGAAATATATCCAAGGAATTCAGAATCATGGGGCACAACCAACGGCACAACACCTTTTCATGGTAATGTACAAAAACAAAACGTACCTATATATATAGTATATATTACTTTGTCCGCGTCTATGACAACACGGACCGTGTTTGTTATCAAAATAATTATAAAACGTGGAAAGTATGAAAAGCTCGTTAAGTGCAATGAAACGCGATAATAAATGACAATTTGAAAAAATAATAATATGTAAATATGTATAAATACATTGTATATATACATAGCCGTATATATATGCATAGAGTACACGCTCCGTGCTCGGTTATCATTATCATCACGTTACGAAATCAAAAAAAAAAAAAATGTAGGTACACGGTATTTTTTTTTTTTTTTTACACGACGACGTTTGGGATTTTAGTGCACATATCATTATAATATACAAAATGGAAATTAATTACGAACGGTGTACACATTTTTACAAAACGTATTTTTCTACGGGTTACCGGTAGCGAGCGTATTGTTCACAGTTTGATTCAGAATTTGTGTTACGCCAATTTTATCACGTAAACATTTAAAAAAAACATAGTAAAATGTACACCAGCGAAGTTTTTTTTTTTTTTTTTTGCTTAGATAAATCTGAAATTTTTAGAATATTTCATACTTTTGTAACTACCCTTAATGGGTAGTTTGGGAAGTAAACTTGTGAAAAACAGTTGGAAAACAATATTTTTCTTTTCAACATAATGTGAAGGTATTTATTTAGTGAATTTTCGTGGTTGAAAAGCATTGATGGATGCGAAACTAGATTTGAGAGCAATTTTAAATTTTGCAACGTTGTATACGAGTCAAATGTATCATGACCCCGCTGTACATGCACCGTGCCGAGATGGTTATACAGATACTTAGAACTTAAAATCACTCTAGAACCTATAAAGTTTTACATCAGTTAATTTTTTTCGAGCACTAAAATTTGCCAAAAAAAAAAAAGCATACAATTCGTAGTTGTTTGCTACAAAAATATATAGGTTGTCCACTGATTTTGAAAATTTGATCCTCAAAACTACCCCTTAAGGTCTGTTAAAAACATGAAATCTACTTAAACTTGGTTACTAAAGTAATAAACATGCTTCTAGATATGTTGTAGACCTTATTTTTTTAATAAGATTTTTTAAAGAGTAGTAAGAATTTTTTTTTGTTTATTCAACCCTTTTTAAACCCTTGTACCAATAAAATGATTTATTAAATATATAATATACCACATGAGGAATGTGTTACAAATATGGTGTACTTATATATTGAAATTCAAAAAATGTAGAGAAAAGGGGGCCCATAATTCTGTCTTGCATTGGGGCCCACTAATAGCGAGTTGTGGCATAGCATAGGTTTCATAGTTTGGTATTAAACCAAAATTATATTTTAACTTATTTGCATTCGTGTGGAACAGTGTTATATTTTCACTAGGTCGATTTTTAATAAGGACTATTAATTAATTAATTATTATACGTTAATAGCTGTTATTTCGTCTCAAATTAATTATAACGGTGAAGGTTTATTTTCAGTTTACCTAATTATTTTAAACGTTGGCATGAATCAAAGATCTAAGATTCCCTTGATAATGGCAATTTTAATTGCTCAACTTTTGTGTTTTACTCACGTAACGTTGAAAAACATACAGCCGACATAAAAGATACATCTGCCCGCCCTGCGCCTCGTGTGAGCACGTCTTTGATGTTATGTATTTTACTTACGTACGGTAAGTTGGCACTTGATACCTTAATTGACGGTTTTCTTGGAGAACGGACGACAGACGGTTCCGCAATCACATCGATTCGGATCCGATTAATTGACGTTCCGGGAAAAATATGCACTTTTATATTATAGACGTTTAGGTACCCCAATACGCGTTTTATATTTCGCGATCGGAAACTAAAATATGCGATTTTTCTTACTGTACGTTTTATAAATTACCACGGGAAGCTGAACCTCCGCGCGCTCCAGATAGAAAACAATACTTCACGGCCCTGGAATATCGGTTTTTGATGTTTTTATAAACGTAATTTGTCGTTGTCGTAACATTGTTTTTTGATTACCACTTACGAGTTGTGTACTTCAACAAAATACAAATAATCGTGACCAATAAATAAAACTTAGAAATAACATTTGATAAATGCTTGAATATTTTTTATGAGGTAGGTATAATAAATTGCACCGGATATTGTTGCGAGTCGTTTAAAGTTCAGTAACTAACGTCGATGAACAGTATAATATATTATTAACAAGTTATCAATAATCTTAAACCACTGCACATTTATTTGGCCGTATATTCTTTCGTACTACTTCGGATGGTATTTCGGAATACAATGAATGTACACATGAATCAATGATGAAAAATAATTAAATTCCACACGGGACACTTCGCAACACGTTTTCAAATCTCGTTACCTACTGTACGCTCGACAAAGTTTCGGTTCCCGGTTCATGGGCGGTGCTTACTCCGACCGATTTTATAACGCCCGTGCGAGCAAGTAAAATGTAAATGACACGGAAATCTCTATTATTTAATCCGGTCAGGACCGAGAACCGCGCCGGCGGACTAAATTGTTGTAAAAATAATTTACTTTTAACATCAAAGTTCCATTTCGGCCATTAAGCGGGCAAAGCGAATACGAAATTAAAACCATATTATTCTCGACGTGTAAAATTTTCATTAACGAAACTTGTTCGGCGGCGCTTCGTCATCGTTTTACGAGTTCAATTTCGTACAAAATATATGACATATCATGTGCTCGGTTCTTAAAAGTTTTATGACCCCGTCCCCTGAAGGTTTTGCCAAGACCCGCAAGTATATACAGTGAATACGCGTATCACCGGTTACAAGTAATAAACTTTCAACGGAACAGCTGATCCGACCGTATTGTTCGCCCCGCAAAACGATAATATGTCCACTGTAGGCGAAAACACGAACTATACACTGTCACATTGTCGTGACGTCCGTGTTTTCATATAGTATTGTTATATTTATTCAAATCCGCCGGATTTCGTGACCATAACGTTCACTGTTTATAACTTTTTTCGATCCGTAAAACAGTTCGCGCGATTCATATCGGTGAGTTCGACCGTAAGTTTTTCATCAATATCGATATGAACGAATAATACGATTTTACTATCGACGACAAATGCTTGTAAAAAACTCAACACAGATATCTATAACGTTTTTATTTTTAATCGTGTTGTTTTTTGTTTTTGTTTTTTTTTTTTTTGACGATAAATAGTAAAACCGAAAATTACATTTATCTGTTATCTATGATGATCTGTTTTGCTTATACGAAATGAATTATTCCCAAAACTGTTTTTTTAATGATGACAAGTAATAATTTACCCCGATTTAGGGGTATCTAACCCGTGACCCGCGCATATGCATTTGTGTGGCTTGCGACCGACTTTTACCGTAGCTTTAATAAGGCTGATTCCAAAGGGAGATTTCACAAACAATGATCTTTTGTTTAAGTTATTTATAGCCCATTAAAATAATAAAAAGAATATCTCTAAATCGCACGGATTTCAATTTTATCACTTATGCCGTAAGAGGTGATTAAAAACCGTTGAAATTCCAACGGTTGATCCGATGCGCGATTTGAAACAGAATATCGATAAAGGTTTTAACTTTCACCTCAAATTTCCAAAGTTTGCGTGCCCGAAAAATGAACTTAAACGACGTGAACCTTTAAATGTGTTCTATTACTCACTGTTTTTGAATCAGTTTAGAAAATAATATCCATATGTGAAAGGTTTTACGAAAAACAATAATTTTTTATATAACTCGATGGCCTCGAAAAAGTATTATAAAATTTGTGATTTAACCACGGACAACGTATATTAATTTGAATTATATTCATCCGAAATTCAACACACAAATAGAATTGCAATTTACGAAGTAAAAGAATAATAGTATCCCTTTCCGCTTCTTTAAACCTTAAAAGCTTTTATCTCTTTAAGTATAGATCCGATTATAAAAATGTCCCGAAAAAAAAATATTCTTTTTCAAATATTATGCTTTAAACAGTGGTTACCATTTAAGAAAATTAAAAACTTAAAAAGATTGTTTTTCTTAACAAAAAAAAAACTCAATCCTATTAGTGTTGTAAATTTGACGTGAAAAAAAAATCAAATTTATGCACGCTTCTGTGTTCTGTCTCGCTGTGCGACTATATAATATTGTTTTCGATGATAACCACGGCCTGCGTTTTTCAGCAAAGACGAGCCCGAAGTGAACAGCGGTGAGGTGGACGAGTATTTGTTGTGCGCCATCGACGCGAGGAGTATCGATCGTCTGAAAGCCCAGTACTGCTATCCGGTAACGCTGAAATTCCGTGACTCCAAAATCGAACAAATCGTGAGTGTGCACGTAAACAATTATATTATGACCAGTGACGGATCCAGGATATTTCGACAGGGGCTGGGGCACATACAAATCGTATGAGTTATGATTAATAACATATAATCATAATCGTTTTTAAACCAAATGGGTAAAAAATATTCAATACGATACTAGATATGTTACATAACGCACTTTTTAATGTTATAATTTACCGGTGAGTAATCGCAATTATTTCAAACGACACGTTTTAAAGCAAAACTCAATGAACTTTATAGATTATCATTCTTTACGGTTAAAATTGAAGTTTCCGTTGATGCTTTTTAGTTTTCAACGAACGCATCTAGTAATTTTAGTTTTCTCATTCACTTTTTAAACAATAAAGTCATTGATTAATTTTGGGTTTTTTTTTTTTTTTTTTTGACTTCATTTAACGTACCTTAAGCAATTTTTGTTTTTGTCATGTCTTATTAGTTGATAGCTATTAAAAAAAAAAAAAAAAAAAATTCAAAGGAGCATTGACAAGAGGGTACGTGTTTTTGTGTCATACCTTGAACCCGTCACTGCGTATAATATTCATGTACGCAAATATGTATCGATCTGCGATCGTAGCGATCTATAACCGTTGTGTATATTATGTTTTCTGTGCGATCATCGATCTCACGTCTCCGTCACACGCACACTCACATACACTGTGCAGTACAGCAAAGTGCCCGACAAGATGCTCTACTCGTACATGACTTGCACGGTCTGTATATATTCGGCCATCACGGCCGGCCACGTGATTATTTTACCTCTGTGAGTATATCTCGCCCGGACGAGTCCGTCGATTCGGCCGCGGCTTCAGTGTCGTACTCATCAACGTATTAATCTTCTGTTCTAGATCGTATTTGTTGATCGGATGTCTGACGGTCGGATGGCTGACGATCGTCCTGTCGGCTGTTGTCATTTTCCGCAATCGTCTGACTGTACGTATTGTCGCCTCACGGCATGCCCGCCGTCATGTGCCGCGAGGTGCCTCACGGCAAGGACGTATTCCTGGAGGGTGCGATTTGGCGATCGCATCCTACCTGAATTATTAGTTTTCACTAAATCATTTGTTTTTTTTTTTTTATGACTTTGCTAAAAAATTGATTTAATGAACACGATCTTTAGATTCAAACGACAACAATCAATAAAATATTTTTTTTTTAATTACGCTTATATACTTTTTATTTTTCGTGAAAACAAAATCAAATCAATGATTAATCGTCATTTGATTAAATTAAAGTTATTCGTGTATTTTGAAGTTGCACTAAAAACGGTTCCAAGGATACACCTGCCTCACGGAAATTCGCACAGACCGATTTAACCCCGGACGATCCATGAACTTCAATTATTTTCCATCTTGTTTGTTTAAAACACTAACGTAATATTAGATTTTTACAACAACAACAAAATAATAAGGTGTTTCATCTATTTTTCATCTACGCGGTTTTCAAGTTTATTTCCTCAGGTGGTAATTATTATGACATAATATTATTGTAAAAGAAAATAATTTGAATCTACCTATTTCATTTTTTTTTTCACAAACAAACATGCAGTTGATTTTGCATTTTAAATTTATGGAAAAAATAATTCAAATGTAGCAAAGCAACGTCCGGGGTTAAATCGTACGGAGTAAATCTCCGTGAGATAACCATTATTCTTGCTCTGAGCAAGGCAATCGAAGTAAAACTAAAACGGATTTTTATTTTCTTCTTCTTCTTCTTTAAGGAAATAACGGAACCTCTAAAAAAAGCGTCACAAACAATCAACCAAAACCGGTCTATAGCTCAATCGTTGGCCATAGTCATAATCGTCTCGTGCTTTTTGACTTCTATGACGCCGCTGGTATGTCTTTTAGTGTCATCGTGTAAAACACAGATGGACGTGACGTCACGATAAACTGACGATCGTCTCGTTTTTTATTTGTATCATTATTATTATTTGTCATTGTTATTACTATTGTTTTCAGATCAAATACAAACTCGAGGTGTGTTTCAACGAACAAAATCGAAACGCCTCCGACGTGTACGTCGTCGAGAACCCGGTCGTGAGGGAAAGCGCTTGCCAATTACTGTTTAACGTAAACAAAACGAATCATATCGAACGATCCGCTTTCGTGACGTCACGATAATTTATTTATTTTGTTTTTCCGTAGTACTTGACCGTGTGCATTATCATCCTGATGATACTGGTCGCCGTGTATCAAGTGCTCATCAGTCTAGTCAAACTCTTCCTGTTGATATTCATTTCGTCCACTTACTTCATATCGTCTAGTATATTTCTCAGTCACAGGTAAGCGGTCTGAAACCATTGAATTTATTTTCTTGAATCACTGTTTTTAATTTTTAGATCGCGCGATTTTTATTTAATTTTTTTATGATTTAAGGCCCTAATTTTTCGGTCGGGGAAAAAGGTAACTTTGTTAAAATTTAATTACGATTGAACCTTTTTGAATATAGCGTTATACTTAAAAAAAAAAAAAAGATATATATATATATATATATATATATATATATATATATATATATATATATATATATATATATCGTTTCAGTGAAAAAAAACCCCGTTAAAAAAAAACATAATGAAATATTTAATGTTCGAATAATATTTTATAAGCATTCTCTTTCATAAAATTAACATCCCAATTAAAACTTGGGATGTTTTTTTCTTTTTTGATTGAGCATCGGTAAAAAGTTTGTAAGATTATTAACATAAAGTGACAATTTAAAACTATATAGAACCCTCATGTATTATTTATCTCAGGATTAACAAAAATGTTAATTACGGTTACGGTATCTGTCGAGCGCCGGGAATCGGATGAAATATTAAAAAACTCAAGAAATAATTCGTTCGAAAAACTTTTGTTTTGTTTAGGGTCTGTGAAATGATGATTAAACATTATTAAAATACAAGTCACGCAAACATTGATTCACTGTATGATCAATCGGATTCGGTCGAAAGCGTAATATGTGTCAACCGATGTGAATTAAGCAACGGTATATTTAATTTTTTTTTTCTGTACATCGATTTATAGAACTTAAAATATAAAGCGTGTTCATCATCAAACGTCTCTACGAATTCGTGCAACACGCATACAATTTTATTTGTCGCCTTCTCGTCGGGGGCCATTTTAATTCACATCAAGTTTCTATAGAAACGATAGCAGTACTTGTTCCGCCCTTTGGTATCGTTGCTAGAAAACCTGGTAGTCAGTGCCACGTGGTTTTTGGGTTGCAAGTCACATTGACTTTTCGGCGATGGTGTGAATGGGAGAAGATGCATATTGTGCTGCAATGGCGATCTTGATTTTACGTACTGGGGAGGGGGGGGTTAAGAAGATGATAGAAGGTTGTGCACGACAACGTGGTTGTGAATGGTAATTTTGCTACATTCGACGCACATTATAGAGTCGACAAAAACGTCGACCAAAATTAACGATGATTTAATGATTAAATCAAACGGTTAAAGCTCTTTCCGTTCTCTGCGAACTCGTTAGTGTTTGTGGTAAACTTAACTTTTGATTCATGTATACTAACAGATTATGTTCTATAAATAACTTCAAAGAGCAGGGAACGTGTATGTATATGGTGCCTACCTCGTTTCAATATTAATCGCGCGAAAAGGGCAATTACGACACTTGGGAAATAAACGATGTAAATTGGCGTCGGTAAAATATTCGCCGCCGAGTATTTAACACGGTACATTATGTTCAGGTAGTACGTGTTGAAAGTTCGCGTTGGTTTGTCTGATAGGGGTTTGTGTCGTTATTGGTAACGATCAAATTATCGGTGGGCAGAGATGATATTTAAATGCGGCTTATTAATAACAATAATTATGACGATAGCAAACGGTCCGAATTCATCGCGTTCACATGGAATATCAGAAGAGAAAAGCGTAAATATGATCGAAATTTTGTGTGAGTTCATGTTGGACTTGATGGAGTTGATTTCGCGAACGGAACTAGATGTTGAGCTCTCGAATTCTCGCAAATTATTATTATTATTAACCTGTAAATTATTGCGTTTTAGTTTCGCAAATGTCACGTTCGTTAATAATATCCAACTGTTGTTAAGAGTTGCTTACGCGCTCGTTGATCACATTGATCGGACGTGAGTGTCTGGTGTGAACAAATTGTATTCGTTCACATTTCAACACGAGTCCGTACATTTATACTAACCATAACAATATAATTATATTTAGACGACGACGTACTAGCGCTGATGATAAAGTGTCAAAGTGATATTACGCAAACGTATAAACGAGATGTAAAAATCGCATGAAATCTTATACACGGTATATTTTAATATAATGATTTACGTTCCAAAAGTTTACTGCCCGATGTATTGGCAGCTAAGGGAAATTATAATATTCTTAATAATACTTCAAAGAAAATATTTTCGTTATTATACTTTTTCCACTTTCAAAATCGGTATACATTTTTCGTTATGTTTCTTTTTATCTTTTTGAACTTAAAACTACTTTAGGCCTTCATTAAAGTACTTTCATTCTTTTACATCGACATTTTTCAAAAGTTCAAATTTAACTCCATTGTAAAACTAAAAGTAAAATATAATAAATTGGAAAGCATGTTTTAGACGAGTGACTGGCTCTAATGAGTATATGTATAATACAACGTGTTTATGCTCGTGTATTTAAGTATAAAATAAACTATTAGTTCGAGACATTATATGTGAATACTGTAGGTGTATCTAAAGTTTTTATCTACAACATTGAAACAAAAACAAATATCCGGCGCTTCTTTAGAACTTTGTATACTATCTTTGTGAAGTTAATTCTAACTAAAATTGAAAACAACTGTAGTTTCTAAATTAATTTTATTTAAAAATGATTTTATTAAATTTTTTAGGTGGTCCAAAATAATAACAAAACTGTATTTTTTTTTCAGTATACAGTAAACTACTAGAACGTTGCTCGGTGTATTTTTCTCGTATTTCTTTTTTTACGTTATCTTTTTTACTAAAATACTAATTGGAAGCATTTGATATAAAGAATAAAATTGAAAAGTTAATATTCGTCCACGATCAGATTATTTTATAGGCTACAAACATTCGCAAAAACGATCCAATGACAGTCATTATATGTTGTCTAGCCTTTCAGATTTAGAAAATAGGGGAAGGCCGAGGTTAATTGACTTGCTTTTTAGAATTGTAGTAATCAATCTTTGAATTTTACTATGTCTTTAACGCTAGAATTACACCAATCATTGCACTATTATTCAAGCTAAATAATCAATTCAAATTATTATCTAAATAAGTAATCTGTAAATGACAAAAAAAAAAAAATACTAATAAATTGACTTGCTCACACATGTAAATATTATAATCAGCTTTGTTTATTTATTTAACTTTGTTAAAATTTAGCACACAATAATAATGAAAGAAAATTTAGTAACATCACTCTTAGAAAATAACGAAAATTTCTGTATAAAATCTAATGCAGTCAACATGTCCCAATTTCAGAAAGCCTATTCGCGTATAATTTTTTCATTATTTTTAAAATATTCATTATCACATTATCACGAGCCGCGATATTAATTATAAACACTACCTAATAACCTAATAATAATATTATCATATTATTTAATAAAAACATAATTATTTTTGATTATTTTATTAGTTCCGATATTAATTGTTAATATTTATATTAAAAAACGATACTGCCGCATTCCTTTAAAAATATAGTGACCGAAAAAAAATATAATATTATATTGTAGTCCGTAATATAATTTAAAAACAATTTACGATAATATAAATCAATGGAGTTTGGACTTTTAACAAACACACAATGGAGTGTAAGGAACTCAAATCCATCTGGAACAAAAATAATGTGTTTGTTAGTATAATGAATTATTAAGATGTTTATAATGAATGTGTAAAATAATGATGCATATTTTTAGTTAATTTTGTTCCTGATTTAAATATTTAGACGTTTTTTCGATTTGTTGTTTTACGTATGATACTGAATAATGTGATAATGAATATTTTACGATTATAATATTAATAATAACATTTTTGCGCGCGCAATTTGAAATGGGCCAATCGTAAACGACCGGTTATGAAACAATGTATAGTATTTTTAAATGCCACCCGGGTCGTCATTACTTATATTGTAATACGTTAAGCACACGACCGCAGTCGTACACAATGCGTAATAAACTGACGTCCGATCGACCGTTTCGATTTACCGTACTCCGTTGTCAACCCCGTCGCGTACGCCTAATGAGTAATGGACCGTACGTATATTATACAATATCACAGCACACGGTGTTATTGCGTACAAACAATATCCGCGTGATCGATTACGGCGATTTTTGCGCCCGGTGATTGCTTCCGACAGCGGTTGCTGCGGGGCGTCCGACTGCCCGAGCGTACTCGCGCACTCGGTCGGACCAACCACTGACCAAACACTGTCGACTACCTAAAGTCAAACGAACCGCGATGACCCGTTTCGAATGTATTTTTCACAGGCCCATCGAGGAATCGTTTTGGATCCGGATCCTCATGTTCGTCGTCATAATCGGGCTGATCGTCGCGTTGATCCTGCAGGCGCAGCAGACCGAGGTGACTTCCAGGCTCGATTTCCTTTGGAAACTACAAGCTACGGGTGAGTTATCGGTCACGTACGCTATATCGCACACACGACGCACACACACACACACACACACACACACACACACACACACAATATCGTTTATAGTGACGTGTGAATATTTCGTTTTTAATTAACGTGTGTCGCAGAGGAAAAAGAAGACATGGAGCACCTAGAAGCGTACAACCGCAAACTTTTGGCCAACATTCTTCCGGTTCACGTGGCTGAACATTTTTTGACTTTGGACAAACCCGTCGACGTGAGTATTTTGCGCGCGGTGTTTACGAAACAACAACAAAAAAGGGATGTGGCTTTTCTTTTCTTTATTTTTTCATTAGTGTCATTTTTAATTTAGACTCGCCTCAGGTAAAATGTGATGTCAGACATGAAAACTTTGTCGTACAATGTGAAACATTACACTGAGCACGCCTACACTAAATGATGATAATCATTATTCGTGTTGTCGAGTATCTTCCTAATGTTTTACTGGAACTACAGATTTTAACATTTTAAATTTAATACTGTACGTAACACAGAATTAAACTTGCGAAACTCAAAAGAAAAGCATTCTATGTTTAGCGAAGTTCTAATTGTACCCATATAAATTTAATATCATCTCGAAGTGATACAAATCACACGTTGATTCGGTGGCTCGACAAATGAGGTCGTTGGGTATATACTATATATAGTGCGGTGGATTTCGTATACCGGAAGGGCTTGGAAAATGAAATTTGGAATTTGTTCATCAATTTTTGTGTACATTACCACAGAAAACTAATTATTTCAAGTTAAATGTTTTGTGATCAGTTCTTATTGCAATACATACGTTCACTTCTTAAATTATACACATAATATTGTAATCATTTCGCCATCAAATTTAAAGACTGAATTTGGCATGAATATGCCGTATTATTTTGATTATTGAAAAAATGCAATTTTTAGGCATTATTAATAGCTACATTAAGTTTATTTATTTTGTTATTTCTCGTTCGTAGTGAATAGCTTTAATTAGTTCATAAGTGCCAAAATATTATATGAACCGAGATTGAAATGTTAAAGTTTACATCATTGCATTGATCATAATTCATAACTGTCTATTTTTTTTTTTTTTTTATGATTGGTAGTCGATGAAGACCTTGATAAAAACATAATTTAGTTTTTCCCATACACAAATAGATAACTCTAAAGGCCATTCCGGTGTATAATAAAAATATTCAGAGAATCCGTTGATTAATGTAGGATAATTTATTTCATTAGGTTACAAAATTGAATAACTTAAAGCTAAATTATTTGAAACGTCATTTCATGAAGAAAAAAATGTATCCCAGGGTACGATGAGCAATTAATTAATTAATGTATATGAGGTACCTATACTAAAGAATGTTTTTACATGGCGCATACCTTCATAACGTCCAAAATCCTTCGGAATTCCTTTTGAATTAGAAAAAAAAAGGTTACGTGTATTCCCTCTTAACTGAAAAACATTGATTAGTTGCAGGTTAGTAGGTATATATATACTGTTCGCGGTACCTACTCGACTGCGTAAAATGACCTTTTTCATGCACAAACAATTTCGCAAAAAAATTTTTGTTTAACCTCAAAGCCATATACGATCCCATACTAAAATTAATGCAACTTTGCTAATAATTATATTAAATATTTTTCGGTCACGACTTACACTTACCTACGTATAAAGTTATTATTTTTCAATTGCTTTTCAGTGGGGAGTAAAATCAAGTATGCACTATTACGCACTTATACCCATTTGTCTTTGAACATGTTTTATTTTAAATCACCGGCCTACCCTGTATCTTTAAATTGTGTATCTATTGTGGGTCGTCGGATTCATTTACTGAATGAAGTTCAAACGTCAAAAGAGTATTATAATAATAATAATAATAATAATAATAATAATTATAAATATATATATAATAAACAAGACAATCGCCTCAATTTTGATTCGCCCAAATCGTGATTGGGAATAAGTCGAAATTCGAACAAGCCGTGAACTCGCAAACAATTAACTATACTTTATTCTTATTCGCGGTGTTCGTCAACTAAAATAATTCGAAAAATAAACTCTGATTTAGTAAACCTCGGTTATTCGCGATTTATACGTGCGTTGTACAATAAATTTAAATCGGTCTGACGATACGCATGATTAACTGAAGGTATTCGTCTACGGTAAACAGAAAATGCCTGCAGCGAAAACGAGAAAGGCAATTAAGTGGAACGGAAAAATAAAAAGAGTTATGAAATTACATTAATTTTGTGGGCGATCCATGCGGTGGCTATTTCACGGAATAGACGTGGTCGGAGTGTGTCTGGTTGAAAATGCATAAAATTAAAATTTTAATTATCTAAACAAAAGTATGCTTTAGAATCACGACAGATTTCAACGAAAGCTGAAAATTAAAAATTAAATCTCTCTGAAAAACAATCCAGATCCTTTATGATGTATACAATGTAAAATGGTTTCGTGCACGCCTGTGATATCGCCCGCTAAGAAATCATAACTTTTATTTTTGAGAAACATTTATTTATTATGCGATTGGTACTTTCGATTTTTCATCGTAAACAATACGAAACTTCTACCAGGTTTTCAGTAATAATAAATGATTAATATTTTTTATAATAGTTTAACAATAAACTGAGTGATTTTTCTCCAATATTCATTGATACCCAATTTTCGACCTCGAAGAATGTATGAATTTTGATTTTATCGTGCAATATTTAAATAATATTGGAGTGAATAATATAATAATATAAATTTACATTTTTTGGAAAAACAATAATTTTTAACTACCTAAATTTTATCAGTTAGAATTTTCGACTGAGATGAAAATATGACAACCAAACAAATTCATAAATGCAATCCATTGCTATAAATATCTCATTATCAAAATAGCTAATAGACTTTGAATGTCTATTCTTTATATTTTCTTATTCCAATAAATTAATTTTTTGGTTAAAAATAACATTTGTATTTTGAATTTAAATCGATAATAACATTTATCATCATCAAATGAAAATATCTATTGATATCGATTTATTGTATGTAAATATCGATATTTTGATATTATCGATACTTTTAGCCCATCCCTATGGCCGATACGGGGACAGGGAGACGCCGTCCGGCGGACACGTCGATTTATCGTGTCCGCGATCTCTATAATCATCGTGTTTTGTCGTCGATCGCAGGAACTGTACCACGAGCAGTGC
Organism: Therioaphis trifolii; assembly: GCA_027580255.1. Classification (NCBI taxonomy): domain Eukaryota; kingdom Metazoa; phylum Arthropoda; class Insecta; order Hemiptera; family Aphididae; genus Therioaphis; species Therioaphis trifolii. Next base: position 22,636,429 of record CM050409.1, read on the forward strand.
GACAGCGTGTGCATCATGTTCGCGTCCATACCGAACTTCTCCGAGTTCTACGTGGAGCTGGAGGCCAACAACGAGGGCGTGGAGTGCCTGAGGCTGCTGAACGAGATCATAGCCGACTTCGACGAGCTGCTGAGCGAACAGCGTTTCCAGTGCATCGAGAAGATCAAGTCGACGGGCGCCACGTACATGGCCGCGTCCGGGCTCACCAGGAACACGTGCGACAGCAAGCAGTACTCGCACGTCACCGCGATGGCCGACTACGCGCTCCGTCTGCGCGAGCAGCTGGCCTACGTCAACGAGCACTCGTTCAACAACTTCCGCATCCGAATCGGTACGTACCTATATCGTGATTGTCTCGAGACCCGTGCGAAAACCGGCCCAGTCACGATTCCTGACCGGGGCCGGGCCGGGAATCGCCCGGGACCGACCGGGTTTCCCGCCGGGCTCGCAAACGAGTGTTCCCGTCACGGCAATGTTGACACGTGGACGGCATGCAGACATGTGGACGGCGTGAAAACGGTACGAGGTTCACTCGTCGCGACAGTTTTTCCAGGCATGAGGAAAAACCGAGTAAAAACGATAACATTTGCCGTCATCGATACTTTCACTAAATCGATTTTGGTCATTCAGTCATGATAAAATTGAGAAAGTAATGTTGCTGAAATCTTGAAATTCTCATTGTGTATTAATAATAGAGTTTTGCTACGTACTTTACGAACATTTAAAAAAAATTTACACCTTTTGAGCTAAAAATAAAACTTTGGAAATACCTTGTTTTTTAAAGTTAACATTTTTACATTGTGATTGTTGCACCGGATACAATATCTAAACTCTAATATAATTGAAGGCACCGGTGCAATAACCAGTTACGTCCGGACATTTTTGGTTTTTGCACCCAATGAAAAATAAAATGGTATATATAACGTTTTTACGGATACGTCCGGACATACCTGGTTATTACAACCGAAAAAAAAATTAAAAATGGTTTTATAACTATATCTCTCATAATAATGATCGGACGTATCTGATTGTTGCGTCTATCGATGCAGAATTTTTTTCTGTACATTTCGTGTTAAAAACGGGTTTTTGAAAAATCTGGACTTATCTGGTTATTGCACCGGTGCCTTCAATTATATTAGAGTTTAGATATTGTATCCGGTGCAACAATCAGGTACAAAAAGATAGTTTTTTTTTTAAATACATTTTATTAAATAAATTTAACTATAACATAATTAATACCTAATAATATAATATAAAAATTGTATAAACATAATATATAATAATAATATATAATATTATGACTATGTTATGGATACCTACCAGATTATTTGCTTTCTAGTTGGTTGCAATAACCAGATGTGTCCAAAACCATAATTGGACGTAACTTGTTATTGCAACTATTGAAAATGTTGCAATAAACGATTTTTAGTTTTTATCAATAATTTTCCTGGAAAAAGTATTATCACCAAAGGAAATTATTGTATTTGGTGTGTCTTACTTTTACACAAATAATAACACCACGTTTTTAAAGTTTGGTTAATTTACCAAATTTGTAAACGTTTTTTTTGTCTCCTGAACAATTTATGAAAATGGACTTATCTGGTTATTGCACCGGTGCCTTCAAATGTAATATTTGACGAAAGTTCTCAAAATTCGATATAAATTTACTCGTATACTCGTACATCATAAAAAACGGTATTGAAAAAATTGTAAAACAGAATTTTTTTTTTATAAAAGCTTAAGTAAATTATTACACGATGTTAACGGAACAGACTGTTTTTATGTCAATTTTTATCTTTAAAATGTTTGTAGAAGAAAAAAACGGTCCGTCCAATCATTATAAAACTCTGGATATAGATAGAACAATATTTTTTGAATGTTTTGGTAAAAAATAATTTTTCATTTGTCAAACAAGGAAACTGAGTAGAAAAAAATATACCGACGATTAAATTAAAAACGGTTGAATATATTATCGGTACATTTTTTTTCATACTGAAGCTTTGCTCTGAACCGTTTAGCTAAAATAATTATCTACCATTTCTTTAAATTCCAATACACTCGTCCCCGTTATCTTGTCCGAAATAAAACCTAACCGAACCGAGCGAACAAGACCCCGCGGTGCGAAGTACGCACTTTTTCTCAAGTTCATACATTATGTACGCGGTGTACACGCGCGTTTTCGTTTTAAAATACGATTTTTTTTTTTCGTTGAATCGCATAATTTATTAGCAATTACGTTTAACATTCATAAAAATCATCCGTTTTATTATTCGGCGGTTAGGGGTACGTTGTTCTTCTGTTTTCAACGCGTTTGGCACATTATTCGTTTCATTGTTTTACCATTGATCCCACTAACTCGATTAGTGTTCAGTTCAATGGTTGAACATATATTTTGTAGTTCTTCCGAGCACGTGATTTATATCCATGTACACGTCTTAATATCCGATATCCATTCTCATCTGTTGATATGATTAGCGCTTGTAACAAGCTGCATGACTGTTGTTATCTGCTAAACTCAACTACGTATATAACGTAATATAAACTGTGACATTTTACAACGGACGATTTTTATTTTCTGAAGTAAGGAGATTTTCGTCTTACAGAGGGTCCGTTATGAGGAAATTTTAGTGCACATAAGCCGCCACCGCTACCGACGACTCGGAGGTGACCGACGACCGTCCGTCCTGGACTTTGCTACTTGTTACCGGTTTAGTTACTAATTCCTTTGACGATGTTTTGTCGTTACCGCGGTTTTTTGAAATTATCAAAAACCAACTTCCAGGATCGAATATTCGCTTGTGGGGGGGGGATGTACAAACCTTCCACGCGCCCCGAAATTGTAACGAATTTCGAAAAATTGCAATATCGTTTACTGTAAGTTTTCAATGATAGAAAATCAAATTTATCTAGCCCTCGTTCCAAAATGAAATTTCAGGCACGCACTTGCTCAAGGCTGTATATAATGACATGAAAAATGTTGGTAATTTTTTATTTTTTTTCCTCGAGTAAAATACATTAAATCCGACGTATTCCCATTATTCTTAGTATAAAATGATTTGTAAAATAAGCGTGGTTAAAACACCGAGTGATTATTTATATTTATGTATTATATTATCTCTAATTATAACATCAAAATCTTTAATTTTAATACCAAGGTACCGAATTATAATTACACTGGTTATAACATTATTGAACTAATTTCACTACATATATAGTATGGATTATTGTGATAAGTGATTGCCATTATATGTAAATTATTATTATAAATTATTGTTGATTTTTAGTAAATAAAACTTTCTAAGTTGTGACCTGAATTTCATTCCGGATTTCGTAAAATGAAATTCGTCTACCCATTTCTCCAAGCGTGTATTTCCTTAATTTTTTTTATTATTACATATGATACGATCTATCTCAGGGGGCTCTAATAAAAAATCTCAGCCCCCCCCTAAATTGTTTTCTTTTAGTTGTTTCGTATTGCGCAGATCGAATCGTAAAAATATCGTTTTGCGTGCATAATTGTTTTGTTAAAACAATTGTCTTAAACATTGAACGCATGCTTTATTGTGTATGCACATGAATCGTTTATTGCAATATTCTGAAAACTTATTTCGTCGAAAAACCTAAGCCCTTCTCCTACGAAAATATTTTACCTGAAGATTCTCCAATGATGGTAAAACGCGTTATTGAATTCGATTCAAACCACAGTGGTCCTAGCATAATTCTCGGCAAAAGAAATTGGTTAAGATTCCAGACAGCTGCTGCACTTGCTGCGGTGGGTCGCAAATCATTTGATCGTGGTGAAAAAAGGTCACGTGTTTCTCGTCGATAAAGAGATCGTAAAAACGAACGTTGATTCTCGTGTACACAGAACTCTGTGTTTAATGGTTTTTTTCCTTGTAAACGATTCGTTTTCGTTTTAATTATTACGATAATATGCGTGCAGACGTGGTGTGCCGCGAGCATTTCATTTGGAATCGAGAATAGGGTATACTCAAAAAAGGGTACCTAATTTAAAAAATTATAATATATTTTCTATTATGTATTCATAAATATTAAAAGTCTATCATTAAAAACGCGGTAGATGTTCTTTCGTTATAAATTCTAAGTCTGACCCGTGTATTCTTTATAGTTGACTTCAAGTCTTTATAAAAATCTAGAACGACAATGATAAAAAAAAAAAAAAAAATGCTATTATTGTAATAGACTGCAATATTATTATACAGAGTGAATCAAATCCATATGGTAAATGCATTAACTTTTTTCTGTTTATTATTTTTAACTTTTTTTTATGTAAATATTATAGTACTGCGCTATCACATCGTATTGAAATATGTTTGGATTTTCGGAACTTGAATTTTAAAAAATAAAATTTTATTTCACCATTAAAAAAAAAACAAATTATCCACTTTTAAAACCGACTTATTAAAAAAATTATGGTATTAAAATATCTAATTAATGTTTAGTTATTAATTTATTATGAATGTTTATTCTTTTGGAAAATGCGAATGTAATAATTAAAATTACTGTATGTTCTATCAATATCAAGTTAGTGATTTTGATCAATCTTTCCACGATTGACAACTAGAACAATTTTGATTTTAATTAAAATTACATAGGTTAATAGCTATGAGTGATAACGAAAATCTTATAATGAATTAAATTTCGATTAACTAGGTATTAAATTAATCGTGGTATATAATAATATGCGATTCAATTATGTGAAACACAATATAACTGTCAACTTTTTCACTAACTACAAAAAATCGTAGAAATTTAACGGGTTAACTTTATTAATTACAGATTTCAGCACTTAATTTTTTTTTTTTTAATCCATTTCACAAAATAGGTAGTTATTTTGAATTTTAACTTAATGATTCAGTAAAGTTTAAAATTTTAAAATTTGAGCTCTAAAAATAAAAAAATCACCAAAGTAGTTTAGTTTTAGCGCATGACTCGAGTATTTATTTTTTTTTAAAGTTTAAAAAAATGATTACAAAAAAAATATTACATTTATTTTTTCAAATAGATCTGACTGATTCTGTATCGTTAGAGTTTTGAAATAAGTGTACCTACTCACAGTTTCACTATTTTATGTGGAAAACTACAAAGTTAGATAGGTATAGGTAGTACATACTGTCCTGAAGTAGTCTAACCTATTAATCATTAATTTAAAAATAAATTTTCTGAAGACAAAATTGACTGAACCAATTTGAATGTGTAAATTTAATATTTTTTTATATAATAGATACCAAAATTTTTTGTTATTTTGTATAACTTAAAAAAATTGTAATATTTAAATGTAACCTAGTCAGGTGGGTCTGCTGGGAGCCTAACTACCCAGTATTTATTTGTATATATGAAATTGTTATTTTTGTCCTCTTATCCGTGTTGCTTATTGTAAAATGATTATGCAGTTGTACAAATCAAAAATATGACAATAAAAAAAAAAAAAAAAAAAAAAAAAACTTTAAATCACAAAAAGAGAATAATTTTCAATTTTGTAAACCCATATTATCGACAAGACAAATAATACAATTGCACTGTTTTTCGTAGATATGTATGTCAAAATATTTCGTAATAATATTCTAAGGTCAATATAAGAAAAAGTCCCAAAGGAAAGTTGAGAAAAAGTTGAAGATTTTCAATATGAGTAACAAGTGGGAAGTATCTGCAAGTACCTTATCGCAGAATTATTCATAAAGAATATTGCGGTTTCCCGCGCACAAGCACCGTTCAATGAATTATTAAATGTTTATTATTTATATTTGTAACAATATACTGGCCTAAAGAACGAAATATAAAAAATTACATAACCAAATAATAGTAGACGTGGGGTTTGAATGTTTTAATTCATAATTTAATCACTAAACAAAAAATTAATCAGTGTTTGTAGGTGAATAATTTAAAAACTATTTATATTTTCCGAGAAGCGAAAACTCTAAATTACAGAAAAAGTTCTCCCCTGTATATCAAATATGAATTGTATGAAATGTTGTAAGTCATTCTGTTATAAATATTTACCGACAGTGTTTTATCGCTCGCAGAAGGTTTTCAGTTTTTACCTTTAAAATACGGGCTTGTTATACATGCTGCACGCTATATCTTGTTCTAAGTATATGTATAACATAATTGAATAGAACGGACTCTATCCTTATACCTTACTCGAACTTCAAAGGAGAAAAACATATCCACGGTATTGACAATGTCGAGTTATTAAAAATGAAAGACGAGGTTGAGCAAATAATGCTTCAAGAGGGGGAGGGGGCAAATATCATTTATTTGCGAATATATGTGTCTGCGAAAAATGTTCAACGGACCAATTATTATGTCTTGTACTCACCAATGTAATGTAAAAATTATATCGCATCTGATTTGAGAGCAGTTGAACAGCTCGTTAAAAATTACGTAGGTACGATATTTTTAACGGGATTTTAACGAACCGTAATTGGCCCATCTCGACGTGAAAAATATTGTAATAATATTATTATGAATACTCAACTGTGGCAAACCCGGAGCTTTTTGGCAAAAAGGGTTTCATCGAAAAATCGATTTCCATTACATTTTAGATTTTTTCCCAAGCGACGTACCTGTATGTTGGTTCCATAATAAAATGTATTTTTTTTTTGTTCTTTGTATGTCCGTGTTACCATGTTTTTAGGTATTCGAAGTGGGTTAATAATTGATATATCATATTATATTAGACACTTTTACTGCTTGGTACATTACAGTGACGTAATTTTCATAAATGCTCAACAGTATTGCTTAGCGTACGGAACATGGAAATTTGTATCGATTATTATTAGGCTTGAAATTGTTTTCAAAAAAGTTGAACTCGCAAGTTTGAAATATTTCGTTGTTGAGAGCAGATAACTTAAAGCTGGTTTAACGTACTGAAATATTTTTTGAATGACTGATAGCCGGCCAACGTTGAATTTTGAAGTTTTTAAAACTTAAAGAATTTGACGAACTATTTGTTTCTTTGCCTCGGCAATTTCAAATTGCAAGAAAAAAGTGACCGTTTTTCTTATTTATAAAATTACTATCCTGCAAGGACCATCTACACCAAGAGTCTACTACCGTCTTTGAAATTGAATTTAATGGGATTATTTATTTATTTATTTTTTTTTTTTTTTATGGAAACGTCGATATTTTCGACTTACCTATAAAGAGTCGACTGATTCAAATAATTAGCCAAAAACGTTTTTCAAACAAAAAAATAAAAAAATATTTACAATGTTTGTGTTGTTTTCAGGTATAAATATCGGTTCAGTGGTGGCGGGAGTGATAGGAGCTAGGAAACCGCAGTACGACATTTGGGGCAACGCCGTGAACGTGGCAAGTCGGATGGATTCGACAGGAGTGTTGGACAAAATACAAGTAAATCGAAACTAACTTTTATCTATACACACGTATAATATGCGCTCGGCGTATCCGCACGAAGTCGGATCAAGACGATTTGCGCCTCGGGACGGATATTTGTCTCGCCTTTAAAATCTAAAACTTACGTTCAGATTCTAAACGATAATTCGTTCGTCTTATGGACGTATATATAACTTAAAAATATGAACTTTTGTGTCATACGGTCACAATATGGATCGTCTGTAGCGCGACAATCGCGTTCGTATTTATTGACGTCATACGCGGTATTCTTTACTAGGTAAAATATATTTTTCTAAGCACACACGAAACAAAATATTCATTTCACTGACTTGTGCAAGTAGAATAAATCATTTATTATTTAAGGTGTCCCACGGAGAATCACTCGTTGCAAATTAACCCTGGACAACGTATCGATTTGAATTTTTTCCGTGAGCACTTTAAAACATTGATACAAGTGCGTTTTTATAAAAATATTTTTATTTTACTTTTTACCGTTTTATCTCCGTGATTTTTTAAGTCTCCGGTTTTATTTTTTATTTAAATCATAATATTATGAAAGAAAAAACTTTTAAATTTTTTGAATTTTTATTATTCGATTAATTATTTAAGAGATATGAGCGTTTAAAGTTTAGCGTAGTGGAAATAAAAAGAGGCCTTCAAAAATGTACTTATTGCAGTCACTACTCCGATACTCTGAATTCCATTTGAAATTCCAACAGCATATATAGCTCTTAAACAATCTGTCCAGAAAATGAAAATCTAAACATCAGACTTTATAGAAAAAATATCGTCTTCTATCCACACAATATGTATCATAAACAATAGGTAACGATTTAAAAAAAAAACTAAACATTGAAAATCGCTTAAATAAAAAAAAAACTATGATCTTCGTAGAAATATAGTCCTATCGGTGTTGTAAATTGTACACGAAAGAAAATTCAAATTCAAACCGTTATCCAGGGTGAAATCACCTTGTGTTGATCTCCGTGAGACGTCCTGTACCTATGGGTGATACTGTAAAAATGTACTCTCATTTGGAAAACTCGCGCCCGAGAACAGCCTGTCGTGCCTGTCTCTTTCGAACCCGACCCTCGCGTGTTTATCGCATTGTACACTCTCGGGTCTTGAAGGCAGCGGTGACTCGAAAGAGGTGTGTTTTAATCTTGTGACTCTCGTTAACATGATTCGTGATCGGAAAAGGTATAGTCTAAACGATTTTATGATTTCTATCGTACAGACTACAGACGACAACATCGGAAAATCGCATTCATACATGTTCGTTGATTGTCTCAACCAGTGGCGCCGATCCCTATGTCCAGTGCTCGAATTGGAAAAATAAAAGAAAGGAGACTCCAAGATTTTAAAAAAAATTAGCGTCCCTTACAATGACTTCACACACCAAACTCGTGAAGGGCTTTTCCCCCACACCCCCCAACAACACATCTTCAAAAATGCATTCCATATTTTACAAAATATAACAACTATATTTTAACTATAAATTTAAAATATAAGTTAGTGTTCGATCGAGCAGAGCAATAGGTATAATAAAAAAATAAAATAAAACTGATTTATTTATTTATCATAATATATTTTATATTATCACTAAGACAAATTGCACTATAACCAAATGATTATTATGATTATGTTATAATATCACAAGATTGTTTTAACCGGTCACCAAGCCGTTATAATAATGATAAAGACATAAAAAACATCGGTCTCGATATTAACCAACAAAATAATTCATTAAATCAAAATTAAAATTTGAATGTTTCATTCATTACAAATTTTCAAAATTACTACATTATTAAAATAAAAAACCGTTCCGTCCCACCGTCCCAATTAAAATAATAGGAAGGGGTGCTCTCAAAATATTTAAAAATCGAAGAGGAGCTCCGTCCCCCTGCGTCCTCCCACCAATTCGAGCACTGCCTATGTCTAGGTATTCAAATCAGGTAAGATCAGGTTACAATACCTGTTAAGGGTGGTTGGGTGGTTGGGTGGGTGTGGTAAGGCTGCGGAACACACTAGGTTATATCCACTCGGTGGGAGGAAAAAAAATGAGGCGCAGTTGCTCAACCTACTGTGGTTAGGTGAATTGGTACTTGCTTTGAAGGTATGTTTATATAATGCTTCGCAATACCTCTAAAAACTGACTTCTGCGCCTCTGGCCTCAACGATCTGTGTGTAATAACTAATAAGTATGTCGAGGAACATTTATGACACACAGTACGTATAGCCAGTGCCGTCCCAACTACCATTACCACCCTGAGACAACAATATTTTGCGCCCTCCCTTCTAAAAAATGTAAAATTGATTTCAAATGTTTAGCATAATATAATACATCATTCCACAAACATGTCTAATACTTATTAACTATAAAGGTCCCTGCTTATTAAATATTATTGTGATCTTATTTATGTACACGTATATATTTTGTTTTGATAATATTTTTGAAATTGACACCGATTTCGTTATTATGGCTACATTATAGAAAAAAAAATTACCATTTTCTCGAAATAATACATAAATCACGTATAAATTATACCTATAAAGGCTATACAGTACCTACCTAACTGTATCCTATGGTAATATGAATATCGATATTTATAACACATTATTGTTGGTATTCAACACTATATTATAGTCTTAGTTATTGTATACATAATTTTCTATTTAATAACAAACACACACACACACACACACAATTTTATGAGTACCCATCTTTGATATCACAGTATAAAAGAAGAATAGTTATATGAAACACCAATTTTTATTTCATTAATTCTTATGACGTCCCCTAAATTCATAATACTTAGGACGCCCAATGGCATTTGCCCCATTTGCCCCCCCCCCAACGTTGGGACGGCTATGCGTATAGTAGTTTCCCTACTAGTTACCTATCATCTCCCACTGACAACCAGTGGGATCCGGTGACTATTCGCAACATGTAACGAGAACATTTTTCGTGGCGGGCCGTGTCAAATAACATTACACGCGAGTCGGAGGAAAAAACTCGAGCCGCCTGACTGCTCGACGGCGTTTGACTTCGCGCGACACACGATAATCCACAGTGACGGTCATGTCTGAGTCAACTCGACGAGGCACCTATTCGACTGTGCCGACATAATAATTTTATTCGTCGACTCGAAACGTATTTTGTAACGACGCGGGATTTCGATTGCGCGTCGTATAGGTTGTTGTACGGTTTATTTAGCGTTATTATGTTTACGTCGCTCGCTCGTGACGCTAATCCGACTGTGCGTTTTGCAGGTTACCGACGAGGTGTACGAAATATTGAAGCTGAAAGGGTACCCGTTGACGTGCCGCGGCGTGATCGAAGTGAAGGGCAAAGGAAACATGGTCACCTATTTTTTGGACAATTATGCTCAACAAAATTAACCGGCGTCGACGTGTTGTAAAATAAAAAAAAAAATAAAAAATAAATTATTATATTATTCGTTGTTGTTCATATTATGTATACATATTATAATATAATTATAACATTCGAATCCGTGTTATCGTTGTAAATAAAAATAATAATAATAATAATAATCGATGTCAATATTTTAACTATACGTATATCATTGTGTAACTGTACTACGTGTCGGAATAATATCATTGTGGTAAATATTCTGTCCCAATTTGAGGTTTCGATTTTTAACATTAAACTGACCGTGACCAACGTGCAACTAGATCTGTTGCCGTCGGACTGTTATCACGTCACGACCGATCCGAAGATCGGTGTTCCGGACCTCGTCCGAAATGGTTTCGTTCGTGACCTTATTTGGTCAAACTTGAAAGTTTTTTTTTTTTTGTATATTAACTTTGTAACGAACTTTTATGTCCATCGAGCAAGAATCGTTCTCCTTTCGTTTGTAGTGACCGCGTTATATCATAGGCCAGAAACTGTACCGTTTTGTTCAATACAAATAACACTTACCAAATCATACCGTGTTACAATATATTATACTTGTTTGGTAGATTGAAAATTAATATATTTTTATATCATATTGTCATGATAAATTTTCGTTGGACTTTTGAAAAATAATGTTTATTATATATTATTATAATGTGGAAATTTACGCGTTGTTTCACGTTTTTGAAAACAAAAAAAATATATACATACGTATAATAAATACAATATTATATTATTCAATTATTATTATAATATACACGCATGTATTAATATTACAGAAATAAATAGTTTGTATTTGTTTTTCTGAATGATAAAATTATTATTATTATCATTGTTATTATTATTATTACTATTATTATATTGTACCGTGTATAACTACAGTCGATAAAAGTTCTATATTTTGTTCTTTATAACAATATGTTTAACACAGTGGCGCAACCTGTGAGATTCAATCGGAGTTTATAACGCCTCGAAACATTTAACATTAAAGAAACGTTGTACCTACCTACTTACAATTATTATAAACATCCATATAGTCATAAAAAAAAGATTAAAAAAAAAAAAAAAAATGCTACTGTTTTCACATCACGCGCGTCTTTTATACTTCTTCCACTTGACAAATCAAAAGACGCTCACGTACAAACATGATTGTTTTTGAAGGGCTTTTGTTTAAAATATTCACATTTCAAGTGTGTTCATTATAATAAATATTATTATATGACTATACATATATATATTTATAAGTATACTTGTTTATACATTGTCTTAAAACAGCTTGCAGCACACAATTTATCACTCAATTTACAATGCGTAGAAAATAATAGACACGATTATTTTGTGTTCAATTGTTAAGTTATAATGAAACTTAGACACTTATATATTTTTTACATGACCAATTAGAAACATTATCATTTTTATTGAAATTTCAATACGAGAAAAACAAAAATTCGACAAATTGCGTTAATGTATGATAATCGCGTACTTTTTTCTTTTTTCTTTTTTTTTTTTTTTTAATCATGATTTATGATACTCAAAGGTTCCAATATAAACTTCCATTTTCTACTATAAGGGGAATAATTTCCAAAATGATGATAAAAAAAAATGGTATTAAGGTTATTCGGGGCTGGAATTTTAATGCTCGAAAAATAAAAAGCGAAAATAAGTTACATTTTTTTTTTTTTAATGCACCGTATAGATATGCGTTGAAAAAATATTAATTGCAATCAACGACGATTTTACTTTTGGCATATCGAATATTTTTGGCACACGACACGGATACACGACGAGGCGCAAAAAAAAACGAAATAAACAATAAAATTATGTTGCGTGTAAGATGGTTAAGAAAACTGAAACACAATTACTTGAGATAGTAACGTTATCGCCTTTTTGTAATTCTTTATAGATATGGAAACCGTAATTTTCGAGTGTATACAAAGGCCGGAGCCAGTGGCGCATTTAACCCGTTTATATCCAGCGTCCTACATATAGGACATCAGTTAAAATAATTTTTGTAAATTCTATCCCAACAAAAACACTACGCCAAACTCCGTGTAAAAAAACGCTCAGTATAAAAAAAACCACCTCAAAAAGTTGTGATATCATTTTATAGCTATATGTATTTAAACTATATAGGAATAGATATATTATTATAATTTATGTTAAAATTCACTGCTTATAAATTGAACTTAGCTGGTGACTTTAAAATTATAACACTTAATATAGTAATTTATAACAATTAATTTATATAACACTTAATTAGTGTCACTCATTTTCAAAGATAACATGTAGGTATACTCAATACGAAATGAATTCTCATGAGTTTTAAATAATGTCACCAGCTAAGTTCAATTTATAAGCAGTGAATTTTAACATAAATTATAATAATATATCTATTCCTATATAGTTTAAATACATAGCTATAAAATGATATCACAACTTTTTGAGGTGGTTTTTTTTTATACTGAGCGTTTTTTTACACGGAGTTTGGCGTAGTGTTTTTGTCACAAATTTTTTTTATGTCATTATTGTTATTATTGTTGTTGTTGTTGTTGTTGTAAGAATTATTATTAAATATTATAATATCAGGTTATAAATATACAAATACATAGTACATACTACATAATATTATTATGATATTATCGCGTTATAATCGCACCGCGAGCCGTTACGTATTAACTGGAAACACCGCCGCTGCAAGCGCTGTAGCGCGTTCGCAGCGCGTCGCGCAGCCGAGTGAAAATGTCAAAGCACGCGCATGTGTGTATCTCCTCAGTGGGCGGGGAACAGCATGCGGGCCGCAGGGAATATTATCGAATAACATTTTCTTTTTTACCATAAAAATTCATAATATATTTGGCTATAACTCCATTTATAATGTTCAAATCGGATTAAAAAGTGTAGCATTCCTTTCTACGAAACATTTCCAATAAGATTGGTGCATTGTCAAACTAAATTATTCTACAAGAAATTAGATATTATGCATGGACAACTATTTTTTTTCGTGATTTCCGATGGTTCCTGTAATTATACCCGGCAGTTGTCGCGCGTTGTGATTGCCGATGCGTTCATTTTAAGGCGTTTTTTTTTTATACTTGGCGCGACCCTACCGGGTCGTTGGATTAGCCCTTTTCCTCTGAGTGACTTTTACTTCAATAATATTATAGAATTCGTTTCAACTAGTTTTATTTTTATTTTGTTTTTTTTTTTATAATGCTACTAGTTGTAAAATTATATCGATTCCCCTAAGCAGGTATTGAAAAATTGTATCTTGTATAAAACATTTTAACGAAATCTTTGACTGTGAATTTGTTTTAAATACGTATATTGTAGGAACTTATTGATTTTTTCCGACAAAATGTAATTTTAAATTAGTGACCGATTTATTTCTTGAAAAGTCAAGTAATACCTAATATTTTGTTTAAATTAACTTCGTTGAAATAATTTTCAATTTTTAGATTCTGAACGAAGTGAAGAATGTATTGATTTTACTATGATGTGTGTTTTTTTTTTTTTTTGTTTTTTTTTTGTTTTTGTGTCTGTGTACACCATAACTACTCGAAATAATGCTTCAATTTTGAACTTCAGGGTATGTTTTCGGTGGCAAAACGAATATCGGAGGTACCTTAGAGAGGTCACAAGTGAAAATTCCCAAAAGTTTTCAAATGCCACGGGAAAAACAAACAAAAAATGAGGAAAAACCGGTACTTTTTGTGCAAAACCCGTTTTCGACGAAATCGATTTTTTTATTTAGCCGTTACTCAAAAACCAAAAATTGTAGATACTTGAAATTTTCACCAAATGTTTATATTGAAATCATCTATACGTGGTAAAATTTTTGAACACTTTTGACTTTTATTGAGCTAATTATAGACAATTGAAATTTTCAATTTTTTTAAGTATTTTTTTTTAAAATAACGATAAAATTTTTTTTTTTTGCCAGAAAATCTTGAAAATTTAATACAAGGTTTCTTATAAGTTGTTCCATAACTGATAAAAAAAAATCCAAAATCGTAAGTCACAATTTTTTTTTATAAGTGCTCAAAGTTCCAATTTATACGAAATATGTAAAAATTGCGAAAATTTGCAAATAATTTTGTTGTTGAAAAATCGTAAAATTTTTTTCTTTTATAACTAAGTTTTGAAAATTTGGTACAAGGTTTTTCATTAGTTTTTCTTCAATTATCTGCAAAAAAAACTCTACCGGATTCAGACAAAAAAATTTTATGAGTGTTTGAAATTTAAATTTTTACAAAAACACGTTAAACAACGGTTTAGCCTCAAACGATTTTTGCTAATTGTTTTTTTTTTCAAAAAGTATAAGTTGTAGAAACTTGAAAATTTTATCAGTTGTTTATATTGGCATTTTCTTTATATAATTTTATTTTCAAAAGATTTCACTCATTTTTAATCAATTTATAGGCATTTGAAATATTCGATTTTTTTTATTTTTTTTTTTTATAAATGTTGATAAAAAAGATGTAGCTCGGACGAAATACTTGAAAATTTAATAGAAGGGTCCACATAAGTTGTTCTAACTCCCATTCAAAAATTATAAAAATACATAGGCACAAAATTTTTTTATAAGCGTTTATAAGTGCTAATATTGACAAAATTCGTCAAAATCATGTATATTTGCTATGTATTTTGCAGTTGAAAATTCATAAAATTTTAAGTATTCAAAACTAAGAATTGGAAATTCGGTACAAAGTTTGACATACGTTTTCCTTCAATTATCTGTAAAAAAATTTGCACTGGAATAAAATCAAAAATTTTTATGAGTGTTTGAAATTACAATTTTTTCACATAATCGCGTAAAATAACAATTTAGGCATCATTGATTTTTGATATTTGTTCTTATTCAAAAAGTATAGGTCGTAGAAACTTAAAACTTTTACAAAATGTTTAAATAGGCATTTTCTTTACATAGTTGTATTTTCAAAATATTTCGTTTATTTTTTAGCTATTTATAGGCATTTGAATAATTCGATTTTTCTTAGATTTTTTTTTATAAAAGTCGATAACAATTTTTTGGCCCTACCAAATCGCTTGAAAATTTAATAGAAGGTTTTGAATAAGTTGATCTAAGAGTGATTCAAAAATTATTCAAATACATAGGCACAATTTTTTTTTATAAGCAGTTGAAGTTCAAAAATCGACAAAATTTGTCAAAATCACGAATATTTGCAAATTATTTTGTAGTTGAAAATGTATAAAAATTTTTGTATTCAAAGATAAGAAATGAAAATATTATGTAATATCACAGCTGATAAAGATAATTAAATAGATTAAGTTTATTATAATATAATCAGTAGCTGACAGCTGTTCTATACAAAATATTGGTAGATTGTAAACACAAGGTGTATAACGTACCTTTACATGGTTGAATAGAACGTTACTAACTTCCAATTTCCAGTTATTTTAATGTGTGTATCAGTTCCAATAGTTCCATAAACATGCGGATTTTATATATTATTATTAATTATTAATATTTAAATATACGTAGCCACGGAGCATTCAGCATATATGGACGGCGGGGTCGGGTGGTACCGTCACGATAGTGCATTTAGGCAAATAATATGGTATTTACCTACGCCCTATCTATGCACATCCTGGTTTGTCCAATGCTCACGAGCAGAAGTCACATGAATAGACAAATGTAAATTTAACCCAATCTAGGATATTAAAATAAAATATATATTACAATTTAAGGCTGACATCTTCATCTTCGTTCAGAATCGTTTTTTTTTTTATAATATAAAATAATTCCAAAATCTATCCAATAATGCCTAATCTAGCAATGCATCTCGTGTATCCCACCCAACTACTGTATCCTGTACTTAACTTACAATGATTTATCATTGCATTCAAATGTAAAGTACCATACAACTAAACTATCGTAAACCAGGTGATCCCATGATAGAAAGTGCTATACACTCCTCACCATTATCTTGTCCGAGGAGCGAAGCGACGAAGGACGAACTTCCACCACCATTATCTTATCGGCTTTTTTTATTTTAAACTTTTACAAATTATGCAATAATACACAATTAATATTTAAAGCTTTTAGCAACATGACTCCGTGAATTAAGATCAAATTACGAAAATCATACGGCCAGTTTTACCGTGTTTACTCGGTTTTTCAGCAGTTTTTCCTTGAACCCGGATAAAATATTTAAAAGGATAGAAAAATCACCTATGCAAAGTACAATCTAAATGACATATCCTATCTATGAAGTTGTATGAAATTTTTGGATTACAATAACTACCTGAGAAAATATTCACAGAAAAAAATAAAAAATAAACATCATTGTAAAAACAGTAGACTTCACTACACTCAGGACCAAAAAATCACAGCGGGATAGCTATATTTAATGAATTTTATTGAAAACTGGATTAAGTGTTTACTTAAATGACGACTAAGATTTAAAATTTTATTGAAAAAGCAACTTTAATATTATTATTTTTAAATATGAAACGTAATATTTTCATTAAGTCATAATAACATTATATCAATGGGTGTGAATATTTTTAAACAATTTCATATATTAATTAGTATGGTTATATTTGAAGAAACTTGTCATGTTAAAAAAAAAATGAAATCATAATGATTGAATGGTTAATTGGTTTAATTCTAATACAGTTATTTCAATCATCTGATTCAAATATTTATAAATTATTTTGATGGTAGATTTTGTTTGCGAGAGATGATATCAAATTACAAAAAAAAATTAAAAAATAGGAGCTATGAATCTATGAACATGTTTCGAATCAGAATAAACGTATTGAAGCATTCAAGTAAACCAGATATTAAATTATCAAATCTAAATCTAACCTTTATGAAATAATATAATTCGGATAGATCGTTCTAATCATCAACGTTGTTGGATTGAAAATTTCTTCATTGTAATTTATGCAGTAAATACTACGTACTAGTGATTTCCATCAGTTGTGTTTGAAAAATGAATGCGTCGAAAAAAAATTTTGAATAATATATAACAATAAACTGTAATATAATCGTGAAATAATACATTTTGCCACGTACATAAAATGAGCCGAAAATTTTCTAATGAGATATTCGACAATTTACACGGATTATACAAAAGTGATTTGTAGTATAATTGATTTTTATTTAACCATAGATTATAGAATATTATGTACACCCATAGATCTTATACTACACTCAGAAAAATACATTTCTTAAAATCTACATTTTTATTCCATTGATTTCTTGATATTCGAGTTTTCTTCAAGAATTTCATTAAAACCACTAGTTTATAGTGTTTATACTCAATTACATAAGAATTATTTCAAATTAATGAAAAAAGAAAAAAATTGAATCAATTGAATTGCATCAAATTAATAAATAAATATTATTTAAAGTAAGTAAATGAAAGTACTTGGATTTAGGATAAAATGTTTGTAAATTGATTTAAATTAATATCTAACTTCTTTGATATAATGAAATAGTAAATGTACAAAAATATACGTTGCACTCGTACAAGTTTTGGTGCGACGTCCTCTTAAAATTATGAAATAATAGTTTCATTTTAATGTGTTGGGGACTTGGGGTCATTAATACAACGGGAATTAGAATATATATAAATAGTTGGTTTATACTTTATTTCAAGGGTGCCCAATTTATTTTGGAAGCGGGCTATAATTGCAATTACATTTAGCTGGCGGGCCATGTTATGAACAAGACTTGCTTACACTTATAATTCATCTAAAATTCTATTTTCAATAGATACTTAATTAGATAGGACAGATAGGTATTTAAATTAAAAAAACATTTTAAATTTCACATGTTTTAATTTTAATTTTTAATAATATTGAAAAAAAAAACATCAGTGAGATCTATGAAGAGACTTATTAGCTAATAATTTTTCAATATCTGGTGATAAATCATCAACATTGATAAGTTATCAATGATAACAACATCAAATCTGAAATTTTGAGGCGCAGTTGACGAACTACGATATTTATTTTTGATATAGGTTAGAGTAGAAAAAGCTTTTTCGCAAATATATGTTGATCCAAATCTGCTTGAAATCTGCAAGGCAAGATCACACGTTGCAGGAAAGTCTTCTTTTGGTACTAATTTCCAAAATTTTATTAAATTTTTTGAAGACTGCTGCTGTGGTTGTGATGATACAATTTCGGTAAATATCTGCTTCGAGGAAACGTGGTTTTGAATTTCTGTGATTTCCAACTGGATATTGCATGAATATTTTTGTATTTCACTAAATGTGATTGAAAATGGGTACACACACGTATATAAAATAAAATATACAACAAAATTTAAACATTAAAGAAATATTAATAATAATTTTAAATGCTATAGAAGTATAGAGTATAGATGTTGGTGGGCAAATCCAAAAGCGTTGACGGGCCACGAAGGGGCCCGCGGGCCTGGGTTTGGGCACCCTTGCTTTATTTAATAGAATCACGATATATACTGTGGGACGGAGTAGCCGAGTGGACTCAGGTGGCGGCTACGACGCGTACCGTCGCCGGTTCGAACCCGGCCTCGGGCAGTCTTTCAAATTGGACAGGAAACAACTGTCTTCGGAGAGAGACTGCCATCCCCCCCACTCCGGGGCATGGCAGAAACCTACGGGTGCCCCAATAGAAATTCTGCCAACCCGGCATCCGAACTGTAGACCCTAGGCTCTGCACTCCCGGATAACCATGCCATACGAAAAAAAAAAAAAAAAACGAAATATACTTGATCAATATACAAGTTAGGTTAGTCTAGGCGGAGTCTATTTTAAGTGGTAACAAATAAATAAAATATTTTATACTTTAGAATACTTTACTAAGATTTTATATTTTAGGATTAACTGCATGTGGAATAAACTGCAATTTCCTTTATGGCCAAGGATATGATGGCGCTAAAAATATGTCAGGCCAGTTCAATGGTGCTCAAACACACATTAGAACTGTTTTCCCTAAAGCGATATGTGTACATTGTGCAGCCCACTCATTGAATTTGGCTGTATCAACTGCGTGTAACATACAACCCATTAGAAACTGTTTGGGCATTATAGAGAAATTATATATTTTCTTCAATACACCAAAACGCCATAATGTGTTATTATCTTGTATTGAAAATAGCAATACTGATATAAAAATAAAAAGCCTTAAAAGACTATGTACTACAAGATGGGTATAGCGCTATGATGCTGTACATGATTTTGTGGAATTATTTGATTTTGTATCAGAAGCCTTAGAATTAATTTCAGACTGGAAAGATTCATCAGGAACTGCTATAGAAGCCAATATGCTTATAAAATCAATTGATTCAGAGTTCATTGTATCAGTTTATGTTGTTAAGGTGAATATTATTATTTTTTTTAAATTTAAAATAATTTATTTCCTATTGTAATGTAAATTGTATATTTTGTAATAAGTAATTAGTTGTAATTTAATTTGTAAATTGTATGTATTTAGCTACTGTTTTCATATGGTTTTTGCACTTTTTTATTCTATTTATAAAATTTATATAATTTTTATCCTCAGCTATCATTTTTACTATTGCTGTATTGAACTGTATAACCTGTTGCTCTGAGGGGGCTCCAAATCTAATGATTCATAATAAAATGTAATTAACACTTATAATTAATTTAAACTCATTTTATAAATTACTAGAAATAATCAAATTAATTTAAAAAGTGTTCTTGTATAAGAAGTCTACAATAAAACCTTCATTGATGAAAACAAATAATTGTTAATTTTTTTTTTTTTTACTGTTTGTGTAGGTACTTAATGTTTTAAACTAATTTAATAAAATAATATGCATTTATATATTATACATAAATATTACCTATTTGATAACGTTAATTGTTTTTGTCATTTGGGAGGTGGTTCACTTTGGGATGTCACCGAACCACTTGGTATAATTTCTTGGTTAAAAACAGAAACAGATGGCTCACTTAACTCAGTTGTGACTATAATATTATATAAAATATATATGTATTATGTATATCCTTTGCTGGACAATATTTTTGTGGTCGGATCCTGTTCCTTTAAAAATCCTATATTAAATATATATAATATAAATTTGAGTGTGGCCTGCTTATTATACCCATGTTTTTTTGACATTTAAGTTGGATATGACCATGATGCAATATTTTATTGATTTCATTTAATAAGGCAATTCCAGTTTGGGACCAACTTAGGTTACTTTTGGTATTAATTAAAGAGTGAAGATTATTTTTGGATATTATTTGTACTAGAATATTTGTAGTGGTTTGTATGTCAGAATCATGCAATTCTTGTCATAATATTCACTAAGAATTAAGTAGGTAGGTAATCTTAATTTGAATACTTTTATGATATGCTTAAAATACAAAAATTTAAGAGGGTTTTATATGAAAAACTTAGTTTTAATTTTAGATGTTTTTAAATATTAATTTAATAAATTTGTATTCAGTATTTATAACTTGTAGGTATATGATGTTATACTTTTGATTGAAGTTTAATATTTCTTGTTGTGATAATTTTATTTTCAAATAAATATTGATATCTACTAAAGTGAATTCAACTTTATATTAAGTTTAAAATTATGTGAAGAGGATCTTTTTATTTATTATTATTTTTTGTTTTTTTGTTTCATAAGAGTCATTTTAAACATAATTTTGCCTCGGTTATTACAAAAATGTATCAATTATAAATAACATAATGATAGGAAGGCTTGAAAAATAAATAAATAATTGAGTGAGTGGCTAAGAAAAGCTTTGGAAGTTTGAAAAAGATAGAGGGATATTATCACATAGAATGCCACAAAAATGGCCCACAGAAATTGAAGAGAAGACTTATTTGAGAGTACTGAACAATCGAAAAAGAAGTACGAGGAATTTCAGATGAAAATGTCACTAGGTATGCCATGTTCGGAAATATTGAGCAGGAGGGTGATTATGGCTGATTTGGGGACTGGATGAACCTATGATACAAGTTAAATCATTATTATGTTAGTATGAGTTGGGTAATAATTTAAAAAAATATAGTTATTGTTTACTAAAATAATTTGTTTTGCTAGATAAATAAAAAGTGTTTTGAAATACATCTTTTTTAGAATATTAGTTATTAGCTATTTTAAATATTATCAATAATATTTATTTTTATGTTACTACTTATTTGATATATTTTCAATAAAAATATGTTTGACTAATTTACCCATCTCATTTGTTTATTAATGTATAAGATAATTTTTCTTCCAATTATGTTTTGTTGTATATCGACACCCCCTACGAAAAAGGACGTAACTCAATATTTACTACTTTTCAGGACAGTGTTAAAATGTTTTCGGAATTAAATTCTTATTCCCATGGTGATTGTTATTAAAATTTTTTTTTCTAGTTAGTTTTTATTTCTTTTGTAGCTTGCTGGAAATGTATTGTTTTTGTTTAATTACCTTTTGTTGACCTTAGTCTTTGAGTTATGCCTTTTTTTTTTTTTTTTTTTTTTTTTTTTGAGACTGAAGACATAACTCAAGTTATTTTTTTTTTTTTGTGGGAAATATTTAATTTTCATGAAGACGTATCTCGATTTAAATAATAATAAGTCGATCAATTTTAGGAAGGAACTTTTAATGAAGACATAAAGTATTATTTCTAATTTTAGAATGATCATCACAACAATACTATTAATATTTTCCTGAGTTACATCTTTATTTGACAGAAATTTATATTTAAAAATTGACGTAACTATGTTTTTTTTCCCTGATAAGTCAAATAATGGGAGTTTATATTTTATTCAATTTATAACCTTTTTGGCAGAGTTGAGTTAATGGAATTTTCAATAAAGAAAAAAAACAGCTATCAGATTATGAAATAAACCGAAAAATGAAAAAATTGAGTTAGGAGGTGTCGATATTATTTAAAATCTAATATTAGTTTTAATTTTATATTTAAGTTAAAATGCAAAGTATATTTACATCACAGATATTCTTCACAAATAATTTGTAGGAGTAAATTTCATTTAAAATTATAATAATTCATATGAATAATAATAAGCATATGATTTCTTAAGTATGACAATTCTGACAATTTGTGTTATCATTATTTTCTTGAGTTAAGTGTATGATTAATAATTGAATGGTTTTTTAAACTTAATACAATTGTTGTATGTATTACCAAAATGTAATTTCTGTGTTATTAATAAATCAATAATTTTTTCCATAAAATTTCGATCCTTGTATAATATATATAAAAAAAACATTTCGTTAAAATGTATTTTATTTAAAAATAATTAAAATATGCATTATTCGTAGTATGGTACAAAATATTCAATAAAATTATTAAAAATAATTGTTTAACTTTTTTTTTTTTTTTTGTACTATTTTAATAATCAACTAATTAGCTTTGATAATACAGTAATTATGTATCTAAGAATAATAATTTTCAATTCTTGGTGATAATCTATACATCTTCTGGAACAGTTTTTGTTTTTTCTGTGGTCCCCATTTCCGCTTCTACAGGTTTAATCGTTTTTTTTATACAGTTCAGTCTAAAACAAAACCTTTCATTATAAATTCATTAAATAAATAGTACCTATATAAAATCATACTAACCTTATCAACAATAGTTTGAATGAACAACATAGTATAGTTAATACTAAAAATCCTAATGCTGAAATTATTCCCAATAACAAAGCATTTATCTTGATGCTAAAAAATACTCCACTATCTAGATGTACTTCAGTAACTCTGGAATCATTCCCATGTATATTTGATACGTAGCAAGTATAATTACCAATACTAGATCTTAACATTCGTAAAATATGTAAAGATCCTTTTTTTTTTATTGAATGTGATGGACTGTCCATTTTAGTTAAATCCCAGTTATGAATATTTGGGTGGTTAAATATTTTTTTATCAGCTTCTTTATTTTCATGAAATGTTAATCCACTTGGTACTAACCAAGTTATTGCTGGAAGTGGATTTCCAAAAGCTTTGCAATTAATTTTTCTTTTTTTGGTTAATTGTAATGTCATAGAATCACTTATGTGATAAAGTTTTGCTGGATATTTTTCTTCATTTAATTTTTCAATACAATTGTTATACCTCTCATAACCAATATCATTAATTGTTTCATTATTAGTCCATTGGCTAAACCATCCATTCTGGCAATTTGGCCGAACTTGTGTGTTAGACATTTCTAAACGTTTTAGATTCTTGAGAAAAACTATACTGTGAGGTAAAAATTCTATAAAACCACAATTGTTTAGTTTTATTATTTCAATGTTTGGTGTTGAACTAATTAGATCATTTTCAATTGATGTTAAATGTGTACAATTGTTAAGTAAAATGCTCTTTAAATGGTTATGTTGACCAAAGGAACTTTAATTAAGACTTTTAATTCCACTATTTTCAATACTTAGATATTCTAACTTCTCCAAATTAGATAAGGCATTTATTGCGAGAACAGACAAGTTATGATTACCTAAAGTCCTAAACTGACATTTTTTAGGTTAAAAGTTTGAGTGAAAAATATTATTTTCTATATTGATTGATTCCAATAAAATAGTGTGTTGAAATATTTATCCTATAAAACATTTAATTTGTTATTAGACAAGTCAATGTACTCTAGTTTGTGACATTGATCAAATGCATCTTGGATATTTCTGTTATATTATTCTTTGATAAATTTAAATACTGAAGATCACTATAATTCATGGCTACCACAGCAGTTATATTACTTGATACCCATGTAATACTTAGTAAATTTGTATTAGTGAATGTATTATTTATGATTGCTATTGGGACTTCTACAAAATGTACAGTAGTAGTATTGATTGGAAGAGTAAATGGCGGCTCTTGAAGGAATTTTCTACAGTTATTGTCATTGATGCAAATATTTGTGGTATTATATGCATTTGATAGTTTATGAAACCTAACATCTAGTGGCTTTACAATAAAATTTACAATTTATAACGATAACATTTAATTTAACAATTTATACAATTTTTAAGTCGCGGCACCAATTCCGCTTAAGTCGTCTAGTTGGATTTCCGGGTAGTGCTGGTGTAGCAAGGTCCCTGATGAGCTGGTTGGGGTTGGATTGAAGTTTTGCGTGAAAGCGTTTCTAGTATATGGTAGCAGTTTCGTTGACAGAGCAGATTTTTAGGTCAGAGTTTATTGCATTGTTGGAGATATACCAGGGTGTAATGTAATGTACTACGTATAAAAAAAATAGTCGAAATTATTTCGGCCGCTCTCGAATCTCGATAAACATAATCTTATCAATTCATTATTGATATCGCGGCGGTGCGTACTATAGTGGTAACCAGTAACCGCGGTCGTAGCGCGCGGCGGCGGCGTCGTCGTTGTCGTCGGTATCTACCGAGTACCGGGTCACTTTGTCTCTGTGCGGCGGTCCGGGGCGTGCGGTTCAATGGCTGAACGAGCGTTTCCGATGCCCGTGTACCGCGCGACCGTCCCCCGTCGCTCCATCTCTGTCTCGTTCTAACGCGCTCTCGCTCGCACACTTACACCGCCTAACGTACTTAACCTAACCACCACCTTACACACACGGACGCACGTCTACGAGCGAATACACACGCACACGGACGCACGTACGCGGCCACTACCGTTGTTATCTCTTTATGTTGTCCGCGGAAACCCGCTTCACGTTGGTCGTCGCTGGTCGTGCGCCCATGCCGGTGTAAGGTCTCCAGTGTCCTGCGGTTTTCGATCGTCGTCCACTGCGGTTTTTTCGTAGACCCTTTGGATCTGCGGAATCTTTGAGATATCTCGAGTCGGTGAGTCCACGACGACGACTGCGGCGGCAGCACGCTCTGGCTGTTCGGTGTTCGTCTGTCGTCATTATTTTTCGTTTCACGCCAAGACGTCTGCGCGCGTCTCCGAGAGCGGTCGGCCGGCGTCCGGCACGCGCAGGAGAACCGCGTAGGTAACTCGCAGCGGCCGCCGACCCGTGCGTGTCGTCTCCGAAAACGCTTTCCGGATTGATATTCCTGAGTGCCCGGTCTCCACATACATTTCGCGAGTAAGTATCGTTATCCTGTCCGTTTCGTCTTAACTTGTCGTCTTCTAACCGCGTCCACCCACCCTGCCGGTTTCGTTTAAATTTCCCGTGTTCCGTATTATTATTTTTATTATTATTATTATTATTGTTATTGTTATTGTTATTATTATTACTACTATTACTATTGTGTGTTGTTGTCGCGTCTCCGGGCAACGCTACTACCGTGTTGGTGTTATTCCGATTTGTTTTATATAGGTAGTATTTTAGTGTTTTATATATGAGTATCATCTGTGCCTGATGCTAACCTAGAACTCTGCCGTCTGTTAGTTTGTAGTTCATTCTGACGGTTTATCCTCGGGCTATTCTAGGTTTGTTCCAACAAGCGGTCAAACTAACATTGAACTGGTGAGAGCACGCGCAGTATAATTTTTGCGTTCCAACACACCCTAAACGCAAACTCAAACTATCAGGCAGTTGTTCCAACACTTCATCAGACCAGTTTTAGGATTGGTTGTGGACAATCAAAACAGTCCACTGATTCCGACAGGGACTAATAGTCAAAGAAACTATTAATATATTTATCATTCGTGTTATCAATTATTCGCGTTTGAATTTTCACTATTTGTTTGTTTCACGACATATCTTATGTTTGGTAAAATAAATATTAATTAATTTAATAAAAAAAAAATATTATAATTATAAATGTAAAACATTTAAAATGGAAGGTATGTACATAATAATATGTTCGTTCCTTATTTGAGAGACAGTTATAAATTTCAATCCATCGTCAGATGAACAACTAGATTCAAGATAGTCATCCGAATCATCAATATTGCTCATTGTGTTTTTATTAACAGCAATAACAACAACACACCACAGAAATAGAAAAAAAAAATTAAAAAAAAAAAAACATTTCATATCTTATTATCATTGAAAATCTGTAAAGCGTTCCAATAGAGCTCCTGAGTCGGTGATAAATCCACATGAACGCATGCACAGAAAATCAATCATGGATTAGTCGGCTACTAATCCCAAATTCCGTGTTGGAACAAACCTTCTAATTACCAACTCATCTCGTTCTGATTTAGGTAGAACAGTTCATCATACAGACACATGAAAATTCCTACACTTAAATTGTCATCAGATGTAAAAATAAAGAATTATATTTAATGCTTGGTTCATTACTGATTTTATCTTAATGGTGATAAAAATTACTATTTTATTTAATCAATATCATGATTTAGGTGTAATTTTTGATCCTAAATTAAATTCTTCTCTTCATACTGAAATGATCAAGAATAAAGCTCTTCGTAATTTAGGGTTTATTAAACGTACCTGTTGTTCATTCTTGGATCCTGTTCCTTTAAAAATTCTATACTGCTCTTTAGTTCGTTCTAATCTTGAGTACTGCCACCTCATCTGGATAAATAATAAGACAAAACAAAATACTGTGCTAGAATCTATTCAAAATAACTTTTTACGTTTTATTACATTTAAATTTAATATAAATAGACCTATCCACGGCACATATAATAATGTTTTAAATTTTCTTAATATTTCTCTACTCTCTGACCGTCGTTCACTATTACTCTCTAAATATTTGCATAAACTAATACTAGGCTCAATTGACTGTCCTGAAATTCTTTCTTTAATCCGCTTTAAAATTAATAGTCTAAATACTAGAGATCCAAAACCTTTTTATCCCCTTTTCTCATCAAAAAATTATATGCATAACTCTCCTGCTAACCTTCTTATGGTTTCAGGTAATACTCATGTGTTTGATTATATTTAATATATTGTATTCCATATTTTCTTTTAAAGTCTTTTTTTATTATATTCAATCTAAATTAAGATACATTCTAATTCATTGTACCATTTTATTACTTTGATAATAACACACAATGTTTATATTATTATGTTTTAGGACTTACGTCCGTTTATAATTATAAATAAAATAAAAAAATAGTTGCAAAAGCTGCACAGATACCTATACTTGTTTTATTGTGATATACTTGAGTGTTTATTGTCGATTAAAAAAGCTACAAAGGATACACTTTCACCACCATTATCTTACTCAATTAGTTTTCCCAATTAGTGTAGATTGAATTAACTAAACTTGTGTTTTAATATGTTTCTCATTGAAAACACTATTGCTAAAAGATTTACCTATGTTAGTGGTTTATTAATTAACATATTTATTGTTATAATGATTATGAGTTTTGTATTATAACTCAAAAAAGATCATTTTTGATTTGTGAAACTTGATTTTGGATTTATATTTTCATTTATTCAGACCGAAATCAATTTTAATATAGAATACAAATCAATTAATTGCATTAATTACGTACTTATTTTATATTTGTAGGGTTTCTTAAACATTTATTATTTAGGAAACCGCACACCATTGTACCATGTCTAGAAGTATTGGTACCTGAAGATGAGTTTTCTGGACATCAATATTTTGTTTTGTGGGTACATTACCTTGTGTTTGTGGTATCCAAACACATGGCATGCAGTACTTTCATGAAAAATGTTTAATTAACATTTGACCTTCTTATTTACCTACTGTACACACTTCTGTGCACTTTGCCAGAAATCTTAAATTGAATTTATAACTATAGTATTGCGTACCTAGTTCAGTAATATTAAACTGTATGCATTCTCTCCATTAAATATTTTAAATCTTCTTCAACATAAGTTACCTATAATTGTATAATAATGTATTGTTAAAAATAAAAAAACATAAATAGATAAAAATTTCATTTTATTTTTTGTGTTATAATTTATTAGTTAAGTACTAATCCTTAAAACAGTACTTAAATTAAAATTATTTCGGTATTTTTTATTTTATTTTTTTATATAATATATAATTTCTGTTAAAATAATACAATTCATAAATGTATAAATTAAAACATGAACCATGATAAAGAACCTGTACATCAACAGCAACTTGGAATAATTTTAAATTTTACACTAGATTATTAGATCATTTCTGTTAAGAGTTGGTGAGGCACAATTCCTGGGAAAAAGAGTGAAGACAAATAAGATTTGGGTTCAATTGTAATTTAGCATGGAATTTTTCTTCCTGAATTTTTTAATTAAATTGTTGATTGTGTGTAGTTGTAACTCCTTATGAAGAGCATTGTTTGTTTAATGTATCGTAAAACATCGGTTATTAGTCATAAGCTAATTTTTTTCTTTTGTGTGTGTCTATGCATTATTGATTTAAACAAGGGCTGATGTTATATTTTTTATCTAGATTAATTAGTTTTAGTACTTAAATATTATTCCATCAATAAACTGTATTTTTGTTTACTTTTTAGCTGAATATTTATAAGATGTGTGATCAAACCATGCCCTATACACCAGGCACATGGGTGTGGGCTAAGGTAGTTGATCGCATTTGGTGGCCCGGAAAAATCGTAGACTTTGACTCAGTTCCCGAAGCATTAGACTACTACAAGAATAAAAGAAATTCAAAAACTGTTGTATATTTTGAAAGAGATAATTTATAGTTAGTATTGAATTTTAAATTGATGAATGTACATATTCATATTTTCTAATGATTAATTATTTTTTTCTATTTATAGTGAAATAATCACGAACTTGGATAAAGTATGCCTGTATTCGTGTCCCAAAAAAATGGAATTTGTAGAAAAGGGTTTTTGTGAGTAATAAAATTAAAATTAAGTATTGTAATCAATAGCATAAATTTATTGTTGCTGTGTATTTTATAGTGCTCTATGTCAAACAAAATAAGAAAGAAGGCTCCAAAATTAGTGGTTTTGATATGAAAAATTTCATAGAAGATGTAAAAAACGTTGAAAAGGCTATTGGTGGAGATATTAATATATTCGATGATTTTATTAAACAACAGAATGAAGAAAAGATAAAGTCCCCCTCAATCAACTTAAAAGACCTTTTTATAACAGAAAAAGAAAGACAGAAAAGAGCTAAAGAGGAAAAAAGGCGTTCTTTGTCATTAACTGCCAATAAACCAAAAGTTACTAATAAAAATACTCCTCTTCAGAAATCTCGGAAAACCATCAGTAAAATGCCAGTTGTACCTCATAGTTTTGTTTGCCCGTATTGTGATGATTTCTCAACTAATCGTTATAATAATCTTAAATGGCACATGGATGGTCATAAAGGTGAAAACCCAGGTATTTTAAAGGAAGAGACACCAAATAAAAATACAAAGGTTACTAAAAAATCATCTAAAAACAAGAAGACTGCATCAAGTACCAATATTCCTAGTGCTCAAGCTCAATCCTCAACATCTAAAAAACGTAAATATACCAAGAGCAAAATTACTGAATCCAAAAAGGTGAAAATACAAGATGAACTTTTAAAGGATTGGGATGACGAAGATCTTGATGAAACTGAAAGTATTATTCAACTCAAGGAAGAATATATAGATAACGATTCAGAACAAAATAAAGAATCAGACATAGACACTATACAAAATAAAGATACCGCCCAAGCTAAAGATTCAAATCAAGAATCAGCATTAAAAATTACAAAAAATATCAGAGAATGTACTCCTACTAGAATTTTTGATTTTGAGGAGAATGAAGAAATTGAATTGCATCGGTCATTTCAGAGTCATACGAGTCAAGGATCGTCTCTTGATTCCAATGAAGTCAAAATGGTATGGTCCTCCTCTATTGATGAAGTCATTGTGGGACAAGCCAACCGTGGTAACAAAGATCAATCATCTAATCCAGATAATGAGTTGAACTCTTTAGGTTCTGCTGGAAAAGAGTTTTCTGAAAATAAAGTTCACAATGAATCAAATAATGTCAAAAAATATGGGGAAGGTGTACAAACTCAAATGGAAAATGTGACAATTGATAATAAAATGGAAACTGTTAATATTGATAATAAACTACTAGAAAATAATAAAACCCAAGATAAGGTTGATGCACAGCTTAAACAAAATATTGAGGATTTTCTTGGTATTTCATGTGAACCCTTGGTAAAAGTAGATTGGGAAAAATTGAACTCTAAGGAAGAACATGGTGAAGGTAATAAATTATGATTAAATTTATAGTACATCTTTTTAAGTGAATTTCATTGATAAATCTTTGGTTATTAAAAATCCAGATTACAATTTTCTAATGATTGTGTGTGGTAATGTAATATAAAAATAAAATGTGAATATTTTTCTTTCCATTTCAAAAATGTATACTTTCACATTGAACCATTTAATCTTAAAAAATATTGATTTCATGCTCAAGATAATCAAGTATGAAACTATATTAATGTAATGGTCAAAAATACTATTATTATTAGCCTATCGCCTACTTAAATTCTGTAAAAGTATAATATGGTGCTATATGTAATGGCTAGTTATTATCTAAAAATACCAATAATGTTATTGCATGGGTGCATCAAAAGGTATGTGAAACCCACATATCAAAATGAAAATATTCTGTACAAAATTTTAAAACTTAAGATTAAAAAAAAATTAGACAGTTTTGTTATATATTTAAGAACTATGAATATTAAGTATAAGTATTGGAACTTAGATTCAATTTGTGTAATTGGTTGTAATTACGATTATGTGATAAAAATATGCATCATGTCCATAAACACCTGCTCTACTAATAATGATACATAATTGTTATGAATAGAAAATAGAGGTTTTAGCCCTAAAAAATACTAGTACCTACCACCACGAGTCTAAAGATTCATTTGTTTTAACTTTTTTTTTATTCCAGATAGATATAACAGCTAATTATAAATATGATTTAATTATCATTGTGAAGGCAAAAATGATTGTAATCAGATTTGATTATTTTCAATAGATAGATAGAATGTTAACAATAATTTTATATAGAACTGTAACAATGGTTACTTAATTACTATATACTAGCTAGTTGCAAAATTATCTATTAACAGAAATTTATGATTTATAGTTAACCAATTGTTAAGTAAAATATATTTTTACTTAATAAAGTTTTATCGTGTTATTATTGGCTGTGTCTTATATGAATTAATTATACAAATATTGCTATTATTTCATTTGTTTTATTTTATTTTATCAAATTATTTTTTTTATTTTTTTGTAAAAGCTATTTATGATTGTTTTTATCATTATTTTTTCCCCAATAATTAAAACTGATATAGTCTGTAAGTATAGTTGTAACAACAATTATTGTGTTAACATATGTAGTGTCAGTTATGGTTTTTAATTAATTTTAACTTGAACTATTCGTCAAGCTACAGTAAAACCTTTTTGATATGTTATACCTTTATATTACACTTTATTTCTGCCTATTCCCTTAAAGTTATTTATTTCCAAGTATACTGTATGCATTTGTTTAGTACCTCATAATGCTCGGTTATTCGTTTTGAGGTATTGCTATAGTCAATATAGGGGTCATTTAATGGGATGAAAGCAAATTGGTGCATTGGTTTCCTTAACCACTCGGCAATAAAACTTTGGATGCTTGAATTCTAAATTATGCAAGTAGTAGGTACTTTCAACCCTCATCTGTAAAAATTTTTTTTATTATTATTATTTTCTTAGTAAAGTTGACCTACATTTACCTGTAATTATTATGATTTAATTTATGGTCAGTGTATTGTAAATGTTTTGTGTAACATTGTGGCATAGTTATTATCTTTTGTGTTTAAAAATTGTTTTTAAAAAGGCTGGGACGAAGACTGGGATCAGGATCAATTAAATTGAACATATTGTGGAAGAAAACATATCAAAATATAATATAAATAATTTTGAAGACAAAATGATTGGTAGTAATTAATCAAGATGTCACTGTTGTTGAAAAAGATGACAGTACAAATATGTTTCCAACATCACATATTAACATTGGTGCATTGAATTAATAATTCTATGATAAAAGTTTTGGTATATGTGGATATGGACATGTAATACGCATGCATATTCAAACAAAAAAATCAAATATTTAAGTTTTCGCATATCATTTTTTTATATTTAGTAAGAACTGCACATTTAGGTGTTTGTGTATTCTTATTTCATTTTATTTTTTTAATCATTTACATGGCTTAAATGAAGCATAATATTAGTTTGATTTAAATATGTGTGTATATATATATATATATTTATATATTAAACAAAATATTACAAAGCTTGAGAATAAAACACTAATTGCAAGAGCAATACATTTTTTTCATTATATTCATGAGTCATAAAAAGGAAAAATGTTAAGTATGTTTTGTCTTTAATGTATATTTTTTGTTTATTCCTTGAATCGTATATATTAATGAGGTTTTACTGCGTTGATGAATATTAGTCTAAATACATAATACTTTCTGAAAATATCATAAATATATGGGTTTTTAATAATTATCATATTAGAATGTGAATATATCATTTTAAGAATACAAATTTTACTTCTTTTAAGTGTAAAATACTGATGTTAGTATAATGTTATATTTATTTTTTAAATTCAATTGTTTTTCTTCCTATTTTAATAACAAGTCTTCAACAAAACGTTAATTAATTTTCCTCTTTTGGTTAATAATTAATGTTTTTCAATTATTTTAAATTCTACAGTGTTAAAAGTTCTTAAACTTATTTTTTTTTAATTCTTAATTTTAATTATTTAAATTTTTGTGTTAATTCCATTTGTATCATATTTTTTATTAGAACTTGTTGTTTAATTACTTAAAAATATTTGTATTTTCATTTTATTAATTTGTTTAAACGTCTTATATATTTAATAAAAAAAATATTGGAAAACAATATTTTCTGAACATTTATTTTCATTTTAACTTACGCTATACATTTTAATTTTAAATGTATATTTTAAATAATAAAAGAAAACAAAAAAAATTTAGTCATTAGCTAGTTAAATGTTCAATAATTGCAAATGTTTTAATTCATCTCCCAGCAAAGATTTTGTGCAATGTATAACTTAACTGAACAAAAACAAAAACTATATTATTTATAATTTAAAAATTATTATTTTGAGAGTAAAATTTTTATTTTAGTAAAATAGTATTTAAGTCAAAATTGTTGTACTTAAATTTTTCATCAGTATAATAGTGTATGAATATAATAATATATTTGTAAATCATTATTAAATTGTGCTATTTTGTTTATTTTTTTAAAATAAATTAGTATAACTTTAAATTTAACTACTTGTCTATACCGTCTTTATAAAGTATCTACATATTTTTTTTTATGTATACAATATGTCAGCCTACATATAATATCTATATTTTTCAATTGATACAAATAAATATATCTATTTTTATTGACCTTTCTCCAGTTAACATTCTTGATGGAAGTTTCCAATAGTATGAGGTGTTCATAATATAATGATTTTGGAGAGTGTTACATAATTAATGCTGTGCAATATGACTTGTTATAAATTGTGTAAACTACTTGATTATTATGACTGTGTTTTAATATAATATATTCTAAATTATATGGTTTTTATAATGGTACTTAAATTAAATTAGATGGTTTTGACCAACGGAAAACCACAGCACAGTACAAACCCTTCCCTAGTAACACCTTCTTCTAGGTGCAAACCAACCCTCGGGTTGTGACCCTAAGAAGAGAAGAAGTTTTGACTTACGTAATAATATATAAATAGTATTTCAGAACATAAATATATTTTTTTTCGCTAACATATATTATTAGTTAAATGGATAGCCAATATTGTCAGGCATGGATATAGAAATTATAAATGAAGTAAGCTTTTCTCTCTATTAATTAATAATTAGTATAAAATGAATAATTTATATGTGTGTGTATATATATATATATTTTATATTTCCTTTGCTCTACTAAGTACCATATCATCGTTTTTTTTTTTTTTTTAACTTTCCTGGTTAATATACTTAAGTTGTCTATCTTTATCTATACTTTTTTTGGATATAACTAATAAACATAAAATTTCATACATTTACATAAAGACGTAATTTTATTTTTATCACTTAAAAATTTATTTATTCATCATTAATTGTAATTCAATATTATTTATAAAATTTAAAACATGGCAAATATTTTAGAAGAATATTTTATGACAAATGATTTGGGCGCTTTAGAACTTCTTAACACTATTACTTAAATCTGCGCTAGACTGAAGTAAATAAGAGTATACCCGACTAATACTATAAAAAATACTAATTATATTATTCTACTTAAATTATTTTATTAATTTAATTATACCTAAAATTCAACTATATTTTATTATGTTTTATGTATAAATAACAGTGTTTGAAAAGATAACAATTTAAACTGAAATTATCTCATATTGAAATAAATAGAATTTATGTATAATATTAAGAATAATATGTACTTATTTCATAACTAAAACAATGTTAATATCTAATTTTGTTAAGAAGACTTTGTTCAAATGTTTTTATCATTAATTAATTTATTGTTTTTTTATTATTGTATTCTCTAAGATATTATTTTAATTTAAAAGGATAAAATTTAAATTTTATCAGTAAATTATTTATTTTTATTTACATTAATTTGTCTATATTTTGTTTAAATTTAGTACTATATTATTATTAATATTTATTTTATTGACTGTCAATACTTATTAGTTCTTGAATATGCATTAAGATAAAATGATTAGAGTCCTAACCTTATAATATAAATAAAGAATTATAAACCTTATGTGTTCAATATTTTAAATTCATAAAATTATTTAATGAATTAATAAATTTTTATTTATTTTTGTTACAAACTCAAGTTTTCATTCTTTTTTTTTACTAGACCTGTGTGACCCAACTACCAAAGACTGTGTGATACTTGCATTACAAATATTTAAAAATTACTTGATCTATTTATAAAATTATGAACATTGTAAAATTAAAATTATAAATTAACTGTTAAAAACTTGTTATATAATAAAACCAGTTGTCAATGATTTGATTATAGCAGTTAATAGTGTGATTTATACATAAAATAAGATTGAATCACCCTGTTTCTATTTCATGAATGTTTTATTTTCAAATTGATTATTTTATGTGTGGTTAATTTATTTGAACGTACATTTCATGAAATTTAATACACATTGATGTATAAAAATTATTAAGTTAATCCTAACTTCTTTTCTTAAAAAGTTTTTTCTGTACATTATCTTAGTTGAGTTTTTGGGACATGTACTCAAGTTGTAGCAATTGTTTTATATTCCTGTCGGAAGTCTTTGTTTTTTGTAATATTCTTGTAGATATGTTTGAGTAAGACAAAACCATCAACTCATAACCCATTATTGAAATAAAAATAATATTTTACCGTTAATTGGATATTGTTGAATTCTACATAGGTCCAATAATTTATTTATTTTTTTATGTGTTAGAAATTGGTATCAACCTATATTATTTAGTTACATCCTATCAAAACAAAATAAATATTACATTAAGTTATGTAATCCTTATTTTTATTAGACATTAATTCAAGTTGATTTCAGATCGTATGAATATTTGAGATTCATATTTAGAGTACTCTGTTATAGGTTTTATAATTTTCATTGTGATCTGAAATCTGCTCTTTCCTATTATACAGAAAGTAATATAGTGAAAGTTGAAATTATAGTGGTAAAAACACCATATATTTATTTACTTATTACTGCCCACCTTGCATATATATTACAGCTACTGATAATTCTTAGAATTTATACATCTAGTCCATTATTAGTATTTGGTGACACCTATTGTAATAGTCTATATTATATTTATAGACTAAATTATGTTTATGAATTATTATGATAGAATTTTAAATGTTTTGTCCATGTCAAAAATAGTTAAAATATTTGTGGAGTTTATTTAATTGTGATATTTTTATCGTTTTAGGAAATTTTATTTAAGGTGCTTATATCATTCATAAGATTATTAGTATTGGTTTAAATAAAACTGACATTTCTCTAACTGTTTCACCATATCACCCTACCACAATCAGATCACCATGATTTTTATTTACTATGTTATACTTTTACTACTTACTGCTGTATTTTCAAAGTTATTTTAACACGTCATATTTGATTGTTTAACAGGGTTTTGTATGTGGATCATTTAAAGGTCTTGACAGCTGACCCATACCCAGACTATTTAAAGGACGATGTCCCAAATCCAGAAAATATTAAACTGCAACCTTTTGTCACCGAAGTAGCGCCTCCCAAGCTTGAAAATGACGTAATGTTTTCAATCTTAGAATTTGACGATAGTCCTCCTGTAAAAACTGATGAAGAATTAAAATCATCAGAAAATCGCAAGCAATTTATAGAAATGGCGGCGAAAGATAATGGCAAAATAACAATGAATATCCCCCGTAATGCCATTTGTAAACGAATATATCCAACATTTAATTTACCATTTTGAATGAGTAATTTTTTTTTTTTTTTTTTTAACTTATTTCAGCAAACAGCATTTTTAGTTATAAGTACACTTTTTTAAGAAAATTGAATTTATATTTAATTAAAATAAATAAATATTACAGTTAAAGAATGTTTTTAGTGTGAGTATTTTTATTAGACTATGTTGTCACGTAGATTACATACAACCTGATTGATTTAAAATTATATTCATGTACATTTTTACAAAAGTAGTGAATATCGAACACATTTCTTTTATTTAATTTTACATAATATGTTTTATACTAAGATAAATTAAGTTACAAATTGTATTGAAATGCCATAAGTATGTAGAACTTCTCAGTTTCACATCTGACCTACCCACTTCACAGAACACCACAATCGGAACATTCGCGGACGATACAGCACTACTTGCAAGTAATTCTGACCCTTATATTGTGAGTAAACATTTACAAGACCATCTAAATATTCTTCAAGAATGGTTTCTCAAATGGAAAATAAAAATTAATGAATCTAAATCTTCTCAAACTACCTTCGCTTTACGCCCTGGTGAGTGCCCACAAGTCTCTCTAAACCATTCTTTTATTCCTCAAACATCTCAGGTCAAATACTTGGGCATAATATTTGATAGACGCCTAACTTGGTCAGCACATCTTAAAGATAAAAGAAAAAAACTTAATTCACGTCTTCATTTACTAAGACCACTACTTCACTCCAAAGCTTCAGTTTCCATCAAATTACTGCTCTACAAAATGCTTCTTAAGCCAATCTGGTCCTATGGTATTATAATATGGGGATCAGCAAAACCTTCAAATATCAAAACAATCCAAGCCTACCAATCCATATGCCTTAGAATAATTATCAAAGCACCTTGGTATGTCACAAATAAGGCAATCCACCATGACCTCAAAATCCAAACTGTCAACGAAACTTCTGTGTCATTTTACAAACGAATCCACACAAAAACACAATCGCACCCAAACCCAGAACAGTTATTTAAATGTATTGGCTTTTTCTTTCTACGCTTTGAACCTATATGTATGAATATTTTAATTTAAATTGATACATAATAAAGTAGGTAATACAGACAAATTTTTAAAATGTGCCTTTCGAGATGTCCAATGAAATGTCCAGATTATTGGTAAATTCTTTTATATCTTTCCAAATTATTTTAAATTTATCAGAACAACGATCAGTTTCAAAAGTTCTTATAACACTGTTTATTAAATTAACTGAATTTCCTAATGTAGCTTTTTTTGATTGAAGTTGAGAACATAAAATATTTATTTTTGTAAGTATGTCTTGAAATAAAAATAAAAAGACTACAAATGTTCCCTTGTTCATCATACTTTGAATCCCTATTAAAAAGTTGTTACATAGGTACTTAATTATTTTAATAATTGAAAGAAAAAATTAGGTTAATTTACCTATTGCTTGTGCTACATCCATATCATTGTTAATGTCAATTTCTTCACTTAAAATTTTAAGAATGGCTGCATGTCTTTAACAGACTTACAATTATTATATCTGCACACCCAACGAGTATCGCTTATTCACATAATGGTTGATGCTTTTATCCCCATTATTTGTTGCATGTCTTGTAGTTTTTTATGATTTGAAGTCCAAGCAAAATAAACATATAGTGATTCAATTGCATTAAAGACATTAGTTGAGTATTGTATGTTGCACTGTACTGTATATAGTACAAGTATATTGCAATTATATAAGTACCTAAAGAACAATTCAAATTATTTGTTTTAAATACCTCAATATTTTTACATAAATCTAGGACAACTAAATTCATTCTGTGGGCCATGCAGTGTGTATAAATTGCAAATGGATGTTTTGATTGTATTTTAACTTGTACACCATTTGTACTACCTGACATTACTCTAGCACCATCATATGATTGTGCTAGTATAGGCACATTATGCAAATTTAATTGACAAAGAAAATTTAAAATAGTTTCAGCAAGTTTTTGAGAATCTTGTTTCTCGGAAACGTCTACAAATCCTAAAAATCTTTCGAATACATTTAGTCTTTTTATATATCTTACACATAAAGACATGTATTCCAACTTATGACATCTAAATATATAAAAGAATTAGATCATATTATAGACTTCAAAGTCACTAATTAAATTTACCTTGCATCATCCACCATTATTGCAAAAAACCCTACTTCTTTAATTTGAGAAATACCTAATGTTATTTTTAACAATATCACAACATATAGAAATGATTTCATTTTGTGTGTCTGGACTTGTTAAATTAAAGGATGTATTTTATTATTTTTTTTAAACTCTATGTCAGTCTGAGCTCGTAAGTAACAAGCTTCCTTAAAGTTACCTATTTGTCCGCAGAGCGTTCTCGGCCGCCTCTTTTCTCTCCTTCACTCTCTCAATTCACACCCGACGCTCGACATATACTTTCCTCTCAATCTGTTACTGCCGCCACCGCCACTATTTCGTTCTTCCTTAATTCTGGTTAGGTTTCATCTAATCTAAGTTTTTGATATTCCGATTATCTAATATAATTCGTAAATCATTGATTATCACCAAAACAATCGTGTTTTTACTGTATCTTACTGTATTTTGTACCGACAACTGACAAGTGATCGTTATTAATTAATTTTTAACTTTATTAAAATTAATACAATACAGTAAGTGGTAAAAGTATTAATTTCAGATTAAAAAAACAGTTGTTAATTAAAACCGGTAAACAATTGTTTAATGTAAGTGTGTGTGTGAGTGTGTGTATGTATGTGTGTTCATTAAATTATATTTTTGAATGAGCTTCTTTAAAAACTCACGAGCCGCCACTGGTTGTCTATTAATAGTTGTTGAATTTTTTTTCTCATTATCTGTATCAAACGAAGCTGTGTAACGAGTGTTTACAATCATGAATAGCATATGGACAAAATCACGGAATAAATTAGATATAAGTATAGTTGAGCTTAGGGCTGTTCGATTGTTTCAATTAATCAACACTTTCGATTAATCGGTTAAATCGACCATAATCGATTAATCGATTGTTTGATTAATCGGTGGGTGAATTTTAAGTTTTAACACCATCGAGATAAAGAATACAGTATTGAGTATTCTTTATCTCGATGTTTAACACAGAACATTGTATTATTATATTATATTATTATGCTCTATGTCTATGATAATAAATTGATTTTTTATTATTCAGTATAGTTATATTTCGTAACATTAATTATTAAATATATATAACTCAGTGGTAAAACACGGCATGGTCTAACCGCAGCCGTTGTTACTTGTTCCACGAACACGGTTAATCAATTTATTATCATAGAGCATAATAATATAATATAATAATACAATGTTCTGTGTTAAAATTCACCCACCGATTAATCAAGCAATCGATTAATCGATTGTGGTCGATTAAACCGATTAATCGGTTGCGAATATACTTGGTGAAAAAACAATCGATTAATCGAAACATTCGAACAGCCCTAGATATAAATCAAAATCTATATAATAGTATTCGATTGTTCGATTAATTATCCATTTTAACAATCGTGCACTCATTGTTTAAAATAATCTATTAATCGAAATTTTCGATTGTTTTATAAATTTGACAATCAATTATGTATTATGACAATCGAACAGCCCTAGTTGAGCTTCATTAATAATTAATACAAAATATTAGTTAGATAATAATCAATGTATTTATTTTCGTATTAAATCACTGTTTAAGATAATTATTAATATATTCGCTATCGTAATCTCCAATTACGTCATAATAAACGGATCACATATCTAAATCTATACGGAATTCAAAAATGTGCGAAAACCGACGTCTAAGAAAAATTTTGCACGGAGTTTGCAATATTCAGTTGTTTATACACGTTCGTTGCTTTATTTTTTTCTTTGTTGTTCCGCGACAAACATTCGTATAAAAACCTAGTCGTGCCGAAAGACACACCACAAACAATGTAGCGATATCTGGCAGAAGTGATAAAAAAAAAAAATACCAATTATATTTTCAGTAAATGTACTAAAGAATGGTGGAAAAAAAATAACTCGTTTTTATACTGATTAGTTATGGCAAAATACCACGGAGTGAGTTGAGCCGGATTTCGGGGGTCGCATAAGTTTTAAAAAGCTCACAGAGTTTCGAGCATCTTTGCCCTCATCGAGTGAAACAAATATTTTCATTTCTTCTCTACGAACGATTTTAATGTGTCTAACATAATATGTATATTAGATCGATATGTGTTACCTATTATTATTATTATTATTATTATTATTATATTATTTGTACCACAAATGATAATATATATATGTTTTCTATGATGTCGTAACTTTATTACTGAAGTTCTTAAATAATTTTTAAGAGTCGTAAAGTTGGTTACAGTATGCAAAGAAGTTGGTTGGTATTGTGTGGAACGGTTTTAATGCAATATTGTCAAACGTAGAAAACGTAGAAAAAACATAACTTCATTAATCAATAATATATCCTGATGTAATGTTAATTATTCTGGACTGAAGTTCATTTTCATAATTACTAATTAAAAATATAAATAGGTAGGTACTATTAAGCTATAAATTTAATTTTTGATTTTCACAACTTTTTATCCAACATTATAAAATGTCTGATTGACAAATATCGACTAATTCGTTCCGTAAAAATCGCATGATAATTTAATGAAACGTTGTAAAAAAAAAATCCTACGTCACGATTTTTAAAATTTTTTTCAATATCGTCATGGTTAAGTATATGCGTATATTTGTATTACATTTTCATCGATTTTGATTGATTGACTTCAGACTTATCAGTACGAAATCGTTCGAGTACACGTAAAACATGTAGCCGTGAAATTATGAAAGTGATGCATTATATTATTATGTATATCGTTTATACCTATCATAATTTCATATTTGAACGGAGAGCGTCGAATTCGATTAAACGACATTTACTTTCGGCTTTTTCATTGGAAAATACAACGATGGTGTATAATTGCAGTGTAATGTCTTTGTAAAACGTGTCTCCGTGGTTAAAACAATCGACGAATTTAGTGTTCCGCCATTTATAATAGTTCTTGACACGGAGGTAATGTCGTATGACATTATGTTTATTTCAGAGATGTAAAGTTTCGTGTTTTCACTGATTTGTTGAAACTTTTCACACTTTCCAACATTAGTTTTGTTTTATATGCGTTCTAATGGCTTTTTTATACACACGACAATCATGCAGGTATATTTTACGTATTAAATTAGGAATTCGATGAAAAA
This sequence comes from Therioaphis trifolii, assembly GCA_027580255.1. Classification (NCBI taxonomy): domain Eukaryota; kingdom Metazoa; phylum Arthropoda; class Insecta; order Hemiptera; family Aphididae; genus Therioaphis; species Therioaphis trifolii. The sequence continues at coordinate 22,678,792 of CM050409.1, forward strand.
AAAAACCTATAAACAAAACAAAAACAAATACTTAAATATATATATATATATATATAAAATGATAAAAGATTTTGGTCAAATAAAATTTTAACTTTTTTCTACGGGTACGTATAAACACTATAAACATGTGTGTGAGTGATGTGATGCACATTATTATTTTTTATTTATCAGGCGAATACTTCGTATCAAAACTGTATCGAAAATTTACCGCCCCCTCCTGCTACCTCCTCTCTAAATACACCCCTGCCTGAAATCACCAAAAAGTGCTTTGTAAATGATACGAAAAAAAAAAAAAACGCAGAGCACTACTCAGTCGTTACATCATACGGATCGTATTGGTCGTCGAAACACGTTTTAAGCTAGCTGGCAACGTCGCGTCCGAGGCGTTTAAAACATCCGCCGGCTTTTGATCGGCGATCATAATAATATCATGCGGATTCCGGCTCGCGATCCGATCGTTATCGTTTCGACCGGACTATGTGCGGCCGGCGACGTGTTGATCGCCGCACAAGACGCCCGCCCTCGTCGTGACGCCTCCGTGCGGCGGTCGTCCCGCACGCCGCGGTGACTTAATGTGATTTTCCCGTCGGAGAACGTGCGGACGGTCGCGTAGGTTTTCTCGCCCCTTCGTTCGCTGCCGCGTCACGTCCGCGTCGCGAGTGACCGCGGCGGCCAAAAGAAAGGGGACGAAAAAATCGCGCCGGGAAGAATATGCGTAATATTTCCGAATCTAATTATGTGCCGTACGCAGTGGTGCCGAAGTCAGTTTTTAGAGGTATTGCAAAGCATCGTAAGCATACCTTCAAAGCGAGTACCCATCCACCTAACCACCAATAGGTCGAGCCATCATTTTTTTTCCTCCCACCGAGTGGATCTAACCTAATGTGTTTCGCAGCCTTAACCCACCCACCCACCCTTAACAGGTAATGCAACTACAATACCTAGATATAGGTACGGGTGAACCGGGCGGTTGCCCGAGGCGCTACTTTTAAGGTCCATTCCCACTGCTCCGGGCCGGGTCCGTGCCAGATTTTGGCACGTCCGGGTCGGCCCGGTCAGGTATTCACACTATTCAATGCCCCGTCCGTGTTAATAGAATATTTTGTCATCAGTTAAAGTCGGGCATCGAAAGTACAACCACGTGCTAGTTGCTTACGTATTGTTGAGTGAAGTTAACCTAAGATATTTGTTTAAAAAACAAGTAAAAACTTCTTTTAAAACCTTAAGTACCTAAGTAATAAGTTAACGTTATTACCTATTATTTTTATGATAATTGTTCATTAAATTGTATTACAATAATACAATGTGTGAGTAGAACCGCGTTAAGTCATTTGTACCCGAGGTAATCAATTTGTGAGTGCCTCCCTCTTTAAGCCTTAGCTAGGGATGTTTTATATTGAGCCGGTGGTAATGAATGAATTCCCTGAGACCACACGTCCCCGGCACGGTTCATCGTTCACACTGGTCAGGACATGTCCGATCCGGTTCAAATCCGTCCGGGAACCCGGAAAAAGAATCGTCTCAAACGATAATTTTCGGGCCCGGATCTGGCACGAACGCCCGGCCCGGACCCGTCCCGGGTAAGTGAGAACGGTCGTATTTAAAACTCAATAGATAATTGTTTTCTTGCACCCGGACGGATTCCGGCCCGGACACGTCCCGGAGCAGTGGGAATGGACCTTTATACGGGCGTTTTTAACATACGAATATTTTATAAATTTTAGTGTAATATTCAAATTGACAATAATAGGTATATCTAAATGACTAAATTATCCATGATATTGTGAATATTGTGTTATTTGATGTGTTTTATAGATCATACGTCACTTTCCAGTTTTTATTATTATATTACAAATAATTAAAAAATAATATATAATCATTATCTCGGGAAAACCAAAAAAGTATGTGTTACAGCCGATTCGTTTGAGATATAAGATGGACACCATTGGTCTCTGTGTTGGTTATGATTATAGTTATTAACCGTACAATTTGTCGTCTTTTTTTGTTGTTATCTGTAATGGTCGTATATTTATGATGTACATTATTTTACATTCTTGTTTTGCTAATGAAATTGAACAGTTGTTATTATATTTCAATCAGCATGATTTTAATAACATTTAAGAATTATGATGATAATTCCTGTAACTACTACGAGCTGCGAGAGAAGTTTCAGCTAATTAAAGTTAATTAAAACGTACTTGAGATCAACAATGGCAAAAGAACGTTTCAATTATTTGGCATTATTCAGTACAGAAAATGACATATAGTTGCTAAATTAGATCTAAACGAAGCAATGCAAAATTTTGCTGATTTAAAATCTCGACAAAAATGTATTATTATTAATATTTATTATATTGTATACAATTAAAGAAATAATTTTAATACATATTCATTATAAATAATAATAATAAATTGTATCCAGATACGTTTTTCAATCCTTTACCTATCCATGAATATACGAATTTTAAACAAAATATGTAGGTAAGTATAAAAAGTATAAAATGTATTATAGAATATTTGTTTAGGGGCGTCTTTCAAAAAATTGACCCTAGTCGCGGGTTGGGCTCTATACTGATATACGCTATGAATTTATTAATTTATTTCGATGTGAAAAAAATGGCTTAACAATTCAAAAACAATTTTAAAAAATTACACGTGTACTATCCCAATTCACGTATTTTCAAAAATCAAAAGGGATGATTCGATGTACTTACAAACATTTATTTTCTAGCGAAACATAGATATTCATTTTTTGTCATTCGCGATAAGATTCAAATACTAGTAATAAGAAATTTGAAAAATTATCGAAACTCATTATAAAGTCGACTCGGGGTCCATCATTCTCCTTTTTTCTATTTTGAGTCTTGTTTCCTATTCTCAATATGTCTATTGCATGAGAATATTTCTGTTCTCCATAAATTTGTTAAAAAAAAAAAAAATCAATCGACTTGATCGTTTCGCATACGCATAAACACCGATGTAAATAATTTCCTATACGTAATATTATTCCTTCGAAACGTGGCTGACGGTTGCTCGACGACCTGCACTCGTAGTTTGCACTGAACCGAAACCTTTCGACGTGTTTGAAAACTGTTTCGGCCGAGTGTACAACATTAATCTTGTTAAAACGTATAGTTATAAACTTATATGTATGCATGTATGCTTTGTGTGTGCGTTCCAGAGTCATCGTCTCCGATAGGTATACAAAATGGCTGCAAAAGCGTTTGCCGTGAAAGTTTTTCCCTATCGATTTAGTGGAGTATATTATGTTTGATATTTGCACGCGAACCGGAAACGATCGTATGAGGACTCGTGTGTAGAAGTGCGTACAATACATTAGTATAAACGATAAAAACAGGCGCGGATCCACCGAATGTGGATGGGTAATCACTAATCACCCCCCTCCCCACTAGTTTTAAAATAATTACTCAAAGCACTCGTGGACATTGAGTTTTTAAACATTTATGTATTACACTTGAAGCGTAAAATTAAAATAAACGAATCGTACAATACATTGGAAATCGAGTAATAAAACGGAAAAAAGCGTATGAAAAGTAAAAAAATGCACTCGATCCGTTTTGTTTATTCGAAAATGTTTTCGCAAAAACACGAGTTTCATAAGTCACGATGACTGGCGAACAATAATAATATTATACGCACCACTATTCACTGTCACGTCTTAAACGCGTATTTCACTTTGGATTTGAATTTATTACGTGGCTTGTCCAGCAATCGCGATCTATTACGTTTTCTCTCATACTCTGCAGTGAAGCCTACGACGAGACTGTAATGTCGTGGCGACCGCGCGTGGTCGTTTTTTGTCAAAAAAAAAAAAATAATAATAATAATAATAAATAATAATAATAATAGTAAATATATATATATATTTTTTTTTTCTTTTTTTGACAAATATCTAGTAATTTGCCGGTGAACGGTGTATATTTATTTATTGGCGGTAGAAAAATCAAAGAAAAATTAGAGAAAAATTAGAAAAAAAAACCCCAAAAAAATGATGTAAAAACGCCGGACGACTATTATTCTATACTATGCGCGCGCATAAGTCACATTACGTATACATAATACCTTCGTGTCTCTGTCACGTTATTATTTTTTTTCTCCGTGTGTCCGGTGAAATATTATGATAATTCACACGCTCTCGCGATTTAATCCTTTTATTTTTTTTTTTCGTATTATTCTCGAATTTACGTCGCGCGCGCGCGCCCGCGTCGGAGTTCTTTCGGTCATTTTTTCCCACCGCGCGTCCGGGGCCGGCAGCCAGGGTGGGCTCGTGTAGTTGCCTCTAATATACGCACACGACGTTTGACGGTGACGATTATAATAAAAATAATAATAATAATTTTATTATTATTATTATTATTATACTTATTAGTATTATTATTGTATTCCGGCGGCAGACACGCACAGGTATATCATTCGGTGTCACGTGCGCTCGTCGGCAGCGTTGCGCGTTGTGCACCATTCGGATAACGAATACAAATACGGTATGATAATTTCCGTGATCCCGACGATTTATGAGCGCGTCGTTCGAAACTCCGTACGTTATAATATAACATACACGAAACCGGTCTCGGCGCGCGCGATACGAACAGATTTTTATATGATATATATTATATAAATATTATACAGGGACCGCTAAACCACGATTTGTACGTATACAAACATCATTCGTCGTCGTGTGTTTCACGAGCGGACCGCGGCTAAGAGGATCTGCTCGCACCACGTAACGATAGTTATTCTTAATAATAATAATAATAATAATAATAAGAAGAAGAAGAAGAAGAAGAATAATATTAATGATAATAGGACAGAGAGAGATAAATAGCGTTGGATTACGGATAATCTCCGGAGTTTCGGCCCTGAATACGTTATTACGTTAGGTATATTATGATGTATGACGTATTGTGTACCCCGACGTGACGCGGACCGAAGACGACCGTCGGGTCTGAAATCGTCGCTATATATGGGCAAGAGATGAAATACTGCAGGTAATTTAGTGATGGGAAAAATCCGAATTTACCGAATTTCGAAAATCCGGATTTATGGAATTCGAAATCCGAAATCTGGATTTGAAGCAAAATCCGGATTTTGGATTCTGAATTCGGATTTTGGATTTTGAAACATTAAATTAGTATTTTTTTTTTTTTTTTTTTACCTTCAACTTATAATGACGAAATTACTAAAGCTGATTTAATAAAAATGTCGTATACGGGGAATTTTGCCGTTTTTCTCCATTTTAGTTTGTTTTTCTCTCGCCAGAAAAAACTATTGAGATGAGAACTTAAGAAACTCTTAAATTACCATCTACATAAAATTTCCGATCTATAAATTTGCTGGATAACACTTTTGCATAAATTTAAGTTGAGCAAATAGTGTCTCCAGTTAAAAAAAAAATTAAAAAATATAATAATATCATTGTAAAACTATTTCACGCAGAATAGAAAATTTGATTTTCTGATTTAGAATACTAAAATCCACAAAGTGAAACGCAATTATTCGGATTTTGATATCCGAAATCCGAAATTCCGAAATCCGGGTTTTATAACATAAAATCCATAATCCGGATTTTTCGGATTTTCGGAGAATCTGGATTTATATCACGCATCACTAGCAGGTATACGCGTGTTGAAAATAATATCATAACCGTCGCGTTAAGATTAATTTTCGATTCCCAGAGGCTTTTCGGCGAGAATACAGTATTATACAGTGTTATACGGTCCAATAATTTTCGGTCGTGTTTCATTATTATTGACATTACAAGTAAAATGAATCGGTCGGTCGTTTGCGCGTCGTACGGTTTAGTAGACCAAACCTACTGTTCGACACCCGACAGTCGATAATCGACCAGCGAGTAATTCAACTTTTTTTTTAAAGTTTTTTGAATATTTAATTATACGTTTTTTTATAAAATAATTTTTTGATAATAACGACTCGATTCGTAAATTATTTAAAAATTTCAAATTTATTCGATTCTCATAATGGCGTAATCGAACGTGCAAACTATGGTGATTGTAGTGCAGTACTGGTGTGTAAAGACGTTGTCGGTATAAAAGTTATATTCATTCGTATTTGGTCTCGGCATACAAGCTGGTACGACGATAACGATATTATATTATATTTGCCATAGAATGCTCCACCGTACGCGCGTTTTCATTCGACATCTATGTATTAATGTCTAATCGTTTGGTTTATCTATTTTATCAAATCTAATTATTGTACAAAAACTGTATAGATTGTAGATGTTCTTTTCTTAATAAAAAAAAAAAAAAAAAAAAAAAAAAATCGTTTGGTAATTTAACATAATATGTATACATATTAAAATGATAAGCCTGCTGTTAGGTGACCGAGGGTCAGTTACCATGTCCTTATAACAATAATAATAACAATAATTATAATAATCAGCTAAAACACTCGACTAGTTGTAATTTTGTTAAATATTTTAATGTCACTTCCGTCTTTTAAAATATGAATTTCAGCAGATCGTTTCCAAGTGCCCCGGGTGTACCGTATGATCAGTGAATTCCCTCGACATTTCAAATGGATCACCACGGCATATGGTTATGGCTGTACGTTGATCATTCAGTTAGTCGAGACACGTTCGATTACGTATTATTTAGACAACTTTAACATGATACACTCGTAACAGTTGTACAATAATAAACGTATTCGATGGATACAGCTCGTATCTCTTAGCCGTTTGTCCGTCGAAAAAATATTTATGAAAAATAATGATAATTTCCATAAACGTCCGTGCGCAAACGTCCTACGCTCAGTAGTAGATCATGATCTATGTCGGGGACCTGGGCGGCCGTTGACCAAATTATAAATTAAGATAACACGTAGTAATAAATGATATTATTGAATATTCGACGTTGCGTAACATGATCGATCGTATAAAAACAAAATATTTTCGTTTTTACGGGAGGGGATGTGTGGGATAGATCCACAGCTAGGGACGTGATATCGAAAGAAAAGTATCGATACTTTTACTTGGTATCGAATCGAATGAAAATACTCATATGAGTAAAATATCGAAATAAAAGGACCGATATGAGTAAGTATCGAAAAAAAAGTATCGAATCGAATTCAAATACTGATATGGGTAAAATACCTAAACAAAAGGACCGATATGACTTTATAGGACTATGTATCGAATATTCGAATGAAATAATTTGTTTATAGGTACTTAATACTTTCTTTTTCAATATATGAAAGAATTCTAAATCTTGAACATGACATTTTTCTATCCAAAATACTGAAATATGAATGATGTCTATAAACAATTATACATTTTTCCGCTAGGGACAACTTACTTTTTCCTAGGCAGTGTTAAATAATTTCATGAGTATGATTGTATGAAGTATCAAAGGACAAAGATACATTTTTACCTTATTTTCAAGGCTATACAATTGCTTAAAAAAAATCATTTTATTAATGAGATTGAATTTATACTTTGTGAGTATACGTAAAATACATTTTTATAATAGTATTTTTAATACTATCTTATTTGAATACCTACTAACTTCGACTATTCAAGTACTTTTGAACTGATATGGCGGTAAAATGATTCGATACCATTCATTCGATACCAGTACTTTTTTATCGATATGAGTAAAGTATCGAACCCATGGTATCGATACAAAAAGTACTTGTATCGAAAGAAAAGTATCGATACTTTACTGGTATCGGTAGTATCGCAACGTCCCTATCCACAGCTTGGCTTTCTTTTGTTTTATTGATGCGTAAAGTAGTTTTATAATATCATATTATTTGCGATGATATTGTTACTAAAGTACAGAATAAAATTATCGAAATTACCATAGTATTGTTATGTAATAGTATCATTGATATAAAAAGGTGTTAAAAAACACGGTCAACGATCGTGATTCATACTATACTAAAAATGCTAATCGAATTGAAAACGTTTCGTATCGTAAACATTGGTATATCGCCAATAACTTACTATGATTCTAATAATACGCGTTTGATTGTAATTCAAAGCAAAAGCTCTTGGACCGAAGTATTTGAATCAAATAATTTGATAAACATTCTGTCGCAATATTCAGCGACCCGCACAGTAAGTATAGTTATATATTGATTTCAATGTTATAATGCAATGAAAATTTAAAACGTATTGAAGGCATGCCTTATTATGTATCTAATGACTACAACAAGCTATATTAAATATGTCCATATTATGGCTGTACACCATAATATGGACATATTTACGGTAAGATTACGTCTGACGTGTACAATTCCAATAACACAACAAAAAAATCTGAAAAACGATTTGTGACGGAATAATATCCGAGCGGAACGGTCCAGCGGATTCTACAGGAACTACTCGAAAATTCAACAGAGAATACCGCGCACTTTTCACGTTTCCACGTTTTTTCTCTGTCGTTCGGGTTAGACCTCATCACGAAAATGTTTATCAGGCGTGCTCAATGTGAGTATTTTGTTTCGCAAAGTCCCCCCCTCTCAACATCCCGATTGAAAAAAAATCCCTAATACGCCCGTGATCATTGATGTCCGGTGACCGGTGCACGTGGCATCGTCTCCGGAGTCATTCGATTTCAAGCTGTAAATCACCGCGTGAGAAAAATAATCGTAGATCACTATGCGAGTAGATGAGACGTGCGATGTATTAAATCGGTCGCGACACCGCGATACCTACGCCGCCGTACTCTTTGTTCCGCGTAGATAAACTCGTTTTCGGCCGTACATGCCTGTATAAGTTATAGGCTATAACCTATTGTAACATTGTATACGCGTTGAATTTCGACGGAACACGAATATAATATTAAATATTATAATGTACACCTCTAGACTCTGACCCGACAATTAAATCGACTAATTTATTTGTCCGTCGTCGTCGTCGGCGCCGTCGCGGTCGTACCTATACGCATAATATTATAATATAATATACGCAGTATACACATTAAAGGTACGCGCGTGTGTAACATTTATACACGAGGCGCCAGAACTCGTAATCCTGTGTGCGACCGGCGAGGACCCGTCGCGTGTACACGGCCCGTGTGTTCGCTCGTTCGTTTTCCAAGAAGCGAAACGACGTATCGTAAGTTGTTTTATTGGAGGGTGTACGGCGTATACCCCCAATACGCTGTTTTTGTCCATGGCCGGGGCCGGCGAGAGGGTGGGGCAGGATGTTCCAGAGTACGGGGGCCCGGGCCTCTGGAAGGAACCCGTCGTCTCGACTATTATTAATACAAAAAATAATTATAAATATGTTTTATAAAAATTTTTTTTTGTCACGTACAAATAAATGAAATAACAACTTTTGAATTGAAATGACGGAACACGTTAAAGTATAATAGCTCTGTTGCCGTTAGACGTTCAATACGATACACTTACTTTCGTTCTAGTGCTCGACAGTCTATTTTAGGAGTTATCTTGAAAATACCATTTTGACACGGTAGTATGTTTTAATTTGTATATTTGTATATGATGTGATGATTGTACAAGATCGATCAATGTATGTAATTGGATTTTATTTATTGTGCGCTAATGCGCTATTTATAAATGTTATCGGGTTATATAAAAAAGGCAAAAAAAAACCACAAAAAAAGACAAGAAAAGGGACACTTTAGCTGAGTATAATTCTACGTCAATGAAAATTAAATAGTTTGTGTACGATTTTATTTTTCCTTCAATTAATAAAATATTTGAAGTAAACCAAATATTATATTTATTTAATTCACGCCTAATATTATATTTATTTAATTCATCAAACCTAAAAGTAAGTAATTTAATAAAAGTGGTGTTCATATTATATGTATATATAAATGAATATATTAGCTATAGCCTATACTAGTATATGTATATATAAATGAATATATTAGCTATAGCCTATACTAGTATATGTAAGAAGGCCCACAATCGAACAACCCCGAGAGGCCCGCTAATGTTCTCGCCGGCCCTGTCCATGGCGTCAGGGCCGGATTTAGGGGAGGGCAATCGGGGCGACAGCCCAGGGGCCTCCACAAAAGAGGGGCCTCCACAATAGTGACTTTGGAAAAAGAATCATTCAAATTACAAATACACTGTCACCCCGCCGCGCCGTCCTGTCGAAAGTGGCCAATAGGATAAAAATAAATTTAACACTGAGTGCCGATGGGTAATTCCGTGAAATTCGATGTCACCAGCATGTTTGTTTATCAGTCAATCCGAACGCTCATTTTCAAAAATGAAGATTATAAAAATTGGCTTCGAACCACGATGGGACAAAACCGTCCATCAAAACTTTCTCTCCTGAGCATCGGAAGCGATTTATTTCGGGAACTGGATTTCAGCGAACTTATCAACGACTTTTCGGCGAAAAAAAGCTAGAAAGGTTCCGTTTTTTAACACTGAAATTTAATTTCTCGTTTCCGATTATAATTATATATCTGTTTGTTAAATACTAATAAAAGAAAAATAATTTAAACTTTGAAAAAAATTATTATTAAAAAACAGGGGGCCCCCACTCCTTTGATGCCCGGAGGCCTCTAGTCCTCTAAATCCGGCCCTGCATGGCGTATAGCTTATGAGAAATTGATGATATACGGCGGGTATACGGCCGAATCTAGCTCGTAATTTGACAACAAATATAAATAATTCAACTTGTGGTCATATTTACGACGTGATTCGGTATCCGATTATTATTATTTTTATTTTATGTTTTTATGAAAAATTCAAATTTATTATCATTTAACAACAACGTTTTTGCTGTCCAAACAGTTATCATCAATAACCATGGGATATTGTTTATTTATTTATCCATAGAGTCAACTTTACCATGGTCAATATCACGGTTGTAGTTAAGGCGCTATAGATGTAGTGCTCTAGTTGTAGATAATTTGGTTTCCCAACGCCGTGAATGTTATAGCGTTTTCCATCAGCTGACTGCACCCAAGAGGGGTCTACACGATCAAAACTTTACTGCATCAGTGCATCGCAACTGGACACGCTGCAGTGGTATCACTCGTACATTAATGTAGTGCAATTTAATTAAACAGATAGAAAACGCTATTATAATATCAATATTCGTAGACTTGATATTCTATGAGGTTTTGAAAGAATATAAGTGAAGTGAATATTGTTCGAGCGAAGTGAGAAAAGAAATTTTTTGTTCCAACCATATGATACTATATTACTACATGAAATAAGGCGTATTTTAGCAATACATCACTGCGTATCGTATACGATCAAGTATGGTGGCGACGACGCAGCCGTGCGGTGTAATAAACTGCAGGGTGTCTCGCGACGGAATCTAGGGCGTTCCTCCCCGTGCCCTTTCCTTTTTTTCCCCCCGATCGCGACCATTTCTATGTCTTCTAGTGATCAAACAATACGAAACACTTGAAAGAGAATATACGTACGACTCAGAGGAAATCGGCATTTTCGGAATAAAATCACACAGAATATACGTAGGTACAGTGAAAATTCCTCACCGGTTTCCAAACGTATTTCGTTAAATGGAAGTTCGTTATGATGAACGAGATGTACTGAATGGGAATTAAACGTTTAGAGTACATACGTAATTATAACAGAGCTGTGACTTAACCTTTTTGCGGGGTACCTCTGTACTTTAACACTCTATAACCTTAAGCTATTAGTCGAATGAGAAAAATTTTAATTTAAAAATGAAGATAAAAACTTTTTTATTTCGGAATATTTATAGTTGTATAAATATAGCGTTTTTCACGTAAGATAACTTTTTTTTTCTAAATTAAGCGGATAGATAAAAAATTACAAAAAAAAAAATAAATAAAAATAATATTCTTGACGTACTAATACATACCGTTTTAATAATTTTAAGAGTACTCGAAATCGCATAATAATAAAAAAAAAAAAAGCAAATGCATACATTATACAGGGTTAAATCGTGATCGTATGATAATCTCACGGAAACCCTATATATCTGTGCAGTGGTCATGGACTACACGTGTAGAAACAAATGTAATGGTACTTTTCCCACGCAATGCAGTGTACGCTCTAGATTTTGAAAATCGGTGGTTTGTGCAACACGGTCAAATTTCATAAAGTCGAAAAACTATATTGCTTGAATTTTACGATCATCCCCTAAGCAGACATTTTTGTTTTAAGTGATTCCAATAGAAGGATAGTAAAGGATAAAGAATTCAATAACTAGAAGATCAATAGATTTCTGCAAGTTTTTTCGATTTCTCCCGAATTCGTATTGACCGTATCGCGATGAATATCAATATGTTCTAATCGATTCGATTTTTCCAGCTAACGTCGTGACGTTATCCAGTCGATAATGTAACGAGCAGCTGTTGTTCGTTCGCGGTGAGAAAATCATCATTTGAAAAACAATTACGAGTTCGTTTACCGAGAAGTGCATTGCGATTATAGCCGATGGTGGCTTTTAATCAGGACTTTCTGTTTGAATTATATACAACATTTGAGTTTTAATAATGAAATGCTAATAGCAATAATAATAACACGAATTTTGATGTAGTTTAAGACGTGTAGTTTTTTCTTTCACGCCCTGGGGAAAAAATCACACAGATTTCATCATCGAATTCACTGGTTTTGAGGCGGAACGGAAAAAGTAACAGAAAATATAATACGAACCGACACGATAGGACGGACTTACGTCCCCCGTTTCGTGATGAACAGTACGCTCTATTTTCTCACAGCTTCGCGTACACGTACATAATACATATTATATATATATATAATTGGATCAGCGGCGAAGAATGCGGGTCTAAATTAAGAATTCGGAAGAGATATCGAGTCGTCCCCTAATCCAACTTTATATTGGGGAAAATAACCCTTGTGTCTGCCAACCCTCCGCCTCCGCTGCTGCAGTATCTCGCCCCCAGGATAGCTGGCCGAGAATTTTAAACACCGACCGACGACCCTTCGCGCGCGCTCACACACACACACACACACACACACACACACACACACACACACACACACACACACACACACACACACACACACACACGATTTTCGTGTGTAATGTAAAAGCGTCCGCAGTGCAAATACCGTACCAAAATTATAATAGACACCGTTTAATTGAAAATCTTCCAATCGATTTCTTCCCCTCGTGCATTATTCTCGTGTAACGCAAAATTTATCGATATCACGTGATGACAATAATAAAATGTCCAATGAGTCATCGAAAATTCACTCAAAAACACTTAATTAAATAAAATACGATTATTAAGAACTGAAATAATTATTTATAACTATCAGTAACTTTTTATCAATAAATAATAAAATCTCGCAATCAATGAAATCAATAATCATCAAAAAAAATAACCGATTGATTTAAGTAGGGCATGTTTATCTGGATGCGATTTGACGATCTACACGACCGACTGTCGGAGACAATAATTAACTACGTAATAAACAGTATAAAACTGTATGAATAGAAATTGCGTGATAGAAGTGTAAAATAATATTGTATACGCATAATATTGTTTTATAATATAATGCAAATAATACGTGACTGTTGTAAACATAAATGTTGAATGACTAAAAATCAGGGTACTATTCCGACCCGAACATTTTCCGAGAGATTATCCCCCCCCATTCGTGTTAAGACACAAAAAAATTTATCATCTAAAAATATTTTTATTGTTATAGTGAATAATGATTTATTTTAAACGCGTATAACATAAATCTGATTTTTACTATTATCTCATATACGTTTCACATAATATTATAAACTAATTATTTATCATATTAAGTAATTGTATGAATACTGTATTATGAATACTGCATCGTAGGACGACTTAGGACCGCGCGTATAGATTACCGCTATTATATTTCAAACTTTAATCGATTTATTGGGTTTTTTTTTTTTTTTTTTTTAATTATTAAAAGCCATTAAACGTTTCGACGAGTGCCTAAATCAAACGTTTATTCATTGCGAATTTTATTTAAAGCCCGATAGTCGGAGCCTGCGTATAAGAGCTATTCCACCATCTATGTATAATATAATATAATATTATATTTATATGGCAGGGGGGTAGGGCTTACGAATAACTCGCACCGCGACGACTGCCGCGAGTGCAATAGTATCAATATACCCGGCCGGGTATAGCAGCGCGCGGGCCAATACATTATATTACGACAATATATTTATTACACCTACCTACATCTGTTTATACGATAAAATAAATAAATTCGAACCCGCGAAACGTATCGTTTTTATCGACGCGAACGGTGTAAAAACGGCGAAGCGGTACAATTAATTAACAAAAAGAAGTATCGACAGCCGTTCACGAATTATCGCTTTGCCTACACGGGTATTGGGTTTGTCGTATACCACACACACACGCACACACGCTGGCGACCTGAACGTTCGAGTCGCCGTCGCAGTCGTTTGGTAATTGACTTTTCTTGTTGGAATTATACTAACGGCACGCCGACTCCCGTGTCCGCCGCGCGTCATAATCATAAATATGCCACCGTGCCGCGGAGTCGCGTTGTCCCTCCGGCCGGTCCGGTCGGCGGCCGAGTACTTATATTATAATGGTTTATTGGTTTTCGGGCCCGCACGAACGCCGGCGGATCGAAAAACTCCGAATAAATTTACTCGGCACCGATATGTGTACGTGTAAATATTATAATATACCTACACATAATACCTACCCATATTATAGGTATTGGGTTTGTGGGTACTTTAGAGCGTATAATTAATAAATTATCCGGGCGATGTGTTTGTTCGGCGCGCACGGTGGGCGCCGGCAGCAACGGTCGGGACCGAAGGGGGAACGAAAATAAAAATGAAAAAGAAAAACGAGAATATCGACGTCTCCTGCGGTACAAACGACCTCCGCCGACATCGGACGTTCGGACGTGCCTATTATTACGATGTATTGAGTTATCGGCTTGTCGGCCATCTTCCCCACCCCCAGCAACCTATCTGTTTTCCTATGTTAAAATGTTGGTTCGTTTGACTAATTTCCTGCAGATACAGTAAATATTGCAGCTGCGGGATCCGATAATGTGCTCTGTACGCGTACATAACGTAACGGATATCATAATTTACGGCGTATATTTCGTTTGTGTGTGTGTGTGTTGTGATACGCCTGTGTTTGTATGACGTGTATAATAGGCAAACAAATCGTTTATAATGCACACACACACACACACACACACACACACACACACACACACACACACACACACACACACACACACACACACACGCACGCACGCACGCACGCATGCACGCACGCACATTTATATACTTTGGAAAAATAACGATAGGCGGTAAACGGTGTATCGGAAATAATTCGGATACCATTTATAAATCGCCGGGTACATATACGTGGTTTTAAACAAGTGTTTGGGAATACAATGTATTATAAAAACGACAACGCGTCCATATAGTTATCAATACGGAATAATAAGTGACGTGGATTGTTTTTTTATTTATGCGTGTCGTATGAAAACTGACGAGTAGGTGGATCGTTCTCGTGTAAACGTAGGATTCGTATTTGTACAACGTTGTTTAATCTTTTGTTCGAACGCTGACCGTTCCGAACGTACATTTATGATGCGAAAATTATCGGTCGTATAAAAAATACAAATTGTTTCCCGAATACCTACTTGTTTCAGAAAACTTTTCATCGATTCAAGTGATTTTAATTGTTTATTCAGAGTTCCGTCCTTGAATGAAAAACAAAACTTTAATATTTTCAAAAAAAAAAACAAAATATCAAATCACCCATGTGATATTGCAGTGTTATAATTAATAGTATTTGCCATTTGACAAATCTAAAAACTTATAAAATCACGTATACGAAAATAATAATGTGTAAAATTTGATTTCGTTTTGGCGCAAATATAATATAGAGATTTCATTATTGTTTATTCGTTTTCAAAACTCAAGCCGACCGGAATAAGAGTGTACACGTGATAAATGTGATTACTTGTATGAATCACGTATTTGGTGGGGAAAAAAAGTAATAAAAAACCAGCAGATAGGTCGACGAGTGAAAGAAAAAAAACACCTTGACCATTTCTTACTATTACTCATCAGACTCTATTATTGCGTTATTCTAAAAACGAAGCGGTCGATGGGACAAGGACAGAAAAATAATATCGGGCACCTTATGCTCTCGCCTTTGAACACAATCGGCCTGGCTCTTTTGCAAAAAAACTCTGGTCGTCCGAACAACATACGACACGTCTTTAAATGTGTGATGATACGATTGTAAAGCATAAAATATTATTCATACTACGTTTGCGGCAGCCGAATCGTATCGATCGATATTACGTACGCAGTGCAGGTGTCGACGAGGGCCATAAACGACGGTGTTTTCGACTTTTGAACGTGAAATAGGTGCTAAAACCAATGGCCGTGGCGACGAAGCGCACATGGGACGTTAACCGCGTGCGGGAATGTGTGTGTGTGTGTGTGTGTGTGTGTGTGTGTGTGTGTGTGTGGATTCGAACTCGAGCTGCAGCAGCCAAGGGCCGATGGCGAAATTAGAAAACAGTCATTTGTTTTGTTATGCGCAGTAATAACTGTCGACGAGAGAACGTTATAGGAATGCGGTCGTTGCGTACGTTACAGCACGACCCTATAATACGTGCGCGTGTGTGTTGATCGTACACGTGCGCGTACGCAAACCTCCCTATAAATAAACAACCCGCTTGCATACCTATTAAACTTACTCTGGTGTTAAACGCCGGTAACAAAAAAATAAATACGCACACACATGCGGATTTGCATATTATGGGTGTGTGTGCGGCGGCGCGTGTTTCTGTAAACTTTGGCACCCTGCTCGACGTTCAACCCCGAGTACATCAAAATATATATATATATATATATATTTAATTAAGATCGTATTTTTCCAAGGTAACGTGAGGTTTTATTACTATCATTAACTATCCAGTGCACGTTGGTAAAAACTTGGAAAATATTATACTTTTTAAGCCATGTCCGTTTCTAAAACGTACGGTTACTGTGATTTGATGTTGTATATCAAATCACGATTCATTTCCACCGGTGGGTATTGATTATTACGTACATCGTAGTGTTATTTTTAAATTTTAGGGTTTTAATATTTTACGATTTGTCTTTACGAATGAAGTAATATTAACGATTAAAGCCAGTTTACAGAGTTTACATTTTAATTATCTGTAATCTTCGATTAGAAATTATTAACCCGTACCTACGTAAAGTAAGAAATGACACGGTATTTTTTTTCAATTGTATAAATATTACTGATCACAAGAGATTACCGTGAAAATTAAATACGACGTTCCTTTTTGTGTTTACTATTTCGTTTCATAATAAAAAATCACTAACAAAAAAAAAAAAAAAACGAAGACGAGACAAGTGAAATAGACAGTAAATAAACAAATATAAAATGTACTGTAAATTAAAAAAAAAACAACGATTATTCACTCGATATAGAATATAGAACGTGGTTTCGTAGCGGCTCATTTCATTAATTTTTTTTCCAAGACCTAAAAACTCCCCTCGTTCTCGTGTTTTCGTCACACGAAAACATTCGGAGCGGTTTCCTTTGCATCGCCGCACTCTCTTTGTTGGCTCACCGAGGGGGAAAATGTCCTTCCCCGAGATGAACAAGGAAAAAAAAAATAAAAATAAAATAAAAAACAGGTAATTAACTAGTAAACGATTCCGGTGGTAGAGGGGTAGGGGGGCATACAACACCACGTAGTATTACGGCCCCGTGTCCTTTTCATTCGTGCCAAATTCGGCTCTTGTGATCCTATTGTGCCCGGACGGTTGACGTTCCTATTATGGTGCAATGTTACCGAAAGTATATGGGGGGTCGTCATCGTCGCCGCAGTCTCGAATTACTCCACAAAACCCCATTGCAACCGGTTCGGGATTTTTTTTTCCCCGTTATTCGTCGCTCTCTCGAGCCTCGTACAACACACTCGCGTGTACCTTGTACGCATGCATATTATATTATACACGTCGTCGTGCGTACCACGTACGTATTATTATATTGTGTTGTGCGTATTATACGTCGGGACAAAACTCGTTGTGCGTTAAATTGTTTTTGACAAACGACATAATAGGGTGGTCGTTTGAAAATAATAATAATAATACTAATAATAATGATATTCCTTCGCGAAAAACCGTAATCGCCATCGATTACCCTTCCCCCCAAATAGTGTGGTTTACTTTTTCCAAATATTTTGGCTGCCGCGTAGACGTTATGTTTTATGATTTCGTCTGTTTAGGAAACGGATTTTTTGTCACGATAAAACTACACGAGTCGGCGATTAAAGTGATAAACGATTTTTATTCGACGGCATGACAAATTTCAACTATTTGTATGAAGAGGAATTCGCATCGAAGCTAGAAACGAATCCTTGGAAAAAAAATCTCACACCAATGTTTACCAGGACAAAATTTGAGCAAATTTATCAATTCTAACGAAATAAATCGTAATTTTTTTACAAATTGTACACATAAGAGTGAAAAAGTTTTAGGTTCGCGTGTCTCTATTAATTATTCATCGGTCCTTTATGTGACTTCACGAATCGTTTACAGAAGCTGCAAAACTCAACAAGATTTTCAGAAAATTCGTACATGAATTCGGTGACACGGTGTCATAAAAAAAAAACTCTGTTTTCATAATAATGATGATTAATTATTTCGTTTCGTTTTAGGGAATGCGTGTTAAAATACATTCATAAACGATCGCGTTTCGTAACTGTGACTCGTCATCGTACGTGCGTACTCAATTGCATTCGTGTCGTGCAGGCGTCGCCTTTATTTTCGATTATTAACACTACATTGACACACAAAGCACAGGCTAGTCGCGCACTGTAGTACTGCGGTGGTTTTTATGACTCTTGCCCACTCGATTTGTGTTTCAATTAAGCAAAGGCCAAAGTCAATTATTGTATTTCGTGGGCAGTAATTTCAACAAACGAGACTTTACGTTTTAATCATAGGGTTCCGCCATACAAGTGTTATGACAGTATTTTTTTCAATAAAAAACATACAAAAAAAAAGAGGAAAAGGCAGGTAATTCATTTACAGAAATGGTGACGTACTATTGTTGTTTTTATAACGTGGTTTTATAAGGATATAAACATATATAATAAAAATGATTAAAAGTTCTTGTAAACAGAACTATGTGCACCAAGACTTGAAACTTGAATGAAACTAGGTTATTTGGATTGTGAAAATATATATTATGTTGAATTTAGTATTTTGTTTTTATGTTTTTTTTTTTTTTTTTTTTTTTTTTGTACAACACTACCGCTCTTAAATAATGACTTTTAAATGAGTTCTTTTGTTTTTCAAAATTTTAATAATTTCGTTTGTATAAACTTTTAAGAAAAGTAGTAAATAATACTACAAATAACTACTTGTTCTTACATAATCAAAATTAGCTCAAAATTATTTTACGAATGTTAATGTTTGTCATTCCTGCTGAATTCGAATTAATAATAATATTCCACTATATAATTATATTACACATTGATATGTGAGAAGTGAGAGAGAAGCGCAATAAAATAGCTCCATACATTCTACTCGACTTATATTTCATTTAACTTTTATAAAAAAAGTTTAACAATTTAACAAAAATTTGAAATTGTCAATATGAAATTAAATTTCGATTATTATTTTTCGTAAGTTTCGATAATAACTTAGGTACTATTAAGTTAATCTCACTTGAAACAAAGTATCTATAGGTTTTACAATGTTATTTAACTAGTCAAAAGTTGCTTTCAGCCACCATATAGTTCAAAAATCACGTCATATAGGTAGTACTTTGAAAGGTAATTTTTCTCTATTCTTAATAGTTTCCCCAGCGTATACGAGAAAAACTACAAAAAATAAGTAAAACAATGATATTTATCGTGTTTTAAATTAAGTCAATTAGAGTTTAAATCCAGAGTTTCGATGTTCGAAACGTGACGGGAATGATATCACTTCGGCAAAATGTGAATTTAAATATAAATTCCGGGTCGACTTATCGGTTTTTCAATTTTTATTACACGGCCGCGGGCCGTTTCAAATTATCTACCGCGTTTGTATCATGGCTACGTCTTCGTCACACAATTATTGTTTATCGTATAATACAGTAACACTTTTAGAGTCGCTTTGCTCGTTGTCGTTTCGAGTGCAACAGTATTACACCTGTAGCGTATCGGAAATTATTCCCGATGCAAGAGCTACAGGAAAGTGCAACAAGTGCCGGTGTGCCAGCGGTGGCGCGAAAAACAAAAATGCCGCGGACGATACTCGGCTGGCGGGCGTGGGAACGCAGTCAGGGGCTGATCCCCCCGCTGCCGACGGCTGCACCACAGGTGGTTGTCGCCGAAGACGTCGGCGATAGGTCGGTCGCGACGTCCGCAACGTCTGAGGGGTCCAGCCG
The DNA here is from genome assembly GCA_027580255.1 of Therioaphis trifolii. Classification (NCBI taxonomy): domain Eukaryota; kingdom Metazoa; phylum Arthropoda; class Insecta; order Hemiptera; family Aphididae; genus Therioaphis; species Therioaphis trifolii. The sequence continues at coordinate 22,699,179 of CM050409.1, forward strand.
TAAGCGCGGGTCAGTTGCGGTCGAGGCTTCGGCCGCGGTACCGGCGAAAAGGACCCGGACGGACGACGCGGCGGTCGAACGGGACTCGTCCCGGACGTGCGCCGTGACGTTCCCGGCGTTGGCGTCGGGCCAGAAGCGTCCAGCAGCCGAGGGGGCGGCTTCGGCCGCGGTACCGGCGAAAAGGACCCGGACGGACGGGACACGTCCGGGACGGTCGAACGGGACACGTCCGGGACGGTCGAACGGGACATGTCCGGGACGTACCGCGTGACGTTCCGGCGCGCTGTCGGCGGTATGACGCCGGGGGCCGCGTCGCTGTTCCCGGTCCCGGAGTTCCCGACGATCCCGGTGCCGCCGTCCGCGCTACCCGAGCCCCGGGTAACCGTTATGACGGACGTCGAAAACGGCGGCAGGGTGCACGTCGTCGTGGACCGACACTTGGCCGGCTCGGCGCTGTTCGAGGTCGACATGTCGCTGCACTGGTTGTCGCAGGACGACGACGACGACGTCGTAGTGTACTCGAACGCGCGGCAACGGTTCCCGGCGTACAGGGCGCCCGTGCACGTTAGCCTCGCCAAACTGCCGCCCCGCCGGTTGCATTACGTGGCGATCCGAGGGCTGATGGAGAACGGCCGCGGATGGACGCCCTACAAGGTCGTTAAGTTGCCGTCGAACTGTTAGCGCGTTCCCGTGGCACACGTCGACTAGTCGGTAAGTATTTATCTACAATCGACTACTTTGCGTAAGACGTCAATATCGCGGATAACATTTCGAACGAAATATCTGCAGTAATGATACGTTTATTGCTTTAGTGAAACGATTCTGAGAAAAACTTCAGTATATACAAATATGTCGATTGCATATTTTACCGTTTTCAAGTTAACTGTCGGTAGGGTTTTTTTGTTTTTTTTACGAAAACCGCTTAAAGTTTTTCAAGTCTGACTAACGAAACGTTTTCATTCCACCGAAAGACTATATTATATACATTTTTCTGTGTTTATCCAGAGTTTTACCCAATCGGAAAATTAAGAGTTACGCCAACACTCACAAAAGGCGCAGTACGGCGACTGTACTGGCAGCCAACAGTGGGCTGGCCCTTATGGGCGCAGTACTGGCCATAAGGTTATCCAGTACTACACCAGTACTGGAAAACCAGCACTTTTAGATTAGTCCTGATCTAGTACTGGCATATTACGGGTCACGATCAATATGCGCTAGCAAAGGCCAGCTAGTGTTTCTCGTAGATGTGCCAACATTGGTGGAGTACTGGCATTTTACGGCCATTGTTTTTATTTCAAGCAAAGTCAAACCAGTTTTTGTCGTAGTTGTGCAAACGTTGACGGAATACGGGCATATTACGGGCCACGATCAATATGCCAGCAAAGGCCAGCTAGTTTTCCTCGAAGATGTATCAACGTTGGCGGAGTACTGCCATTTAACAGCCTTTGTTTCAATTTCAAACAAAGGCCAGCCAGTTTCAAATAAATCCCACTGTGAATTTCACATAAATTAAAATGAATGATTTTATTTTAAATTCGCGTGGAAATATTATGTTGTGTAATCGTAACCATTGTCACAGGATTCTGGGTGCTGTATTTAATGTTCAGGGTGTCATTGATCGAAACGTTATCACGATAACCATTAATCGTTTTACCGTTGTGCGACTGCTACACATGCTTTATTGCTTTTTTTTTTCTCGCGGTCGCGTCAGGCGGACAGGTCATTTGCCCACGCCGTCTTCGGAGGAACCGCTTCGGTTCTGTCTCGCGTGCGGCGGCTGCGGCGTCGGAGCTCACGAAGACGATGACCGGACGCTCTGTTTCGTGGGGTGAAACAAGAGGAGGTCGCGGTGTGGTGGAGGAGGAGGAGGAGGAGGAAGCCACCATCGGTTCGACCGGTACGGATGGTTCGCGACCACGGACCCGCGCCAGGCCACCGCGAGAAGACGACGCCTGCGACTAATAAGTCGGCCAACGAAACGCCCTACAAAGTACAAACATAAGCGATGAAATTATTTTTGGAGCGAAAAATTTAAATTTTACTATGACAATAAAATGTTTCATCTTGCTCACGTCGTTAAGAAGAATTATTCGTTTTGTATCTGCAGTGTTTTGCACTTATGCTCGGTAAATCGCGATTATTATGAATTTATGAATAATTTGTTTGAGAGAATGAAATACCTTCATAGCAATATGCTTTATATTTTTAATCTAACCCTTTTCAATGAATTAAGAAAAAAAATCAAATGTATTTTCAAAGTCCTGTTTTTCACCCAAAAGTTGTCGAATTTTTACGGAACACTTGAAAAGTATGGTTAAACTGTGGTTGATATTTCACGTTTCGAGCTACATTACTTTCCGAGTTATGAATGAATGAATAAAATCGGTTTTGTGAAACGTCGTTGACGGAAAATTTTACCGTTTTTACTTCGTTTTCAGTAGTCGTTTCACGTCTGGAAAAATAATCGAGAACAGAGAGAGATTACTTCTTTGGTGTATCAATCAGATGAAATGTCTGATAGAAAAGAACCTACCGACGATTGGACTTAAAATGAAAAACATGTAAATGGTATATTTTTATAAGGTATAATATGCGGACATGCGGATGGCCGGCGTCAGAATAGGCAATTATTGTAACAAGCGATGACTGGAAGCAGTGTTGAATATAGACGATATCATTATTCATCAATCGTAGTTTACACGGTGCTAGTTTACTAGCTACTTATAGTTAAGCTAGTTCGTTCTCTAATAGTAAAAAAGTATTGTCTAGTTGAGTGTGCCAGTAAACTAGCAAACTATTTTGATCGTATTCTAGTTTACGAGTAAAGTAGAAACATTTCAACTTTACTAGCAAACTAGCACGCAATTGATTATTTATCCGACGCGAGTAAAAAAAGTATCATGTGATTGGGCACTAGTTGTTTATTAAACTCGCAGTTTGTATTTCCCCGTCAGCGAGTTTGTGAAAACACTAAAAACGATACCGAATATTCATTATTCAGTTATATTATAATAAGACCTGAATGAATCTCCCGTTGCTAAAAAACGTGATGTTAACTCAAGTTTTAACTTGGCCGGTAGTGCCGTTTGCATATTTGTATCTTGCTTTTTTATCATGCTTCTAGAGAGACCAGAGCCGCGTTTAACAAGAGGGCAATCGCTCCGGGGCGGCAAATTTTCGAGGATCAACATAAAATAAAAAATATATAATCATAATTTTTCTTGTCATACTATCAATATAAGTACGACTGTGTAGTTATAAATTTATAATACATATAATTTCGTTTATAAATACATTGAAAAAGCTGCAGTCTACTGCTGCATGTCACCAGATGATAAGAATTAAGAACCTATTTTTTATTTATTTTTTTTTTTGTAGTTGTACTGTTATCGTATAAACTACTTTCCTTATTACTGTACGCTTTTTCCTCGAAAATAAACCATCATTTTCCTCGTTGAAACGATTAAAAAGTTATCAAAAAGGAAAAAATGTTATCGCTTTCAATATTAAAATTGATAAAAATCAACCGTCAACTCCTTAAGTAAAGAAGAAGAAGCTCCTAAATAATCTCTGTTAGGAATCCATTTTTTTACCCATAATTTCTTCTTAGTTTTTTCTCTTCTTTCAAGTTCAATTTTTATTGCGGTTCTCAGAAAATGTATACACGCCAAAACAAATTTGTTCTCCATGGTAAAAACACAAATATATCATAAACTTAGTATGGATAAAAAAAAAATTAAATCAAACAGCATTGGGTACTTCACGATGACCAGTCATGAGACTGTACTAGTAGCACTATACAATTTTATTATATTTGTTAAAATTAAAAATATTATACACATATATATATATTGTGGTTGTACTTACTACCTACTTATCCAATAAACAACACATTCACACTATCATCAATGTCCTATGTATGTGTAGACTGAAATTGTTTTGATGGATATTTTTTAGGACCACAAGCTTAAATATAACTATATAACTTCATATTTTGTACTCTAAACAATTAACACACTACCTATCACCAATCACACATATTATTTAAACTTTTTCGATAAACAATAATTATTAATTAATATTATATAGTAAGTAATAACTTAATTCAATACCATTTAATTAATATATCATTGTTAAACAAAATCTAATAAAAATTTAAAAAAATTTAAAAAAATTTAAAAAAAAATTAATATATCATTTGAAAGTATAATCTGTAACTTACAAAAAAAAAAAATTGTATTGTTATAGCGAAATAATTACATTGTATGTACATAATGAATAACGAACTTACCTAAATACATAAATCTTAAAACCATCAAAAACTTGTGAAAACCAGTAACGAATCCAGAAATAATCTAGGGGTGGGAGTAATTAAAATTTTTCCAATGCTAAATTAATTCTTATTCAATTGAACAGTTTTTAGTCTGCCGGGCCAGATTGGTTTACTAGTTTTAAAAAACGAAGGACTGATTTGTCCAGAGCTTGCGCTAAAGAAATATTAGAGCTGCACTTACAGTTTTACAAAAATAAATAAATTTGATGCTCGCTTCGCTCGCACATAAAAAATAACACATACTATCATACATATTAAATAATATTATATTATACGTCATAATGTAGACAACGGCCATGACCACGGTTTTAGAACCGTTTTGTGACCGTAGTTTTAATCTTTTGATAATCATAGATAAATATATTTTATTATCAATGTTTTAATCGTAATTTCTAATAATTTCAGTAATTTCAGGAAACAAAATATCAAATGGTACCTATTATGTTACAAGCTCATAGACATTATATAAAATTAATTAATAAAAATTCAAATCATAATATGTTTCGTGAACTGCACAAAATTTAAATAAGAACTGCACATTTTAATTTAGAACTGCACATTGTACGCACAACTGCACATTAGCGTAAGCTCTGAATTTGTCCATACGAACTCCAGAAGCGACAAGTCTTACTCGAGCATCTAGTTTTAATCAAATAAATTTAATAAAATGTTCAAAAGAGAAACCAATAGTGTTAATACTCGACAATCACGAATCACATTTATCTATAGAAGGTCTGAATTATTGCAAAGAAAATGGTATATCATTGTGTTATCGTTTACACCCCACTGTTCCCACAAGTTAAAACCATTAGACAGAAGTGTTTTCGGACCACTTAAAAATACGTCAATACCACGTGTGATTCGGGGATAGCTAATAATCCTGGAAAATTGATGTCAATATACGACATACCTGGTATTGTTATGCAAGCATTACCACTTGCTGCTACACCGACTAATATTTTTCGGGTTTTTATGTTTGTGGAATATATCCATCGAATTTTTTCTATTAGATGTCTGTCTTAAAGACAAAACAGGTTTTTAGTTCTGTTATGTATTTACTTAAAATTTGATTACAATAATTGAACAGCATTTTTTTTTTATCGTAACAGTAAGCCAAATAATGAAGTATTTGTTTTCATTTTTTAGTTTTTTAGTTATTGATATTTATTTTTCATTGGGCCAAGTATTTAAGTACCCATATTACTATACTATTTTATATGAAACCTGTTATTGTTGAAGAGTTTTGCGATTAATATTTAATTTATTCAATATTTGTGAAGATGACGTTGGCTGTATAAATAATGTAACACGTCACAGTAATATTCCCACGATATCTATAAACATGTTTTTCTTCCGCACGATTAAGGGGATAAGTGATAGAGACTTTTCCAAAAAAAAGAAATTACAAAAATAAAGTCTTCCAGATATATTCATAGCTTTTATTTATTTTTTCAATTCACAATTAGACTTCCTTACTCTCCTAAGAATACTAATCACACGTGTAATTGCGTTGATATTACTAGTCGTTTTAATATATCACTCCAAACGCCACACGCGTTAGGTTAGTTAAAAACGTACCTATAAGATAACATTTTTTTTTAAATAATTTATTATTCTCACGGGTATACTCGTATATTTTATTGTAGGCGCACAAGTGTCATTTAAACCTCGATGTTAATCTTCGAAGACTTTGAAAACATTAGCAATAATTATTAAATATTTTGCAAAAATGACGTTTGTTTTAACCGCAATACGTGAAACTAATCCTTTGAAACAGTTCGACGTGATTATTATTCATATAAATTTATCATTGGTTACGCAAATATTTATATACTTATTTCATGGATATGGTTTTTTTCTTCAGATAATATGATATAATAAATTTCCACCGTTTTAAATTAATTCTGCCACGAGAAAATATCGTACGCCGAGTGCAGTATTCTCAGTTAAATAAAGTCGCATTATTTTCTAAATTAATAAACGAATTCCTTGAAATGATTTATAATTAAAATCGGAATCGGACGTACACGATCGTTGAAAATAATATGCCAATTTAATAGAAATCGAAACAAATTGAAATAAATCATAAATACCTGATTCAAACCTGTACAGGTATGTATTATGTACCTATAAAATATATTGTTTGATATTTTATAAATTATTTAATTTTAAATAGGCACGTATCTTCTTAAGTGTGTTTTTTTTTTTTTTTAATGCAGAAATACCTGTAGATATATAATATTATACAGAGTGACCTATCGAGATTTACTAGAAACTCCCTTCTTAACCGAAATAATCACATTTTTTTTAAGACTTACATGGCTATAACTATTTACTTTACAGTAGTTAAATAGTTAGGAAAGTTTTTTTGAAACTATTTGACGATTAACTATTTATTTTATAAGTTTTGCGAAATTCGAAAATAACCATTTTGGAATTTTTTTTATATTAACGGTATAAATTCTTATTTTTATAAGCTTACAATTTTAATTAGTTTCTAAAAAAAAAAATTGTAAATTGAAATTTGTTGGGATGATATTTATCAGTCAGTACTTAGTGAAGTAATAAAATATGAAGCAATTATTATTGCGAAATGACAAGCTGATAAAAACTTTAAACTATAGAAGAATAACGATACGATATTAAATAATTAAAGCAATTTTCCGGAAAACTAAAAAAATAATAAAAATCATCAAGTTAATGCAGAAAAAAAGTTGAAACCCCAATATTTTCCGAAAAATGAACCGTGTAAAACAGCCATCTTCAAATTTTTTGAAAAAAAATTTGCATCGAAACATTTAAATCAATTAAAATATTAATTATTTGTAGTCCTCTGATCCTTTGTTAAAAAAAAAAAAAACACGCATCGTTTCTTTACGTTTACGACGGAAGATATTGCTCTGTGAACACCTCGGTGGGATAATTCGTATACGATGATATTTTATATTCACTCGACGAATACTGAAAATATTCCGCCGCGAAAACAGTATTCGTTCCGACGGCCTTGTTACGACGACGTAACGAAACGTGCAAAGCGTGTGTGCTTTGAACGTTGAAATAATTACAATTCAATTTTCGCCCGACGAACGGCGGATTTTTTCTCGGTGTCTGACTCGTGTCCGACGACCGCGGCGTTGATACGACCGTATGGCGGAAAGGGTAACTCGCGTGGAAAAATCACCGAACGTCCGCGTACACGACCGGCTCGGCGCGAACCCGAGAATATTATTTAATTATAATAATTTAATGGGCACTCGTGTCGGCGGTACGCGCCACCGGCTGATATTTGATTGAAAAACGATATGTGTATTAAACACCGATGTTATCATCTTTATTTTGTATTTTGTTTTTTTTTTTTTTTCATCGCCGGCGAGGAACGGTACGGAGCAGCATCCGTTTTATTATATCGCAACGCGGTCGGATCCGCTTACGTGTACATTATATACTATCAAGACGTTCATCTGACAAGTTATTAAATAACTTGTATTGCTCGAGGGAAATTAATGCATAATGTAAAGAAAAAAAAAAAGGAATAAAAACACCGGACGGCATTTAATGCAAAGCAATAATATTTAACATTATTTACACTACATTAATCGAAAATTAATAGGTACATTATTATTTATTCAAACATTTTTTTCTCCCGATACACCTTAGCCCATAATACACACCCACGCGTGCATGCATACGATTTACACACACACACACACACATTCACGCACACATTCTCGCTCGGTTTTGCATTATAAACTGAAATACCTCGTAAAATAAATTCACCATGAAGTAGAGGGTTGTTGTGCATTTAATTTTAGGATTTAATGTGTCGTTACACCTACATAGTTGATTATTTTCGAGTGTAAATGTGAAGATCTCTACTACTTTTGCACCGATTCAATTATTAAAATTTAACGACCTGAGCTAATTAGTCGATATGAATTGTTAAAATCTTTAAACGGTGTTGTTAAATCGCCGTGTTTATAATTTCGTTTCAACGGTACCCATCCGACGACGTTTTGGGCGTATACGCGAGCACCGGTTTACTAATTTATCGCAGGTACTCGTACACCGTACGAATATTATAAACGCGCCGGTATACGCACGTATACATTTGAAAATAGGACGAAAGTGAAATAAATGATGTTAAAAAAAAAAAAACGTCGATATCATTATCATTGACCGGGTTTGATGGAAAATTATGATCTGTTGATAATCAATAATAATTTTCATCACTGGAAGACAAAAATACGTTTTCTATAGTACCTAAATAATTCACGAAAATAATAATTATTAACATCTTCTTTATAAGGGTGACTTTTAAAGTTTTAACTACAGCTGTTTACGATAATTGTTTTTAAGACGATGATGAATCGTTTATATAGATTTTACTTAATTTTGAAAGTTTTTATAAACGTACATTGTTTAGGTATTTTTTAGGCAATAAAAAAAAAATATGTTTACGAAATAATAATACTATTTTTTTTATAATCGATTTACGTTGTATAATAATTAGAAAAATTTTACTAAGTAGCTCAATCATAAAGCCAATAAAGTTCGTAGTTTTTTTTTTTTTATTTTTATGTTTGGTCATCTAGCAAACAACGGAATGGCAAAACCATCCATTGTATACCCATACCTTGCTACCTACATTATATTGTTCGCGCTTAATTTTTTAATTTTTTTTTTGTTTTTTATTTAAATAATCATAAGAAATAACATAATACATACAATACGTTATATAATTTACAAGATTATCTATCTCTTTAAGCTATTGCTTGTGCTGAGATAGAGAGTAATAAAAATTGATAAAATATATGACCAATATATATGATTAATATTATAATAGAGAAAAGAAAAATTTGAACATTAAAATTATTCTAAATTTGAGTGTACATATTTACATTTACAATTTTATTTTAGTATTACATATTCATTAACACTGAAAATAATAACATATGATTATAAATAATTACCTATGATTAAAGCGTGGATTTGAATGCGATTTATACATTTATCCTGAATTATCGTATGTAGGGATGGGTATCTCTGCAGAATTTAAAGCATGGTAAAAATACAAAATTTAAAAAGCCGGTAAGATAAATGTGGTGGAAGTACGTCTTTTGTCCCTTCGTTTCACGGACCGGATAATGGCTACGAGAAGTTTTTCCATCATCCTTTCGGCCTTCGGAATAGATAATGGTGATGGTTGTATTGAATTTTAAAGAAACGATAAATTATTTCTTTTGTGAGACGATTCGAAGCTAAGGTTCAGACGGTTCAGTGTATGTATATATAATATACACCGTTTACATATTTTAACCGTTTTTAGTCCAATGATCAAAAGATTTTTTTTTTTTTTAATCCTAACCTTATAAAATAATAAACACCTCTTTAAAACGTATAGATCCTTCGCTTCACTCGAAATCTAAAGTGTATATAATTAATAAGTGATCATTTACTATTTTGTGTTTTACTTATTCTCCCGTGTTCCACTACAATATGCACACATTATATAATGATTAAGTGTTTTGTTTGTGACTATCGACTATAGTATCATACTGCTGTATTCTGGTTTTAAACAGGTATGCATTTTTACTATATTTTTGAAATACGTTAAAATTTGAATGTATTTTGTACTTAAAATACACAAAGTAATGTATTTTACTCTTTCCTGGTTGAATGATTTACCAATAGAAAGTATAACATTGGTCTCATGGTATATAAATTGAAAATATGAAACTTGTTTGCGTATATTTCGATAATATTGTCCTTTTTAATGATTTATTTTTACGACAGGATTTTTTTTCGTCGATCTGTGTATGTAATACAATTTTTAATCAATATGACTATTTTTTGAATATTGAGTATTTCATATTTTAAGCCACGTTTAGGTATTTATAAGTTTTTTTTTAAAGTTTTCAAATGTTTTCAAAATAATAATCACGTATTTTTATATTTTTATGCATGTTTGATCATTTCAAAGCATATACAAGAACTTTTAGTGCTCATACGTCTGTTTTTTAAATGCATAAAAATCCGCGCTCTACCTAATTATGATATAGTCCCGTGCCAGGAATTAATGTGAATTACGGTCAGTTAAAAATGTTGATTTTCGAAGAGACGAGTAGCTGTGAAATAAAAACCGTACACAAACGAAAACGAATCGCGGAGGTTCTTGAGCAGACACAGCTTCAATATTAATATCACCACGACAGTTGGTAGGAGGGTGCCGGCTACGTCCGGCGGGTGGCACCAGGTATAAAGCAATGGCGAGGTTAACTAAGTTATAAATCATTGTTTTTATTGTCCACTATCTCGAACACGACGAGTTGTTTACTCGTGCCCGTGTATTAGAATAATAAAAAATCATTTTATTCAGACCTATTAACTCCGAACCGAACGTGTGTGCGCACTTACTTTTTAATCTTTAGTTTTATTGTTATTTAAAAACGAATTATGTCCCTCTCGCTCGCTCTCATTAATAACGATAATAATAATAATAATAATAATAGTAATAATTATCGACTCCGCGGAAGGCCGTCGTTGGATTATCGTTTTTATTTCATTCCGTCGTCTCTTCTCTCTCTCGCTCTTTCTCTTTCTCTCTATATCTCTCTGTTTTATTCTCTTGTCCGCCTTACGTTCCGTGGATTTCGAGAGTAGGCACACGGGTTTCAATAAGTCGTGAACATAAATTATCATCTATACAAACATGTAATAATATTAAAATGCGCATTTGGAGATATCTACTACACACGTCGTGTTCGTATTTTGTATGCGGCGTACACGCGAGAGCGCTTGTGTTCTTGCACGCTGGACCCACCTGTCTTCGGGCTATTTGTTTATCATAAAAATGTAAAATATATATATATAAATTAATATTATTGTTCGTCGAACCGATGTTCACATATTATACGATACGTATTCGTATATCCGTCGGAATAATATGTTCATTAACAATATTTATTTACCTCCGTGGACCGGATCAACGAAGTAATATACAACTGCTGGTAGCTCGGCCACGTGTTTTATTACTGTGCACTGCTATTAAATGACGATTATTATTATCTTCTGATTTCAATATTATTATCTATGAAATTTCCTCGTCCGAAAGAGGATCGGTGATTCCATAACACACTTCTATTGCGTTTTTGGTAGTGGCGGATGTTATTAGTTTTTGCCCTTTAATTCCAGATTCCGTGTGAAGAAGCGAAGGATTTATTGGTTTCCACAACGGTGTTTATGTTATATTTCTTTCTGAAACCAATTTTTCGGGTATTAGACTTCGTCCGAAAGTTGCGTTCAACCCCTCTGAAACGGCTTCCTCTAAGTACTTTCAAGAGGTGATTTTTCTCTATTATCAAAAGTTTTCTCCGATATTCGGGGAAAACTTTCGCGAAAATGGTAACATGTACTATAAATGAGACTGTCTTGAGTTATTTAATCATAGCTTCATAAGAAACGCAACTGAAATACATCGACTCATGCTGAACGTATGCATATTGAATAAACTGAAACGTTGTGTTGTAGCTAACAATATGTCAAAGGGCAAATATTTAATATATTTTAATTTTAATAGTACAGTTGTTTTTTTTTTTTAATTACTGTTTTATTTTTTATTTTCATGAAGGTCAAATAAAAGTGTACAATTCAATGAATTTTTAACAGATGTTCTGTCGAGAAATTGTCCAGTGTCCACAAGTATGTCTATCAAACAGTGAAAGAGCTATAAGGAATCCTATAAAACCAATGGCTAAAAATACTAAATTAAAACTAAAATACGAAAACAAAATACACGCATAATTTATGTTTTACTGTATATACGTAGCAATAAAAATATTTCATACACACAAAATTAACGTGAACAATATTTATTTATTTATTTAATCCGAAAAAAAATCTGTTCTATTCTAGTGAATGAAAAACAGTTACATCAGGTTTTAATTTTATTTTTTTAGTATTTCAATATTTGTGTGTGGTACATCCCACTGCTTTTTATTTTATTTTTTTGTTAACACGTACGTGGCTGTTATTAAAATGACAGCCGCTTAAAATAATATTTATATTACCAGACAGATTTTTTTTTTTTTGGGCGGATGAGATTTGATTTGATGATAATAGTAAAAGTCATGTGCGACGAAAACATCACCGAAAAAAAGAAGAAAAAATTGTTAATTTTAAATATTATGTTACTTTTTTATTTAAACATTTTCCTTGACAAAACGTTACTATTTGATTTAGAAAATAAAAAACAAATAATCCAATGCAATAAATCGTATCAACTAATTGTTTTTTCAAATAAATCATTAATTTTAAAAACGAATTGTAATAAGTTAAAAAAAAAAAAAAAAAAAAATGAAATCAATATTTGCACAAACCAATTAATTAACTGTTTGGAATTAATATTGTTTGCTGTATTTGAAACATAATTCAAATTTAAAATAGAAATTAATTTTAAATGGCATTCTTAAAAATTTTTCAAAGCAGCATTTATATTCCTTTTAATCGATTTTAAATTTAAATTAGTGAAATTAATTACGTTGTTATAACGGTCTGTTGTTTCGTGATGCTTGGGCTAGAAAAAAAATATGAATTGTTCATAAATCTGTTATTACCACTTTTCAAGTATTTTTTTACGCCGTTTGTGGTGTATTCCAACAATTTGATATTTAAAAAAAGAACATACTTCGCACCATGGGGCATTCTTTGCTCCTCGGGCAAGATAATAGGGACGAGAGTGTAGCATTTTAAAGATATGATATATCATTTCTTCAGTTGAACGATTCCGAGCAAAGCTACAGAATAAAAAAAATTTATACCATTTATATATACAACCGTTTGTAATTAAATTATCGGTATATTTTTTTTTATCTAACCTATTTAGAGTTTTCTCGTTTGATTAATGAGAAATTCTTTTCAACCAAAAGATTCAAAACACGTTTTTTTATCTGTATCCAAAGTTTTGTAATGATGGGATGGGCCATTTTTTCAAATAATCATTTGAAGCGGAAAATCGACATAAAAACAATCGACTCCGTGAATGTTTTTTAAGAATTTAGTTGAACGCTTATCAAAAAATTACCGAATCATAATTTTTGAATTTTTTTTACTATAGTCAGTGAAGTACGAGTATAATATGAGAAAAGTAATATTACATTTTTAGAACTTTCAGTGTCAAATATCAAACATTTTATTAGAGATAAACTTAAAGAAACGAGGTGTTTACAAAGTTCTATTTTTAGTTAAAATGTTGTCAAACAATGTAGTGATATGCTATTAATAGATGTATATGGTGAAAATTTCAAGTTTCTAGTAATATCACTTTTCGTGTGACGTCTAAATAACTAAAATCGATTCTGTGAAAGTGTCGTTTATGACAAGCGTTACCGTTTTTACTCGGTTTTTCGATAGTTTTCCCCCGCGCGTATAGGAAAAAACTACCAAACAAGAGGAAAAAAAGTATACCCTCGAAATACCGTCTACACGCGATTACCGATCTACAGAGTTATTGCTGGATGAAACTTTTGGACAACCGACAAAGTCGAGGGTGCCAAAAAGCGTCTGCGGAAAAAAATAAAACAAACATCGTTGTGAAACCAGTAGATCCTGCGCTTCACTCGGAACGTAAAAACGTATAAATTTACGACCAATGCGATCGAACGACGTGTCCTGGCTGATTGACTGACTCCACGTTAGACTCTTTAATATTGTCGTCCGTTTCGATACGTGCCTACTCGTTACGCCGCACACAGAATGTTTCCTACACAACGACGCCTTCACGGCAGTACCGTGCTGTACGAGAATGATAAATTATCGCGTTCCAATTTAACACTACCTACTGTTTTCAATATTATATATATTATATTTAATTCGTGATACTTATCGTACCTATTACGTCGTGTGGTCAAGAAAATATTACTCGGAGAGTTTATTTAATACGACGACGTTATCTATTTACCATCTTTATATATAATATTTATTTACATAATATACATGTTTTTTTACGTGATATTATTATTGTTCTCACGTACAACGGTAGTAGGTAGTCGTGTCCGCGACGCGTAAAGTCAATCGACGTATTTCCGCGGTTCCTGTTTATTCGCCATGCCACGTGTAGCTCACGTTTTTCGAGCAAATACAAAAAAAGAATCGAACTCTCGGCCAGTGGCGGATCTGAAGCTTATTTAAGGGGGGTGGTGGAATCGGTATCCTGGATTCTTAATAAACAAGGACGTAACTGAAAACGTAATGAAACTTACAAATTTATTACAAAAAAAATCCCTAGGGGGTGGGCGATCGCCACGTCCCCCCCCCAAATCCGCCACTGCGCTCGGCGCATCGGTCAAATACGGCGCGATATTCGATTCGACGAAATATGGAATTTTCGACGAGAAGAAAATTTAGAAATTCAAAAACTACCCACTCGAAGTTTTAGAATCGATTAATACCGTCTATTAATAACTACTATTGCGCGACGACAGCGGAAAACGTTTTGATTAATTTTTCGTAAACAGGAACACATTAAAAATAATGGTTTTCGTATTCGTATCGGCACGTCGATTATTATAATACGCCTACGTGGTAATCAACGTGCTGATCTACAGCGATCAGCTCGTCGAAAATAATAATAATAATAATAATTATTGTCTCGTTAAAATCGATTCGATCGTCCGTCCGTCCGTATAGTTCTTGCTTATTTCGTGCATTATTAAACAGAGCCGGGCGACGACGTTTACGTCGTAGGTACACGACGTACACGTTCGATTCGGCCACACCTATTACGTTTTTTTTCTCTCGACAATTTTTATGTCCGTCATAAACATAACGGTCACGGTGGAATTCTCCGCGTTATCCGCGGACGTTTATTTGGCGACGACTACTATTACGAGTTGTCGCCGTCGCGTCCCTGTCGTCGGCACGTCTCGACTTTGTTATTTATTCGTGTTCTCTGTCAATTAACGAATCCGTGTTTGCGTTTTGTCCTCGCGCAGAATGCTATTTGAGTTTTTAACGAAACGACCGTATTGGCATCGAGGTGAGATGAAAAAACTAGAAACCGATTATTGTCTTTTTCGCCGCCAACAGAGGTTTTTATATATTGTATTATTAATCAGTGATAATTTCCGAATGATTCAAATTAAACCGAAAAAAAAAAATATATAATGTAAGTGCAATCAAATAGAGTTGATTTCATCAGAGTAAGAACGGAAATAACCGTCAAATTATGTTTAAAAAATAAATAAAAACTTCTTTGTCAAATACATGGAACGGGTTGAAAAAAGGTCGTTTGCATGAAACAAAATATATACTAAACTAATTATTCACATATTATCTGACAAAATGCTACGCCGGATAAACTATCGATTTTTCAGAGACATTTCGTATATTTTATTGTGTAATTACAACGCAGCAATATTTTAAGCGTGTCTTACTTTAACACCGTCTCAGAACTCGTAATCTAATACGGGAGTGAATGACTTTTGTTTCAGTGCGACGATTTTTGACATGATTCCGTCGGTGCACGGGAATGAGTTAACACGTACGACAAGAGTTAATATGAGCACCGTCAAGTTTTTTGGCAAGCAATATGACCAACGGAATTTAAACATGACTTTAAGTCGTTCAAAAGAAAAATCCTATTGGAGTGTTATTTATTTATTTATTTATTTTGACAGAGTTTGTTTGTGAATGGAAAATGGCAGAGAAACTAAAATTCCGCCTTTAATAGGAAAAATTTACTATCCTGAAAATCAACTTCAAATTCGACCAATAAAAATAGTACTTTTAATAATGTGCCGACTGATGGTGAAAAACTGTATAACTGTACTAACTACAGCGTTAAATAACCCTTGTATTGATAATACTCGAATTGTAGTAATAATATCGATTTTTTGAAACCCCTGAGCTGGGGTTAAGTATGCACATTATTCATTTTAATTTTTGAATAATTCGTTTGATGTATAATTTTATGTGCTGAGTGAAGCGAAAGATCTATTGGTTTTACAACGATTTATTTATTTATTTTTTTCTATTAACAATTTTTGGTACTCATAACTTAGTCCAACAATTTTATTCAATAACTTAATAGATAAAAAATTCAAATTAAATACTATGTTGAGGGTTAATTTACTCTTCTTTCAATAGCTTATCCAGGTGTGAGGAAAAACTGTCGAAGCCGTGTAAAAATAGTAAAATTGGCCGTAAATGACGCTTTCATTGAATCGATTATAGTTATTTAGTTATTACTCCAAAAGTAATGTTGCTAGAAATTGAAAATGTCTCTATGTATTAATTATTACATAACTATACATTGATTTACGAGGAATTCAAAAAATTGAGAACTTTTGGACAAAAATATAATTTTGAAAATACCTCGTTTTTAAGTTTGTCTCTAATACGATTTTTAATATTTAACAAAATTTTTTGAAAATTGAATACTCGTATACATAACGAACAATACCGTTAATTTTTCGAAAATCATTACTCAGTATTTAAAATTTTTTTTTTTTTTGTAAATGTTTAAAACGTAAATAAAATTATCATACTTATTATGTACCTATATAAATTTCTTCTTTGTTCAGAAGGATATATATCCAAACAAAATGTATACCTCACAGGTTTTGAGTCATAAATTATTTAAATTTCATATGATTTCTCTCAAATATGGTCTGACTTATCTTACATAATTATCATATTAATTTATTTCTTTAAGCCATATACTTAAGATACATTTTAATAAGTTCCCCAGCCGGTTGGATCTACTCACGTTATGCATCGAATGGAGTAGGTATTTTTAATACGTTATTTTATGATTTGTCAATTAAAATATTTCAGTTAAAACCCGTTCAATTTTAACGTAAAGTATATAATACTCATATTAAGTTTAAATAATTAATGTCTGTATAAAATACATTTCATAATTGTTTTAAACAAATATTATTCTCGACGGGATTTCTCTAAATGATTTACAGCATCATTAACATTCGACGTTGATCCAACATCGTAACTATCGTTATAAAAACATTTTTATATTGCGTTTATTTTACCAACACACTGTAAAAGTATTTATAACAATTTTTATGTAAGTCTTTTATTTACTTCAAATTGAAAAGAACATATAAAAAATTATGTTTTAAAAAGGAATGAGGTGGCTGGATATTTAAATTTGATTTATTTTTAGATAAAGAATAATAAATATTTTATTACAATATTGAAATTAAATTCTTATTGGGTATATTATAAATATATGAATTTTGTTATTTATTCGTAATAAAATAATCTTTTAATAATATGTAATAATTTTACCACCGTAGATTTTTTATAACGAAATAATAGTGTTTAACGAAATGCACGAGTAGTTATCGAATCATCATTTCGGCTTTGATTCAACTTTAGATTCTTACTGAGTAAATTCTAATATTTAAATTAGGACAACTTATAATTATTAATTATAATTTGATTATAAGCAAAAGCTAATTACGAGAAATGTATAGTTAAGCTAAGAATAGCGTGTTAGTTTGTGATTTTCTTCTACTTTTTGCAGTTAAACAAAAAAACAAAAACACGAGATAAATAAAAAATTCGCTCATACTTCACACCACCGGTATTCTTCGCTTTTTAGACGGGATATTGGTGATGAATTTAAAGAACTTTATATTAGAAAATTTTACGATTAGTGAACGATACGCGTAGAATTATTTTGTTTTTAATTTGTAATACATAAATGATAAATTATAGTTTTCAGAAAACGATTCTGAGTTGAACTCAAGTTATTCCATTTATTCTAATATCAACTAGTTACGTCTTCGAAAAAATGGAAACCTATATGATAAACAATTTGATGTTTTCAAGATTCAAGTTAAAAATACTGGAATAATAGCAAGAAAAATCCACGTGTATTTAATAATATTTATGAAAATACTCCATTTCATTGTATTTGACATATCTAATTTATATATTTAAAAAAAATAAATAAATAAAAAAATAACGCTTCCGATTAGGTACTATAAAAATGTAAACATAACTAAGCATAATTTAGGAGTTTCTATACAAATTTCAGATCTTATAACCAGAATTACAAATTGTATAATATAAAATAAAAATTAATCTGACATTTTTCGTGAAAACAGTTATTTTAGTGGTAATGTATACTTAATGTCCGAGTAAAAAACATTGTATTGAGTTTATATTGATGAAACTCTCTAAATAACAATATTTGTGATAAATCTATCGGTCAAAGAAAATGTTTACCGATTTTGTAAGTATAAACTGTATAATGTTTTTCTTGTAAAATATCGCTAATTTACATGTAATTTATGGTTTTTGTAAAAATTCAATCTTTAAACGTATGTATAAAAAAAAAAAATTCTGAAAAACGATTATTGGAATTTTTTGAGTACTATTAGTTAAGCATATGAATAATATGTTATGAAATGTTTAGGTTTTTACATCAAATATTTAGAATTTTGTAAGATAAGAACTTTCAAAAAACGAGATATTTTTAATAATTTTTAAGTTCTACTTATTCAAGTATGTACATATGTATGTATATAGCCTTGAAATGGTAAAACGTTTTCAAAATTTTCGTCAAGTCTATATTAAGATAATGTTGATATTTAATTAAAGTTTCAAGTGTCTATCACCACTATTTTTTTTATTTTTATGATGGAATTAAACAAAATGATTTTATGGAAATCTCGTATACAGGAAATTTTACCGTTTTTACTCAATTTTTAGGTAGTTTTTTTTACTCTTGGATAATTTATCGATAATATAGAAAAATGACCGGTTTGAAGTAACAACTAGATACAAATTCTGATCTACAGCGTACCTGAATGAAACATTTAAACAATTATTTCTATCCAAAAACGTGCAGATTAAATTCAAAACCATTACATTCTTCGTTTTGCTCAGGATCCAAAAATACTTGTTAAAATACAATCAAATCAATTTTTGTTTTTATTCCGTTAAGACGAACGAGCATACAATTTTTCAAAGTTGTTTTATTAGACTAAACATACTATCAGACATTAAACACTGTTGTTAATACATCCCTTATATTTTTTACAAACTGTATAATCATTAAATGCATTTTCGTATTAACAACTGAATGCAATTGTATATTTTTATCTCGTACTTTTTTTAAAATTTAATTTCAAAGTTAATACAGTATTAAACAGTAAGATTCAATGACGGTTTTTATTTTATATTGCACAAAATGTATGTATTTATTGATTTATATAGGTATTATTAATACATATAGCTACTTGAATACTTTTTATAAGGGTCTCTGTAAATTGCGTCCCATTTCAATTTTTTTATGTAAATTGCGGCCCGGGTATATTTTATACATACGTAAATTTATACATACGTAAACCAATATTTTCCTTCCCATTTTTCAGACTTAGGACTATAACTATAACAGACTTAAAACTATCTATACAAATATGATTATCATCAAATTTCAAAAAATACTTACACGTTTTAACTGTGCAACACCAACGTTGAATATCATTGTTTAGAAATTTATGAAAACGAAATTAGAAACCATCGACTATTTTCAACGTTTTATTCCTTTCACTTTTCATAACATCCATTTTCATAAGGTTGAAAAAAAATACTGTTAACTGTAGAGCAACCACAGATATATAAAACAACTAGATAGCCGACTCAACAAATAAAATTTAAGTCTAGAATCCATATGCGAACAGGGCAAAATATGATTGATTAATCCATGCAATTTTATATTATTCCATGAAATATAATTTTTCTGTGATTGAAACCAAAGATATAAATATAAAAATGTTGTTTTATATACCAGTTATCTTTTTATATGGATTCGGATTGAGACACAATTTTTCGATTATAATTTATAAACTATAAACTATAAAGTGCAATTCAGTAAATTTTCATCAAATAGTCAATGAGATCACAGCCAGCAAAATTCAAACGCTTGATAGCATTACGTAAAGCAAATCCTTCATAGATGGGCACAGTGTGAGATACACCACCACCAGAATCCAAGACTAATCTAGTTTTACGAGCAGAAGAGTACAATGAAAGTACAGCTTGAATGGCCACATAAAAATACGGGGTGTTGAATTTTTCAAACATAATCTATAAATTAAATTAATTATGTATAATAAATGCAGAGTATGTCAAATATGTCAAAGAAAGAATATCTCTTTTGAATTGGGACTCATCTCCAATATAGCTGTCTTTTTGTCCTATCCCAACCATAACTCCCTAATATAATAAAATACCATAATATATGAATTACAATAATTATAATTTATAATATATTTACCTGATGACGGGCACGGCCAATAATGGATGGAAATACAGCACGCGGAGCAACATCTCCGGAAAAACCCGCTTTAAATATACTGGATCCATTGTCTACAACCACGGCGACTTCATCGTCACACATTTTGAGTTTTTTTTAATTTATTTCAGCTGTAAAGAAAGATAATCATTAATTTAAATTTAGTAACATATATCTAATAAATATATCATACATAAGACATGACAAAAGGAAATAAATTATTCAAAAAAATAATAAATTTTCTGTGAGATATTTATTGAAGCCAACCGACTTGAATTAATATTAATGGCTAATTCTATCTTAATTATAATTAAGTAGGTATATTTGAAAATAATTTTACTGAAAATTAATTAGGTAGGCTATTAAATTAAACCAAAGCTTAGAACAAAAAAAAAAACTGTATCATCACTTAATTCCATAATTGTTTTTAGGATTGTTAATGGAATAGTAGGTAACTTAAATTCAACATTAATCAGAAATGCAAATACCAATTGAGTGTATCTTTATATTTTATTAGTTAAGAATATTCAATTATAAAACTATTGTTTCAGATGAGATATTTAAATAGTTCCGGTCTTGAATGAAGCACCTACCGTTATTAAAAATAAATAAAATAAATCACAATAAAAATAATTCAGCTAGATAATTTTTCTCACAGAGATCAAACATAGATTGACGAAGATTATTCAGTTTAAATTCGTTTTTCTTATTAAAAATAAGCAACCAAAAAAAAAAAAAAACGCCGGATCAGTTAAAAATCCGAAAAAAATCAAACCCTAACACATAGACCGAAAAGTTATTTATTAGTGAATTTCATAATACAATTTAAATCTAGGTAACTAGTTGGTATTTTAGTGCACACTATACAAACAGAAATAAAGGTTACACAAAAACACAGAACATGTGTAACTAGCAGGTGGTCAATTTTTGATAGAAATAGCGATCACATAATGTGAATATAAAATTAGACAAAAATTCAAGAATCCATGATAATGACCACGCCTCCAACATGATATCCGACGACAAATAATAACTAACAATATAATTGAATGAGAGACGGGTAAGAATGAGATATTGTCATGTACCAAAATCACGTACCGAAAATAAAAACAGAAATTCCAAAAAGCGTATAATAGAGTGATACCGAAAATTGAATAAAAATCAGTCGCATCACCGGGTATAAGGTACCCCTATCACACGAATGGAATCGCACCGGGTACATGGCACCCCTTTCGCACAGACGTGACAAAACTGTCGGACGCAATGCGCAATATATTTTAACGTACGTCGTACGCGAAAAAAAAACGGGAACTTGACCTGCGCTTAGTCACGGTAAGACAACGAACGACCACCAGTTCGAATATCGATTGATCAATGGCACACACACGGCAGCAGCAATTGCCAGGATTTTAAAATTTCATGAAATTTATATTCTTAAAACATTTCATTTGGGTGAAAATTATAAACTAAATGAATATACCTATTTAAAAAATTTTTTAAAGTGATAGTTATTATGAAAAATATGTTAATTTTCGAAAAAATAGTAAATTACAATAGGTAACTGGAAAATTACATAATTTAAACTATCTCTGAACTCATAAACAGTACATAAGCATAACTCTTTTTAGATCTAAAATAAAAGGTTTGATGATTAATATTTCCATATTTTAATTTATTCTTCAGTGTCAATATATATATATTAAAATGTATAATATTTTATTTAATTGAAACACTAATGATTTGAAGTAAATTATATAAATTACGAATTGCAACACATAGAAATATAATTAAAAAAAAAAAAAAAACCTGAAAATTGCACAAAGAAAAGTAGTTTGTTGATATCACGAAGTATTAAATAATAATTTCATCATTTTTTTTTTTTTGAAACATATTATTTACATAGATTTTAGTTATATTAGGCCAGCCTTACAATTATTAATATATTCTACAATGAATGTTTTCATAATTATTGGAAAGAAAACATTTAACATTATTTTTTTTTTTTTTTTTTTTACGATATTTAGTATCGTAATATTTTATTTATATGGGTGAGTAATTATTTAAAATTAAAATTTGTTTATTAAAATATAAAAGGTAAGTACTTAGTGTTGTTACTTATAAAATATCACTCACTTTTAAATTATTACATTTTTATTTTATTTTCAATAATAGTGTGAATTATTTTTGTTTAAATGTCTAATATACATTTTTTCTTTATGTAGTTGCGCTTTTTTCGGATATGAATTTTCCTCTATTTTTTATTTTATTTTAAAAGGAAATTTCTTATCTCTAAATTAACTTTAATAATTTCTTAGTAGATTTTGAAAATCAATATCAAAAATGCTTTTTTAAAATAAATTATGTGGCTTTAAGAAAAGAAAACAACTTCGTTAAATTACTTGGACTATAAATAAAATTATAAATACGTTATTTTAATTAATATAACAAATACATTACAAATTATGCATTTAACAACCATTTATATGCTACGAAAATCGTAAAATACAAAAATATGCAAAACATGGCAAAATATGCAAAGTAAAACTTCCTAATTTGGATCTATAGATTATAATTTTTTCCTTGCTACTGTTTTGGAAAAACACGAAAATGCATATAAATCCGGGTCCCACGGAAAAACATCGATTTTTTATTTTCTGTGATTGGTAGCACGTCGATTGAGAATTAAATTCAATATCGACAATGTATAATACATTTTATTTGAATAGGCAATGTTCTTAACCCGTGTTAGGCATAAATAAAATATAAATATTACAGGCACAACTATTATTTTTAAGTCATTTTTTAATAATGTTGTTGAGTATTTTATTACTATCATTTATTTTCGTTTATCGAATTTTCGTAAAAGCCGCCACTGGCTCTTTTATTTTTCGGCTCCGCCGAATCATAAAAAAAAAAATAAGAAAACCACAACTAGAGGAACAAAACGTATATTTACCTGGGAAAAAAAATCGGGCGGCCGCCGTCGACGTCAATAGCCGCTGGTGAAAACGTAGTACTCGTTTCGCAGGCTGCAGCGGCAAAATGGGAAATGACAGCCGGAGTGCGTTATGCCACGACCACTACCCCCCGCTAGCCAGGTGGCGATTCTTGCCGATGAGCCAGGGATGCGGCGCGCACACCGATGACCGGTTAAAGTCCGCTACACGATGGACTCGCTCGCTGTCCCGTCAATTTTCGCCGGTCGCGCGACATCACTTTACGTGGGCCATAAACGAACGCCGTCACGCGATTGGTTGATACCCGGGTACGGGTAGACGCCGCCGCCGACTCTTGGCAAAGACAGCAACTGTCCGTCACAGATATATAAAACAACTAGATAGCCGACTCAACGAATACAATTGAAGTCTAGAATCCATATGCGAACAGGGCAAAATATGATTGATTAACCCATGACATTTTATATTATTCCTTGAAATATAATTTTTCTGTGATTGAAACCAAAGATATATACAAATGTTGTTTTATATATCAGTTATCTTTTTATATGGATTCGGATTGAAACACAATTTTTCGATTATAATTTATAAACTATAAAGTGCAATTCAAGTAATTCAACATCATGGTGGTTTCTTGTTCTGTGTCTGGTTGTGTCAATAGAAGACTGAAAGGAAGCAAAGTTCATTTTTTTTCGTAAGTTATACATTGTTATATCTTATGTCAACTTATTATTAGTTAGGTATGAAAAAACTATAATAAGATTGTTCCCATTAGATTTCCATTAAAAAATCCAGAAAGGAATCAACTGTGGATTACTGCTATACGTCGGAAAGGGATTGTTCCTACGAAAAATAGTTGTATTTGTAGTGAACACTTTGTACAGTCTGATTATGACTTAAAACCAGGAGGTAGTTATAAACTATACTTGAAGGAGACGGCTATTCCATCTATGATTCCTGATAATTGTATTCATACAAGTGTAATGAAGAAATACATACTCATTGTCAACAATTGTTGTGTTGATTATAAGTAATATACCTATGCTTTATAATATTATAACATTTATAATTATATGAAATGTAAGTAGGTAGGTCTCATTGTGGTGGGTGAAAGTATGTTGCTAAGAGTTTTAAATTTATAGTATAGTCTGATCTTTCTAGTCGTATTAATAATATGATTTTGCCATTTTAGATTAGCATCTATCACCTAGATATTTTACTTTTTGAACTGGATAAAATATAGTAGTGCAATTACATCTACTGTCATTATTAATAGCAATCACTGTATTTATACTAAATTCGGTACTCTTAATCGGGTGAATTCAGAAATTGTTTTTAAAAAATCATGGAGTAATTAAATATTTCGTGGATTAATCAATCGCATTTGCCCTGATCGCGTATGGCTGTCAGACTTCATAGGTCTTATGAGACTTAATCACTGAGTTTGGCTATCTAGTTGTTTTATATGTCTGTGAGAGCAACGTAAAAACTCGTACGTAAGAGCTTCGATTAAATGCACACGCCACACAGGCTGCTTGTAATATTTTGTAAGTGAGCGTATTATCTAGATCCATCAATATTAAAGATAACATTAATACTTATCGTTATCTTTAAATTGCACAGTCGACCGAAAATTGTAGTATCCTGGGACGCAATTTACGTATGTTTTAAAAATACTCGGGCCGCAATTTACGTACGTATTAAAAGTACACGGGCCGCAATATTTACGTATGTTTTAAAAGTACGCGGGCCGCAATTCACATAGTATATGACCATGACCGTACTTATAGGGACGCAATTTACCGACTCCGTTTTATAATTTTCATTGTAATTCACTGCTACAGTTTATTACTAAATTGCTACGCCGAGTGAAAATTATAACGTAATTACCATTAAGACAAGTAAATTATAGTATGTTTTAAATTGTCTGAAATCGTTCTCAGCAATATTATATTAAATGCACAAACCATGTTTACATTTAAATCTCATATATTCGTTTCGAGTTGTTTGAATTGTTATTTATATTCACTTACAGTATAATGCTATTTAAGTAGAAGAGTAAGTCTGAATTATATTTTTTTTTAATAAAAATAATTTATCGATTGTAAAATATCTGAAATCCAATTAAGTCTGATTCGTTTATAAAAACAAACACGGCATAATATGTTGTTTATGCTATCATAAAAACATATTATATCTCATCATAAATATTATACCGCACAAAGTGTACAATAAGATTCAATATTTTTCAAAATACTGTTTTTTGTTTGTTTTTACTATGCTACCTACATAATATGCTATTCAAGTTCTTCAAAATCTTTGAAACCCTTTGATATTTTGCATTTGCAGTTTTTGCTGGTTCATACATTCTTTCCAAATTTTTTTCATCATCGAACCGCGATACTTTTCATATTTAAACATGCACTCAAGTCATAGTTATAAAATACACGCCCTCTTGATTTGATTATTATTATTAATGTATTTCAAAAAATACTTAGTCGTATTTTAGTGTATTTTATCATAAATATTATTATAAATGAATAAAGTATTTATTGTACATTTGAATCACTCAATAACGTATGTAAATTATTTTAATGTTTGCTACAATATACACTGCTATTTACGTTCGTGTAAATTCATTTGAAGTGGATTTTGAAACGATTTATTTCAAATGTGAATAATGTTTAAACTTTTTGTTCCTACGTTAAATCGATAATAATAGTCGTAAGAAATATGTACTTTATTTACATACGAATCATACTCATATTAACTAATGATCATAGTGGTGTTAAATCCATTTTCACGTATACAATCTATTCGCTAAATTAAAAACTAACCGATTGAACAGAATAATCTCTATGAACACATAAGATATTAGGAGATATGCATATTTGAAAAGTATTCGTTTGTAACTTCATACGTAACACTAAGCGCTTAAACAGTCAAATTAAATAGTAATTATTTAATGAGCTCTAAGAAGTCGAAAAACATTTCTAATTGAACAATAAATTGCCAAGTGTTGAGTTGACAAAAAAAAAATAAAAATAAAATAATTTATTCGATAAAATAAAATATTGAATCAATTTGGTTAAAAATGATATCATAGAGATTCTGTTTTTTTTTTTTTACTCTCCAAGCTTTTAAGGCTTTTAGTGGCTTCCACTAAGCTTTTCCGCGTACATATAATGAAACCCTTACTCATACTGCAGATTTATCAACAGCTCTGTTATCCTGCTCACTTAGCCAAATCATCGTCGTCACGACCAGTCCTTCGCCGTTCCCGTTTTTTTTTTTTTTTTTATCGTCACATTTTCAATTAGCGTTCCGTCAGCTCACCACACGCGTCAGACCCACTCCAACTATTTTTCACGAGATGTGTGTACATTTCAACTTTCGATTCACCGTCAAATTGTTTCGGATCTATATTAAGCTTTTCACGATCCACTGTTCGCGTTCAACACGGGTCTACGAACACTTTCCCGAGCACTTTATTTTCAGAGATCAATGATTCGTCTCCGTCGTCCCACTGCGATCGAGCACATTTCACGGGCCAGTGGCGGATCCAAGGAGAGGACAAAGGGGACATCCCACCAAGAGCTACCCAAGGTAATTCCCAACATCCACAATACCTATTTTTATTAACAGAATTTTGTCAAATATTTTCACTTATCATACTATATTGTTGGTGCATGGTCGTTATTAGTTGGATTGGTGCTCATAGCTTCTCTCATATACACACATTCAGCCAAGTCATATCGTACTTTAGATTTTGCCCCCCCCCACCAAATTAATTTCTGGATCTGCCACTATCACGGACGTACACGACGATTGGCCAGAGGTAACGCGTTTTTTTCTCAATTCTCCGGGACAACACGGTCTGAAGGTAAGCGTATTTTATTCGCTGCAAACTATGATTTATTAGACTATGCATGCCCGTTTGATACACCTTATCCTATCGTATATATGTGCCTTAAATATTTAATCCACAGACTGATATTCACCACTTGGTTTTTAAATATTTGTAAATCTTTGTAGATCTCCCTCTGTACAAACAGCGAACATGATATATTATGTCTTTTCACGTAGCAGTAGAACCTAAACGTATTGCCGCAGTGTATAATATAATATGTATATGAATATAATAATATGTTCTCTCTCCTCATTTAAAATACGAAATATTTTACGATTTTCACCATTACTAAGCCTATACAGGTGGCAAACAGTGACTGCAACGTTATGCTACATTCATGTATAAGTTCGAGTAGGTATGCGCTATTACAGTACACGTGTGCGGTTAATCTTTATGATTTATCGCGTAACCGGCAGATTTACCGACTAAAAGCGGTCTGTGGTGTATAATATCGTCCGGAAGAAACCGTGCTGGAAATTATGGCGTGTCCACGCGATATCACGATCTCGGCGGAACACTACACTTCACTAATCAAGACACGTTTTCCGATCGTGATCCGCAGTCGCTATTAAATTTCACACCCGTCGAGCGTACGGACGCCGGAGCCCGGTGTGCAACACGTTACGGAATCGTTTCCTCGGAGTGATAACCCCGTGAGAAACGAACGGGGTGGTTTTGCCGTCGTTTCGAATCGGACACGGCGACGCTGTTTGTTCGAAACCGTTTCAATTAACACCGTCGGTGTTTATTCGGATCATAAATAACGAAAACCGATCGGTGTGTGTGTGTGTGTGTGAAAAAAAAAAATAAAACACAACTCGATACTCGTGAAACGAGTTGACGGTTGCACGCGATCGAGATCATTTTTTTTTTCTTTCCGAAAGCGAAAATACGAGCTGATAACGTAGTTAAAATGTCATTATAGAGTCGCTCGTTATATGAGCCCGAGTGGTAAAACGATAATAATTGTTGTTCGTGAATGTTTTGTCGTTGAAAAACGGACCGTTTTTGGAAAACCGCTCTTTTCCACTCGCGCGACGATACGGTTATTATCGGCGACGTCAAGTCGATTATTTTCCGAGACGTGTTTGGGATTCAGGTGAACGCGCGCGCAGATATTCAAATTTCGCGACGAAACGAACCGGAATTTCGCGCCCGTAACATATTTAATATTTGTTCTCCGTAATTCTTTGGAAACTCTGCCGGTCGACCGAGTGTGGTTGAAAAGGAAAACAAAATTTGAATTGCAAATTCGCGCGGACGTGAGGGGATATTTATTTTAACCCCGTCCATTACACCGATTCGACGCAGGAAACATTGTTATTACATTCTTTTTTTCTTTTTTTTTTCATTTTCATCCCCCGACCAGCGTGCTTCGCACTCGTGTTCGTATCGGATTGTACGAGGACGAAATAAAAAGAAAAAAACACATATTGATAGTAATTTCGTATTCGTTTTATTCCCCATGCCGTTTTTACTGTATTTTCACGACACGTTTCGTGCACGTATAGACTTACAGGACGAACACGTATATATTTTCTGTAGTCGGTCGCACTTACTCGCGATACTTTGCGTGGTGAACGCGCCGATTATCGGAAACCAACAACGGGCCCTCAGCTAAGTCCGACCAGTGATCGTTTATTGTTTAGCACGCCAAACAATCGACTAAAATTTGAAAACAAAATCGATTCACGTTTACCCAAAAAACGCAATGAATGTGAAATAAAACATATCAATGCGTTTTTCTTCTTATCGGAATTTAAGCGTTCAGTGATTTTCTCAGCGTTTCAAAATAATAAAAAAAAAAACCGTCTTTTTCGAAATCGATTAATCGAAAACGACTACTTTTTTCTACAAAATCTTGGCTCACCGATAATTTTTTTTAGTTTCGTGGCTTTCGGTAAAAATAAAAAAAAAAATCGGTCTGTACCTCGTGATGTAAATAAATACATAGTTGATCGCGTTGTTTACACGCGCATATGTGTTCGACGTGAGATTATTATTATTATTATTGTTACATTTACCGTGTGGTCTTTTACGAATATTATACAAACAACCGAATAAAGGGTTACTCTCTTTTGTAGTTTTGCGGCTCGCCCTCGGCCCGAGTGTTCGGCCGGAATTTAATTACGACCCACTCTTCTCTACGGTCCCTGCTGCTCGTCGTCGTCGGCTACGGCTCGGACCCTCGTCCGCCGTCATAACGATTCGCGACGTACCGCGGCCGGCAAACGTTCGCTTTGAATTTCGAACGAATCGCGTGACACGCGTTTTTGCCGTGCATAGGCGTACGTGACAAACGTACGAGTTGAAAGTATAATATTTACACATATATATGTAAAAGTAGACATTCGGGCAATGTTTACATTGCCCGCGCATTATGGTACTGCCCGATTATGACGGGCAATGTAGGCGAAATTATACATTGCCCGGGCTGTATATAATTGCCCAGTCAACCAGGGGCAATATAAACCAAAACTTTTTATATTATAATTATAAAGAATATAAACCTAATTTCTAATCTCATCAGTCTTGATAATAATTACTTTTTTATTTGAATATTATTACCTAAACTATTTATTTTTACGATTATCGTTATATTCTTTATCACAATTAGGTACATCAAACAGTACATAAATATCATTTTATCACTTTTGCCTCAGAAAATCGTTTTTCGGATGCTTCTTCCATTTGATTCGTTTGAATTTTTAAATTTACGACTGACTCCGTTATTACAGCAGTTATTTTATTTATTCTTTTATCTATTTTTTCTGAATATTATAGTTAATAGTTAGAGTTACAATGTCTAATTTACTACGGACACAGTATACTTGTACCGGTGAAAGTATAACCCTGCCCGGTCAAAATAGAATGTTAATGTATTGCCCAAAAAACAGTGGGCAAAGTATACATTGACCGGGCAATGTGAATATGTATATATAGGCGCTAAAAATCATCGTGAACCGTTCGCATGGGCACTGCGGAAAAATAATGACGTCGAGAACAATGATTATGATAAATATCGATTCGCGACGACAAAAATAGTTATACCGTGACTGTGGCTGAAATCTCATTCGATCTGTGCGATTATTACAATCGCCGTACGCGTTTGACGTGGTTTTACTCCGGCGCAGGTGTGCGGGTGTGACCGACGGGACAAACACGTTTAAAACGTTCGACCGCGGATCGTTATGATTTTTGGCGAAATTACTCTTTTTTTTTTAAAGCGATATCACGGGGTTTATCGTAATACACGTTCACGCGTAAACGTTTTTTTTTGCCGTTTTGAAACTGTAACTTTAAGATCGCGTCTGTTCTAGAGCCACGCGTGGACGGTGGGGCGGCGGGACGTCTGAGTCGCGTCGCGTAAACGAGCGCTGATAAACGATGGCGGGCAACTGTTTTTCGTCGTCGACGAACAGCGTTGCGGGCGAGCACGTATGGAAATTTACGAGCACTTTGGAAAATGAAGAAAAATACCGTTGAAATCTAAAGATAATAAATATATCGCCCGGGTACCCGGCGTGCGCGCGTGAAATAATGGACGTGAAAAATATTACACGCTGTCAACGAGCACACATAGCCGTCGCAGGAGCTCGCGTGGAATAATAACGTCCCGTCTTTCTTTCAACAAGCGTTCAAAAATTATTTCCAATGCACCAAATCGTATTTTTCATACTAAAACATTCATTTTTTTTTCTTTTTTAACCGTCTTTCTAGGTTTCGCGGTGTGTTAAAATAATTTTATATGTATCGCTTGAGAATTGAACACCAGTTGGACACGAACAGTCCAAATTATTATTCCTAAACGATTTTGTTGAAAAATAATTTATCGCGTTTCTGAATAGAACATTTTACAAAACAGTTTTAAAATATTATAATATTTTAAATTAAAATTTTTCGTTACGTCGTTTTTTTTTCAAAACGATTTTTTTTTAAAACTAAAATGATCATCCGTTTGTTCAAATATTATGTACCTACATTAGATAGAAAATCTATAACTGATTTGGGATATGTGTTAAGCACTGACTGAGTAAACATTTTGTCTCGTCGAATAAAAACTTAAAAAATAAAATTTTTCCTCTCATCACAAGAAAGTGTTATTAGGCGCAATATTAATATTATTATTAAATACGCTATATATCACTCATGCATTAACGGTAGTTAATGCAGGGTATGCTTGTACGGTTAGCCGGACGCTTCACACCGTCCGAGGCTCAAGTGTCAGCCGTGGGTCTCACGTCTGAGACTCACGCCCACAGTCGTGTAAGAGACCATCTTATTAAGTAGACATATGAATGTATATAATATATTATAATCTTTATAATTAACCATTCTGTAAGTTGAAGTATCACGATCAATTCTGGACCGCTTATATAATCTCGGTTTGTAAATACCTGTCGAGACTAATTATTGTACACACAAAGTTTCAATAAAAAGAAAATAAGAAAGTATTACGACTCACAATAAATATTTATTCAAATAAATGTCTTCATTGTGTGTGTGTGTGTGTGTTAATATTTCTCGAAACAAAAACCAACCTAACGAAACCTTCCTCGACGGAGCAAACCGAGCCGGAAGGAATATAAAATAATAGAATAACGACGAAACAAACCATCCCTTGCCCACAACAAAAGTAACTACATAAATAAATGTATCCTTATATGAGCCTATTAATAATTAAATGCATCGGAATAGAGTAAATCTTCTGAAATTATGTGTTTAGGGCATAGTTTTTTTATTTTTATTTATTTATTTTTTTTCGTTAGTATTCATATTTATTTCAACGAGCTGCATAAAAAAACACACAATAACAATAACGCGTGAAAAATATACGAAAGTTTTTTGTAACGTCGCCAAATCATCATTTTATATATGAGGACAGATTGCAGTGCTATAAACACTGAAAAGATTTACATCTGTTTATAGTATTACCGGCTCTTAGTTTTTTGTTTTTGTGTTATAAAATCCCAAGTGTTTTGAAACCGAATATATTACATTACATAGAAATAAGGGGTTTTTTTTTGCGTTAGGTCCTGAAAATCGGCAAACAGGCATTGGACCCTGACGCGTCCACTGAGTTCTACCGAGTTGACATCTAATGAACCTTTCGCTAAAACTTTGTTTTGAAAATACCGTTTTTAAGTTCATTATGTAGAAATATATATATATTATAATATGTTAAAAAATTATAATTTTGAAAAATATAATGTCAAAATGTCATCATTAACAGTTGTAAGTACTCGATGATATTTTCACCGAGTTAATTTTTTTTAAATAATAATTGATAAATGAATTTATTGAAATACATATTATTTTATGCTTTCAATGAACACATACCACGGAGCATCTACTTGTTTTTCCGAAACAACGTGATTATATTTTAGTATTATAGTACTGTATGAAAAATATCACTAAGCCATCTTTTTCGCTCGACTGACATGTAAAGTAATTGTTTCTTTTGATTTATGTTTTTCCCGACGTGTTTACTTTATTCATTTTTCATTCACCCTTTAATCCTTACAAAGGTTATTGCTTATTTTCTTTAGGTTCTATTCTCAGATATATCTAAAGGCTCAACAAATCCAGCATGTGCAAGTCTATTTACAGTGCCGTATTTAAGGAGGCTGATTGGGCAGACAATCGCCTAGAACAGAAATCTTATTTGAAGGAAAATACGAAAACCAAAGAGCGATGCAGCCGTTTACACAAACACACACACACACACACACACACACTCGTTTCGGTGAGTAAAATTCAAAAATATCACTGAGTCGTGTACTGTAGACTGGGCGAACTATGACGAATCGCTCGCTGCGCACGCACCGATCAACCTCGCACAATCACGTCGATGACGTACGTAAATATAATATTATGTTCCGAGTCCACGGGAGAAGCCTTAGAAATCTTATCGGCTTGGCCCGCGCTTTTCCGCCTACACTACACACCGTCTCATGCGTGTAGTTTTATTTTTCACATTTTCGTTTCGAGTACACGGTGAATGATGTGAAAATCGCCGGCCAAACTGGTGGAAATCTCCGTGTAAAAATGGACTGGGAACATACGCCGTACGGGGTTTTCGAACAGAAAAATCACTCGTTAAAAAACATGCGGAAAACGCCGGCCAAACCGATAAGATTCGGCTTCTCGAACGTACTCGGAACGTAAGTTTCCACACTACTATACGCACGAGTCTACGACTTTACGTCACACATTTGATCGTCCGTCGTCGTGACGGTGACGTTGCACTATCGACGTGCGCTTTACGTCGAGTACCGATGATAATTCATGATCTCGTCGCTCATCGGGCGTCCCCGCGGTGAGAAAAGCGAAACATTAGACATTACCGATATTTCGCTATTACCGTCCGGCTTCGGTCGCGACGCGACCTTGTGATATCTCGACGCCGTGCGACGTCCGTTGGGCCCGGTCCAAGCGGCCGCGCCGCACGCGATCCGATCGTATACGCCGGCGCGATATGATGTTATTATATCGTGCAACAGCGACGCGACGTCGTTTCGGTCTCCTCTCGTTCTCGGTTTTGTGTTTTTTTTTCTTCCTCTTCGTGAATAATATACCTCATTGCGTCTCTTTGGATATTTTTTTCAACCTCCCGTGTCACGCACTATAGTAATAATATCACGTCGAGTCGGGACGTACAGGGTGTGCCAAGACTATTTGACGAACGCGGCGATTTTCCTTTTATTTATTTATTGCAATGACTTTCTCTCTCTCTCTCTCTCTCTCTCTCTCTCTCTCTTGATCTCTTTATCTCTATTTTTCCCTATAATCTACTGCAGTTGAATTATAAAACTGCTGCGCTTCGGTTAAACAAACAAAAGTAATTTTTTTTGAAAATTTATACACTCGCAAGATTTTTGCGATCGGATCAACGGCTTTTCAAGCTTTTCAAAAGCACTGCATTGTTCGTGTTTTCTTCTTGGCGTGATGTTATAAAATATGTATAATATGTAGTGATCGACGTTTAAGAAAACGTTTAAAAATCTTGAAGAAAAATTCACGTGGACAAAAAAAAAGTAGTTAAAATTTGTTTTTTTGATAATACGGTAGCTTTTTTTGAATAAAAAAAACACAGATTCAAAGTCAAAAACGTCGGGCAAAAACCCAAAAGTCACAGAGTCCGGTCACACCCTGTATACACGGCTGCGGTAAAACGCTCGCGTGAAAAAATAAACGTACCTTAAGACCGACACAATGCGATGCGATGATTTACACGCACCACCGGCACGACTAGTCCTCTGCGTACGTCGACGGAGACGTGGAGGCGATCGTCGCCGCCGCGTGTCGTCGCACCGGAGTGGAGGAGAGAACTCGCCGTTTCCCCCGACGACGACGCGTTTCGAGATCGAGAGACTCGCGCGATAAATCATTTCGCCCGCGGTTTTGATATACGATGCGATCCGGCGCCGGTGACGCGCCCCCCGTCGCTTTTTTGCCCGCGGCCGCCCGACCACGTCTTCTCCGCTCGGTCGGCCGGCGTGGCTCACGCGAAGTAAACGCAAACAACAAGACCGCGTCGGCAGCAGCTTCTAACGACGACGACTACGATGATAGCTGTGACACGTCATCTCTGCACGACACGAGGGCGACGGAAGTGATTTCGATATCGACAGACGACAGTGGCCGCGTGAACGGCGCGAACGAAAACGCTTCTTTGTTTGGTACAAAAGAAGGGCATATTCGTAACCGGATGTTCAATTTATCTACAGTTTTTTGGACACAAAGAAAAATAAAACACAAAGATATTATTATTTTCTTTAAAATTTGATCTTTAACCCGGCAAAAATCGTATAACCATACGAGTAATATCAAATGAGTGGCACAGATTTGAAACTTTAACTTCGTTTATCTTAAGACACGATTTTCTAGAAAATGCCCTTCTTGCACCCAGCCTCTCAATTGTTATTATTAGCCTGTTTTGAAACATCCTAATGTTTCAGAGTAAATGAAAAAAAAACGAATAAAATGCGCGTGAGAAAATTCAAAGATATGCAATCGATATATTTTTTTTGTATTTTGATTTTTCGACGAGGATATTGAAAAAAAAGAAAATTTTACCATATTACGATTTCGAGTACGTGTACGTGTCAAATAAGAGTTAACAAATTAGTTACGTTCTAACATTATATTACAGCGATAATGGTTTTTTTTTAGCATTTTTGACTGTGTATCTGCTAACAAGTTTTTGATATTTTAGATATACGATTAATAAAGTACAAATGAATAAAAACTCAAAATAATATCAACTTCTGTTTTTGGTATGAATTCGTAAATACTCTATAGTAAAATATGTAGAATATAATACAAATACTTAGATTCAATTTTTGTTAGTTAAATTTATTTTTGTTATTATTTTTTATCCAAAACACTTGCTTTTCATAACTTATAATAAGGTGGTGAGGATGTTCATACATACAAAAAAAAAAAAAAAAAATGAATAAAATATGCATTCGATTTTTAGACTCCGAGTGAAGTGAAATATCTATTGGTTTTATGATGGTATTTATTTTTTCTGGAGACATTTTTTGGTACACTCAACTTTGTTGGAAAGTTTTGTAAAATAACTGTTTAGATCAGAAATAGCATGTAAATGATACTTCAAGGGTTTATTTTCTTTCTTCTCAATAGTTTTTCCAGCCGTGAGAGAAAACTGCGGTAAAACTAAATAAAAACAGTAAAATTGGTCGTAACCGAAACTTTTACTAAACTGATTTTAGTTGTTTAGTCATAGTTCCAAAAGTGATGGTGCTAAAAACTTGAAATGTTCTCCATATACCAATAAAACATTTTTACATAGGTACTTGAGAAATTTTCAGAAAAATCTGTTAATATTTTTTTCTTCTAAATACGGTGTATAAATCAAGAATATCAATCAATCAAAATATTAGCCATTTTTAGGTGATATATAATCTTAGTTTTATCTTTTACATCAATATCACGTGAAATAAAAAAAACCTCGCTATGATTACTGTTAAGTACATTTCTCGTTCATTTAAAAAAAAATATGTTTATTTATATATAATATGTAAATTACTATGTGATATCACGTGTGCTGCATTTACACTAAAATGTTGCCATTGTCACGGTATAGTAAATAATAATATGATATTGATCAAATTATTGAAGTAGGACCGTATATAATTAGATAAATACCCGCGGACTACGATTTTTACTCATCAAGGTTATTTATTAAATAACTAATCGATATTCACAATGAATAGCATACAGCTTACTTCTATCGACAGATTTTCATCCAAACAGAGAACATGAGAAATGTAGAATTTTTATTGTAAATTCAACAATACAATATTATGCCTTGCCTTCCAACGTATTTAATATAATACTTAAAAGTATGGATTTTTTTTTATGATTTTAATTTATACTTTATCGTGATATAATGTTGATTTTGTTTTAATCAATAAACATAATGATTCAACCACTAAATATTAAAAAAGTTTTAGAAACGGATGAGCAAATAACACTGTCAACGGTGAAATATATTTAGGTCTAATCCACGTGGCATCCCCAACTGTATAGATCTTACGTTCGCTCTTGATTCGTTACCGTGTTACATGGTACGTGCGTATAATATCAAAAATATTCGTGAATGTCGACAGTAATAGACAATAGTTCAAGTATAATATAATGTTTTTTTTAATTACATCACTATAGGTATTATACAATGCATAAATTAAAACCACGTTGATTATTTCGACCGAGTTTTTATAAACTTTAAATTAAAACATACATAAATAAAATTATGGTTACGTAATTTAAGTTTAATCCGACTGAGAAAAGTCGGGCGATACTACAAACACTACTCGTATCTCTAGCATACCGGAAAGGATTTATTCACTCGGTTAGAATTATTGTTGTTGTAAGAAGCTTAAAAGCGTACACAATACGGTGCGTATCTGCTTGTCTGAGACAGTAATACCTAATTAATGTGTGCTATATACATAGTGTTACATAATTTATACGAGTAGGTGAGTTATTGCTTTTAAAAGCTATGTATGTAAATACATTGTTGATGATCAATTATTATCAAACAACACGTTAATAATAGAAACGCCAACAAAAGTGTAAGTAAATATCATTTTATAGTTATATTGGAAACCGATTTCGTGTTTCGTGTTCAAATGTATTACGTCATATTATTGAATTAAATATGATATCAATACCTACTTATGATGTGTTCATTGATAATTTGTTGTACGATATTGTTTTTCGAGTGATATAAATTTGTTTCTGTTAACAATTGAACAATTATCTTAACCTACTCTTACAATGTTGTGGAATTTGATAATAATTTGTGCCACGATAAGAGATTCGAGTCACGTTAGTATACATCGTGTAATATTGTGTCATTTTACCAATTGAAACATGAAATGATTTTTTGTCGAGTATAGTTTTAAATATTATTTCAAAAAATACTTTCTTCGCACGAACTCTGTTTTAATCAAGGAACTGTTATCGAGATAATTAAATTTTAATTAATAGTATTCAGTTGTGGTTTTCCGATATACGTATTATTGATTTATAATTTTTCAGTACATGTTTGAAAAGAGCTTTGATCATTTTATTTTGGTTTTTTGTTATTTACTGCCTGTAAGTACTCCGATTACAACTCAGAGTAACACTTATGATTTTGAACAAATCTAATTAGTTATAGACACAACCTATATAGGAAATATGCAATGACACTGTTTCAACATACTCGACTTTTTTTATCGTAAACTTTTTACTAAACAGTGTTACTCGAAAATCATATAGCATTGAATGCTGGTTTTATGTTTAACATTTTTGAATCGCTTATTGCTATTAAGTTAAAATATTAACAATTTTTTTAATAATATCACTAAAATACCAACATGTGTACTACATTTCGTAGTGAACATGGATCGACATTTAATTTTCAAATGATATTTGAATCAAATGAATTTTCCATGTATTCGGTGAATACATAGTTGGTAAACGGTTATTTATCGTATTACGTAAATTTTTTTATTTAAATCTAAATGTATTTCCATCCGAAAATAGTTCATGAAAAGAACAATTATACAAGTTGAAAAATTTAAAAAAATATTACTTAATATTAACAGAAGTCATTAAAAATGTAAACATAATTCAAAACAAATAATTAATATTGTTTCGTGTTTAGCGCATATCAGGTATAATATCCATATTATAGTTGGTAGTTGTTTTTAAGTTGGATTAATTCCGGAAAAAATACCCGTTCGTGTAGAGTTGTATCGTTAGTTATTTGACGTAGATGCAGATAATTTTTAAGTATAATGTTACTAAAATGTCATTGATAACAGATAAGGTCGACAAAAGGAAAAAAAAAATGAAAAAAGTTTTAATGCAGACGTAATTGCTCTATGCCATGTCCTTTAAATATTTTACAGTACGTATTCAAACGTCTGTAATAATTGCGTGTCAGGTTAATTTTCTGACTAAATTAGTTAATGGTTCTCATAATTCGTATGCAAAAACATCGCAGTTGACGTTTGAAATGTCTGAAGAAACACGTTCAGTAAAAATCCGGCGTGAAGATTTGTTATGTATGTACCTATTTAAAATGCCGAATAAAGTTCGGAATCGGTTTTAAATTTTGTTTTGCGTCAAGCCTTTGAAAGCGAATTTTGAGGTGGTAAAAATACTCTAAAATGTCAAAGTACAATAAGTTCCTATGTTGATATTTGATTTTTTCGCCCCGACCTTAGTGATGCTAATTTGTTTTGCGCATATACAGTTTGTAACGTACCAACTTTTTCTCATTTGAATATTATAACTTTCGGAATTTGCATTTGTCATGGCAGAAAGTTTTTGGGTTTTTCAAGCACAAAATAATTTACAATATTTAATAAATTTTCTATAAGAAATATATATATATATATGTATATATGTATACATAAATTATACATAAATAATAGTTATAAAACAATATATTTAAAAAAATAACAATATTCATGACACATAATATTTTAAACTATGTATGTATATAATCATACTCAATATAAATTATTATTATAATAATTGAATGCGTGTTTGTATAAATATATATAATATATATATATATATGTTATTTATATTATAATTACAAAAATTTTTTTTCTAATACTATAATGTACAAATTCAATAATACAACATGATTTATGTGTAAACCGTAATTACTAGTAAAAAATAATAGTCAACGTGTTACAAAATGATTAAATAGAATTCGTCGGTAGTGGTTTAGGCAAAAAAATAATCGTACCAACGTTATTTACAGTTAGAGTCGGTTTCGTCTCGGTCAGTTGATTTTCAGAAACACGAACGTTTGGTCTAGGCGTGGGGCGTAATTCATCTAGGGGAATGACTCAAAGTTTTCCCGAGCGTACATAGTTTAGAAAAAAAATCAACTATACCTATATTTATTACGTAATAATTCTACAAAAATATCAAGATGTTATCTAAAATTAAAATACTCTATAAGTATTTTTTTTATCGGTTTAAATTTTTAGCCACGAAGCCTGAGCTGAATGACAAGATTGAAAATTAATATAAGATATGAAAACAGTATTGTGTCCGGTCAATATGAACGGTAGAGTATGATTCCGTACGTTTTACATTTTTGGGAACACGATTCCGTGCGATTTTATATGCAACGTTGTCGAAGTTTGCGTATAAATCGCGTATAGATTGTGTAGGTACAATATATTAATTAAGCAAAAAAAAATAATGCATTTTCGTATATTATAACATGTTAATACTAATTGTCTAAAAATAACTAAAAAATAAAAATAGTTAAAATTTATCGTTATTATATATATTAATTTCTTTCGTTCAAAAAAAAATTCGAAGAAATCCGGGAATTTTAAGTGTCAGTTAACGCGTTCGTAAATTCGGCCTTGTCTTATAATTTGTATAATAAAATGAGTCGTATCGAAATCTGGCAACATGGACACGAACATTTTAGGTAAAAACGTACGGAATCGTGGCCCTTAAAACGTGCACGATGACGTACGCTGATAAGGACCGTACGGAATCGTGTTGTACCCAATACGAATCAGGTTACGAGCTAACTTTGGGCGCTAACTAAGGGCACGGCCAGTCATAGTTGCTCAAACGGAGCAGATGAAGGAGAACAGCAAAGGGAACGAAGACAATAGCTAAACAAAAAGAAACCGGTGTTCAAAGGGCTTCGCCGACAGTGTAGTTAGCACTGAGTTCGAATAACGGTGTCCGAGTCGAATAAAATCCGAGGGTTTCGGTGCGATGTACCGTACGCGCTCGAGTGAAAGACGGCCTTATAATCAATAAAATGAGAAACGAGAAAAAAATGGGTTACACATGTTATTGAAAGACATTAGGTACGTCACGTTTTTTGAGATTGAGAGTATTTTTTATTTTATTTTTTTTATTGAACTTGATTCGAATTACGTTTAGTACGGATAAGTGATATAAACAAAATAGCTGTTTGAGAGCCGACCGTTGATGTTTTTTGAGTATACAAAAAAAATTAAGGATAAATTTTTTTTTTCGGGACAGATCTGCACACGCCAATGACGGAGGGATAAGCAAACCCGTTGTCCAGCCGCTGCTGACGTCGTCCGCCGTTGCGGATGGTAAACGACGGTGTCTTGGACCGCCGAGAGCGTAGGGGACGGACGTTTGAGGTTTCCGCCGAACCGTACAGGCCCGGAAGCCGGCCGTGCATCTCGTTTAGCACGCTGTCGACGAACAGTGGCGACGCCCGTAAAAAGACCACTGGTTGCGCTTTTGTAGATCACGAAAGAAGAAAAACAACACGAAAACGTGCAGAAGAGCGGTGACGTCCAGCCCGTTAATAGACCACCGTGGATCGAAAGTCGAATTCGGTCACGCGGAAGAAAAAATCTAAATCCTAGGGCAGAACGGTGGTCGGTGGTCGTAGATCACATGGTTTTCCCGGAGGTCCCGTCGGCCGTCGGGAGAAACCGGAATCGGGAGCGGTCAGGTATCTACTGTGGGACAGGAGGGTTTTTCACGGAGTAGACGAAAAACGGGAGCCTGCTGAAGGGTGAAAGATCGAGTCGAGCTCCTACAGGCCGTCGACGTCCAGCTCGTTAATAGACCACCGTGGAACGAGAGTCGAATCCGGTCACGCGGAAGAAAAAATCTAAATCCTAGGGCAGAACGGTGGTCGGTGGTCGTAGATCACGTGGTTTTCCCGGATGTCTCGTCGGCCGTCGGGAGAAAACCGGGATCGGAAGCGATTAGGTAGGTACCTACTGTGGGACAGGGATGGTTTTCGGCGGCAGAGAGGACGAAATACGGGAGCGCGGACCGGCGGAAAGATCAAACGACACGGCCTCCCACGTCGAGGCCGTTGGCCGGTTTGGACGACGGCAACCCGTTGTCCGGCGGCTGGTCCTGCTGGTGCTGCTGGTGCTGCTGGTTCTGCTGCTGGTGCTGCTGCTGGTTCTGCTGCTGGTGCTGCTGCTGGTGCTGCCGGTGATCGCCGTCCGCGGTGCACTGGTGGTAGACGACCGCGTCGTGCACGGTCGGGAAGTACAGCACGGACTCGGGCACGCCGCTGGCGCGCACGTACTCGAACGAGCTGTCCGGCACCGCGGCCAGATAGACGTCGTGGCCGTCGGACGCGAGCGACTCGATCAGCTCGCACAGCATCTTGACGCCGGCCGCGTCCGCGTACTGGAGCGCGGCCAGGTCGAGGACCACGCGGTGCCGCGGTGCCGGCCGGCCGGCGCACTTGTCGCCGCCGCCGTCGTCCGCGGTGCGGACGGCCGAGCACGGGACGGCCGGGCCCGCGTCGCCGCGCACCGCCTCGGCCACCTTCCGCTTGAACATGTACCGGTTGATGACGTTCAGGCTGCCCGCGTACCGCACCACCCGCGCGCCCGGCACCTCGGCCGCGCGCCCGTACAGGTCCAGCCGCACGTACAGGTCCGTGTCCGGCAGCCGGCCGAGCACGTGCACCTCGTTCAGCACGCCCTTGACGAACACGAACAGCAGCGACACGAGCACGCCGACCAGCAGCCCGGAGTCGATGTCGAACAGGATGACGGTGACGTACGTGATCAGCCACACGGCGCCGTCGGACCGCGAGGCGCGCCAGATGCGCGGCAAGTCGAACACCTGCGCAGACGACGGTCGTGTTACTGTCGCGGTACTACGACCAGTGGCGGTTATAAGGGGGGGAAATAGGTGGATCGCCCCCCCCTTGGGCTGTTTTATGTAAATTTATTTATTTAGTACCTATAAAATATCATGGTACAATCTTACACGATAAGGAAAAAAGATGTACCTATTTTTAATTTTTATCGTACTGCGATTCGTTAAGATGTCAGTGCGCTTAGTTTATTTTTGTTCTCATAGGTACCACATGTACCTACGCGTATTATCAGCTTTTTTGCTTAGCTTAAAGGTATTTACTTATTTCTATCTAACTGTTAGGCTATTCTTTAATTAAATTGTATTTCTATGGCTTTTACATTATAATATGCATGTGTGGTGTCCTTTTTTTTATTTACGTAGATTGAAAACATGGTTAAGGTCAACAATTGGCGAAGAAAGGTTGAATGGGCTAGCATTACTCCATATTCATAAAGAAATTTCTATAGATATAGAAAATATTAATACACGCTTTGCTAAACAAAAGAAAAGGCACATGCTTTTACTGTACTTTTTTTTTTAATGATATTCGATGTAATATGACTAATAAAAAAATATGTATGCTATATGAAGTGTTTACTTTATTTCAAAATATTGAAGAAAGGTCTATCCAAAATTATTGACCCTAAGATTTTTTTTTTTGTTATTTTCACCCCCCCCCCTTAAAAGTCAATTATAACCGCCACTGACTACGACAACGACG
This sequence comes from Therioaphis trifolii, assembly GCA_027580255.1. Classification (NCBI taxonomy): domain Eukaryota; kingdom Metazoa; phylum Arthropoda; class Insecta; order Hemiptera; family Aphididae; genus Therioaphis; species Therioaphis trifolii. The sequence continues at coordinate 22,742,583 of CM050409.1, forward strand.
CTGCGACATTTTGCCGTGGCCATTTTGGCGTAAATTAGTACTGTATTATTATTACATGATATTTTAAGTAATTAATTTACAAAACAAATTTATAAATAATTGTAATTATTAATAATAATTTTTTTTTTTTTTTTTACACGGAATTCTTTAGTAAAAGGCGAAAGATTTATTTGTTATGAAAGGGAAATTTAATTAAATGAAGGTCTCTCAGGACGCTTTTTGTTCTGTTTTTTAGTCAATCATATAAAGCTACAAATATCCTATAGGTACAATATACACAATATATCCCAAATTATTAGATTTGATAAGTTTTTCGGAAAAATAAAATTAAATTTTATTTAAAAAAATAAAAAAATAAAATTAATTTTAAATTTAAATTAATATAAAAAATTTTATTAAGTTTTTTATGTATTAATTAAAAATGATGAATTAGTTTTTTAACTGCTTTATAAAAATATAAATAATATTAAATTCATATTAAATACTATTTCTAGGTATATTAAATTACGTTTTTTTACTATAATTAAACGTCGTGATAAATAATTCGATTGAAATTATTTAAAAAACTATGAAAATTATTTAGTCCTGTTTTTTATAATTATTTTTTTTTTAATATGGTCACCCTAGTGTAAACGTGTTCTGGATGAGGTCTTTTCAGAACGAGCACGGCGAATTCCAGAAATTTACGCTGAACATTTTTCGGTTGTTTAGAGCTATGTGGATCCCAGACGACGGATCCACACGCCATGGTCGGACGTACCAGGGAAAGATACAAGGATTTTATTGATGCTCGAAGCTGAAACTCTTTAGAAAGTCTAAAACTTTTAGTGCTTTACGGCAAATAGTTTCGATATTTAGAGTAGGATTAAGGCATTTCGTCAATGTGAAGCCGTTCAATAGAGAAAGTCGTGGAGGTTGAAGGGTGGTGAAAAGTCGACCGTCAACACAGGACGTGCTCGTAATACTTGCGTTTACGGTGCCTACGCGCAAAACAATGTGTCTATGTTAAAAACGTTTAGACTTTGAAAATCATCAACCTTATGCAAAACTGGTGACGTGAATGCGATGCGTGAACTACGTAACGGTACAAAGGTCGTCAACACACTGATAGTAGCGAATCACATGTATATCTCATTATATTGTCACATTTTTTTTATTAATGACCGAGAGAGAAAACAAAACATTAAATATGAAGCCGGTTCGAAATAAAAATGGATCCTGCGCGAATAGAACGATGAAAGTGACAGCATGTCAAACTGTTCGATTCGATATTCATCCCCATTCAAAGCTGATCAAACTGCATTCACCGCGTGCCGTTCTCGAGAAGAGCACGGAGAGTGTTATACAATGTAAGACTATTTTAACTGTAACGGACGAATCACGTGCATATCTTGTTCGTCGCATTACATTTATATTATAAAAAATACCTGTTTTGCATAATGTGGATGTTTTTCAAAGTCTAAACGATTTTAACGTTGTACTTGCGTAAAACGTTACTTGCATAAGCACCGTACCTGCAAATGAGTTCAACCGATGATAAAATCTCTAATTCTTTTTTTTAATTTTTGACTATATTCTAAAGTTTATTAACACTGAAATTATTATAAATAACACGATATTTCAATTGCATGCGGTTATATTTGAGTTATATTTCAGTTATCTATCATGCTATTAAAATCGATATAGTAAAAATTATATTATAAACAGTGAACAAAAATGTTATAGATCATTTAAACAATAGGTTAGGTACTATAGTTCATAGTAGACACTACATCGATTTTTATTAATTGCAAGAAAAAATTGAATATTTTGTTGGAAAATTGTTAAAAGAGCGATCTTATTTTTTGTTTTTGCTTTTCGATAAAGTAAATTTAATTTTATCTATTTGAAATATGTACGTGTGGTAAGTTATAATTAAGTAAATATAAAATCGATTAACTGGTACAAATTAAAAAGATTTGTTCTGTTGTCCAACTTTAGATTTAATGTTATAAGTAAAAAAATGATATTTAATCAAACTCGCTTAGGAATTAATTTAATGAACTGACCGATAAAATTAAATTAAAATAATTTAATTGTATTTTGCTACTGTATAATGTGTGTGCTAAAACAGAGAGTCAGAACTATTGAGAGAAATTAGAAAAGATGATATAATTGATGAATTCACCAACGCAAAATGCCGAAAAAAAAATTTAATCTAGATAATATTACGTTAGTGCTCATTGATTTTATTTATCATATAAAATTAAATATTTGATAATTTGATTGTAAACTCGTGACGCTGTATTGATTCGAAAATAATATAAAATAATAATATTCAAAAGTGGCTGTTATGAAATTCAATTTTTTTTCAACGCCTAGGGCCTACAGATGACTCGATCCGGCCCTGTCCCCCCCCCGCTCATATCCTCCACACGCGGTTATGGGGTGGAGGGTGGATTCTCCCAGGGGCCCGAAACCCGCCGCCACGCTCACCTGCAGGATGATGCCCTTGAGCGCGACCACGACGATGCACGAGAGCACGCACCGCGGCAGCGGCTCGAACACCGCGCCCACCCATAGCAGCACGACGACGATGATGGCCGCGGACACGATGCTCGCCATCTGCGTCTTGCCGCCGACCGTCTGCTGCGAGGCGCTGCGCGACGGCGACGCGCCGCACGGCAGACACGAGAAGAACGCGCCGACCACGTTGCCCATGCCCTGCGCCAGCAGCTCCTGGTTCGTGTCCAGCGGGTACTTGAGCTTCTCGGAGACGAGCAGCGCCAGCGACATGGTGATGGAGTACGCGACCAGCGCGATCACGCACGCGTCCAAGAACACGGCCGGGAACAGCCGCAGCGGTGGCACCTCGAAGTCGGGCATCCCGGACTTGATCTCGCCCATCTGCGGACACGGACACAATGTTTTATTGGGCCGTTTTTTTTTATATCGATTTTTCCCTTTTTTTTCTTTTTACTTTATTTTATTTTTACCCGCTTGAAAACACGATTTACGCGAAAAAACACTCGTACGGCGGTGGGAAGGGGGCCGGTTTGAATCGGGTTTTTTCGCCCAATTTTCTATAGAGAATGTGTGTGTGTGTGTGTGTGTGTGTGTGTGTGTGTGTGTGTGTGTGTGTGTGAGAGAGAGAGAGAGAGAGAGAGAGAGAGAGAGAGAGAGAGAGAGAGAGAGAGAGAGACAGAGAGACAGAGAGACAGACAGACAGACAGACAGACAGACAGAGACAGAGACAGAGATACAGATAATCACTGTATTGAATGTTTAAATCGGATTGATTTCCACAGATTTTTTCCTTCGATTCTTTTTTTTTTTTTTTAGCGGTTTTTAGCGGTTTTTTTGTTCAAAAATCAAAGCCCGACGCGTCTCGTAATAAGTCTTTCCCTTTTAACGCGATAAAAGAAATATCGAAAACTGACCGCTGTACGAGACGTGAGAGTTTTTTTTTACCGTAAACCAAGTTTTAAGCGAAGCATCATTGATAATAATTATTTACGTCCCATACATATACACCGAACAGGTCTCTTAAATATTTCAAATGTCGTGTATAATATTGAGCGGGGAAAAAAGTTTTAAATAACATTTTAATGACTGTCTCTCGCGAGTAATTAAAACTTGAAAAGTAAGCACGATAAAAATTTTAGACACGCGCATTTCGTATAGCACGAGAGACGTTAGGAAACTCAAACGCTCATACATAAGCGATTGCTTGTAATTAATTTACAAAAGAATAATAATAATAATAATATATGATGAATAAAATCAAGCCCTATTGTTTATACTGTTTTGGACTTGAATATCTTTTTCTGAATATGATCTGTTCATCTAAGCTATCAATTAGGTTCATTTTGACTATTTTAGTCAGTTTTTAAAACGAATATAATTTCTTTCGTGTATTTTCACACTTACGAGTATGTTTTCAAAAGATAATGAAAATTGAAAGAAAAACAATTCGATACGTAATAAGAGATTTAATTGTTATGGAAGGGGGGGAGGGGGTGACTTTAATGAAATATGTTCGCCCGAAAAATTTCAACACTTTACCGCGCCACTGTATGTCAATACGAATAGCTGGAAAAAATGTTGGTCGCTTCGCTCGGTTTTTACCGGCCCGTCAAAACGTCCGCCCCCCCCGTTTCGCGGCCTCGTTCTCGGCAGGGTACCTGAACCATGTTGTAGTCCTGGGCGATGGTGGTGACCTGGAACAGCACGGTGTAGACCACGGTGACGGTGAGCTCGATGGGCAGCGGCATGCACAGCCTCTTGTTGATCTTGTCCTTGAAGTGCGCGTTGTACACGAGCAGCACCGTGATGGTGACGGCGGACACGGACGCGGTGACCCAGTTGACGGTGTGGAACCGGTCCACGAAGTCGTAGTACGTGTACGGCACGTGCATGGTGCCGCGGCGGCGGACCGTGTCCACGCCCAGCAGCTCCTTGAGCTGCGACGTGAGCACGATGACGGCCACGGCGGACGTGAAGCCGCTGACCAGCGTCTCGGACAGTATGGTGCACAGCAGGCCGAGCCGGCACGCGTACATGAGCAGCTGGACCAGGCCGACCACCAGGGTGACGGCGGTGGCCACCTGTATGGCGGTGTACCCGCCGCCGTCCGGTGCCGCCGCGGGGTCGTCGGCCGCCGCCGCCGCCGCCGGGAGGGTCGCGTGCGCCGTCACCACCTTGCCGGTCATCAGGCACACGACGGACAGCACGCCCAGCGAGATGTGCCGCGACGTGCCCAGCAGGCTGTACACCAGCACCGGGAACACAGCCATGTACAGGCCCACGGTGGGCTCCACGTTGCCCAGGATCGAGTACGCCATGCCCTGCGGTATGTTCAGCACGGCCACCGTGACGCCGGCCATCGCGTCCTCCATCAGGTCCTCGGTCCACCGGTAGTTCAGGAACAGCCAGTCCAGCGACGGCACCGTGCGCCGCGCGAAGTCCGTCCACTTGCGCTTCTTCTTCGGCTTGACCGCCGGCCGGCCGGCCGCCGCGGCCCCTTCGTCCGCCAGCGCCTTCACCTGGTACACGTGCCGTATCGTTTGGATCTCCGGCGGTTGGCCGCCGCCTTCGCCTCCACCTCCGCAGTCCGTCGTCCGGGCGTCTGTAAAACCAGAAAATAAAAAAATGAAAATGTTTTTTTCATATTAAACACGATCCACAGTACGTTTGGGTATACGCGACTCGTTGTCTAAAGCCGCGCATACACCAGACCCTAACCGACCGAATTTTTTCGAGTATAGCTGCGTCGAGTGTCGCCGAATTTGCGTTCCGAATGCTGTACGAAAAGTGTCCGAAATATGATTCGAAACCCATTTATTGTTAAAGTCGACGAGGCACACGACGATAGCCGGGAAGATTTGATAGAATCGCCAAACGATCAAAACCGTAAGGATGCGTTTGAATCTTGCGCGAATATCGAAGAGTTTTGGCGTAAAAAGCGATATTATATTATATTATATTAAAAAGCGATATACACTATATTGCGTACCATAAGCTTCTAGAAATCGCATAAAGTTATTCAGTCGTGTTTTCGACAAATTAATTTACATATAATAAATATTATAATATGATGTATAGTTTTTTTATTATAGTACCTAATTTGCATTTGATGTTAATAATTGTAAACTTTATTAAAAAATTGATCAAGTATAAACATTATTATAAGCCTGCTATTAATGAATTGCATTGGTTTTAATTTATTCGTGATCTAAATTCTAAAATATGTAAAACAAATTGATTCTCGTTTAAAAGAAAAATAAAGACTGAAATTGAAGTAGTCCGTGAATGTTCTCCAAGTGGTCCGCAGTGTCAAAAATGTTCCTTTTGCATCGACGAGATGAAAGTGGCGAATTAAAAAATGTTTTAAAAACTTATCTAAAAAGCATCTACCTACGAATTTCGGTTCGGCCTATCGGTTCGGTACAAGTGTATGCACTCACATAGAAAATCGGCATTTTGATTTTTTTCGGTTCGGGTCTAGTGTATGCCTTAAGAGTAATGACGGCGCGGGTACAGGATGTGTCGTCTTGACCGAAGAGAGAGAGCGTCCAAAGACGATACTTCGAATTCACAGATCTCGACGATTTTTCGAGATTGTTGAAGATCGATGGGTTTCAATGACCGGTCACGTGGGATTTTTTCCAACACCGACAGCCTACTTTTGAAAGTGTTCGAAATTTTAGGTCGTCGAAACTGATCGTCAACGTTCCGCGATGCGTCTGTGATACTATTTAAGCTTATCGATCGAAATAATTGAAGAACGTTTATTTTAATTATTCGACTGTTTGGTAGTTTAAATAATTTCGATGAAAAAATGATATTTTCAGAACCGGTTTAATGTTTGGTTTACCAACGCATTTGCAGAGGTTTAATTTCAGAGATATTCTGATAAAAGAATATTTAATTTTTTTTTTTTCAGTGGGTTTGACGATTGGCACCGTTCTTTTTTTTTGACGGATATTCAATTTCGGAGGGGTTCCTTTTAATTTTCACTTGTATCTAAGCCTCGACAGACTTCCGTGATAATTTTATAATTTGAGTATGAACACGCATTTTGGGGTTAACGAAATTTTCGCTATGATTCACAGTTGGGTGGATGAGTCCGCGATCCGTCATAGTGTAGAGTTAGTGTCGATTCCAGGTAAGAGTATTTCGAGTGACTGTGTAGTTAGAAAACACTAATAGTAATAAGTAGATCACACGTCATACCAACAATGTTTCACAATAGATCGCGCGTTTATTGGTATATATCCGCATTGTACCTAATTTAAACCGGCTCTGAATATTTCTACGTTTATACAGGTTTATACGTTTACATAGTTGATAAGAATCGCTCCCTGAGCACGGGCTAACATTAATAATTATAACGTAAAATGCATCATCTGGCTATTATCGTTTCAATTAAGTTATTACACGTCATTGTTTTTGATGATGTTCTGGAACGACGTCCGTTCACCGCGGCCGTCGTCTCATAGATGTCAGTGTTTAAACGGTTATTTGTTATTTCTTTTGGTGAATATGATAAAAAAAAAAAAAAAAAACCATTTCTAAAACGTCCGATATTGTAGAGATTTTATTAAGGTCTGTCGTCATTGCGTGCACTTTATGATACAACGTTTTAAAATGAAATTATTGTTTATAATAAGAATGCAATCGAATGTACTAGGGTTCTTTCCGAACGTTCAATTTTAAGTACCTATCTGAGATATACTGATACATACGTCATAGGCGATTTATTGGTTTTAATTGCGTCCGAACTTACTGTCGAGTGTCGATGATTGTCACGTGTTAATTAATGTGTTACGCGTTATAATAACATTATACTCTGATGAACAATTAAAAATAATCGTACATTTCTTAGAAATGCAATAAAACTTGATCCGTGTAAAAAACCGATTTACCGATTGTGTATCATTGAACAAAAAACACATTTTACATGTATATTCTGATACACAATTAAAATATAAAACCGAATTTACTATAAGTCTTTTATCAGTTCAATTTATTCAGTATAATGAATAATCAGCATTATATTTAAAATTGTCTTAAATGTTGTTTTTTATTTGAATTTTAACCGATATATAACTCAGAATCTTACTTTAAAAATGCTATTTAAGTTCTATTTTTCCATATATAAGCTGTCTGAAATGTATACAAACATTTAAACAAGGTGGTTTTAAAAACTTTGTCTGTGTTTAATTAATTATCATAATTTATTTTGATTATCAACATTACCTATCTTGGTTTAGTATGAATTTGCTTTTAATTTATACCAAATTTGATGAAAAAAGTTTAATAATATAAGTATCGATATTGTTTATTTTTAGAATAACATGCAAACCTAGGTTTCGAATACCTAGGATTGAACAGTTGAGAATTAAAGCTGTTTACTACTTGTTTTGTGTATATTATTACTATATTATAAAAACAGAAAATATTAAAAGATCAAAAACATATTTAAACTGTAATCGCAAAAATTAAAAAAAAAAAAAAAAAATGAGATAATCTCGAATATCACAAAATTTCATAAAAACTGTGTTTTAGAAATTAGCGAATCGTAAAATTTTAGTTATTGATCGACACGAATATTATGACAACGCTCTAAATTTCTGTCATAATTATGAAAATGTAAAAACTTACTCATTATTGAACTGCTACTTCGCATAAACAACGTATTGATGTACTAAAAAAAAAAAAAAAAAAAAAAATCGCCGATTAACTAATTATCCACAGACTTGGCACGACTGGCGTCTATTGAGCTTTATCGAGACGATTCATTCACTGAACTGAATACCGTGAAAACTCGAAAACAACATAACGTTTCATTGTAACGAATCGTGTACCTATATATATCATATGTATATGTATATAAAGGATCGGAACGTTTTATCTACAATTGTTAAGTAGATTATTAATCGAGTAGATCTCACTCGTCGTCGGCTGTATGATATTTGCATTGGTAAAAATTAGTACGGTCGTTGTTATACAGGGCACTCGATTGTCGCTATAGCGTACCAAAAACATGACGGACGTGAAAAATATATTATATTGTATTAAATCATTAAATCGAGTCGAGTCGAGTGCATTGTCGAGACGACACACTTATACACGTCTTATAGTGACCGAGTACTACGTGTTTGATTCAGAGGACCGCGTAAAAAACACAATTACGAGATAGGATTTTCTCGTGGGATTTTCCAAAAGACTTTACTGCGCCGGATAAAATATGCGGACACTCAAGTCCGAGTCGTTTGGCCGGCATCGCGACACTTTAGCGTCGTGCGAGTTCTAATCGTTTGGCAACGTCGTCGTGCGAATGCAATACAGATCACGATGACATCGCGGTCCCGGTGCGTACGGGTATATGAACGAGCGATCACCTCTGGACGGCCGACGACACTGTTATTGTTAGGTACAGGACGGTTACGGAATCGACGATCGCCGTCGTGCACTCGTATGTACCGTTTTCGTACAAAGTACGAATATAAAAGTCACTCACTGGACGACATCGCGCGGTTTATCTCAATCACATCGGCTGTCCCGTGATGACTCGCGAGCCATCGACGTGTTTGGCGTGCGATTTGTACGACCGGTTAACTTGCTGGTAGTTCATGATCGGGTACTGGAAAAAGAAACAAAAAATCGAATTAGACGATTGGTACGAGTACCGACACGAAGTAAGTTCGGGAAAGTCGTTGTTTTTTTTTAATATTCTAACACATGATCATATTTTAATAATATGCAATAACTGAAAGTAATTATTTCGATGCGTATAAATAATATGTATTGCATAACAATATTATTTATTTTAAAATTAAATATGGTTTGCATTTAAATACAAATATTTGTGGACTTCTGTAGCCGTGTTATTTTTTTTGTTCTAGTTTCGATTTCGTAATCGTAAAATTGACTGTCAGATTGTACGATATAATTTAATAAACCGGTGTAAATTGAAATGTTGATAAAACACCCGTATCAATACCTAATAATATACTAGGTACCTAGTTCATTGTTACTTCTGTACGAGTATATCTTAAACTACCAATTGTTAATATTATCCTTAGCACTTAAAAATATTTTTATTTTTAATGATCATGTGAATACCAGTTAAAACTAATTAAGTACATTGTCAAATATCCTTAGATATAGATAGCCTTACGTTAGGAATGCATTGGTTGAAAAAAAAAGGTGTCTAGTTTATGTTTTAATTTTAAAAATTAAAATGTTTGTTTGAATTCACATATCTGTTTTATATTATTTTTATGTATATCATACTAAAACTTGAATTAAACTTATTATTTGTATCGGTTTTGTTTCAAAATTTCTATTCTTACTTAAATTACCAATTACAGTTATAGTAATAATAAGTAAATACATATAAAGAATAAATATAGTAATTACGAAGAAGATTATCAAGATGTGCTGTATGACTGTGACATTGTCATATTCAAAACTTGAAAAGGTGTTTAAATAAATAATATAAACTAGGAATGGGAAACGATATCGATAATTCGATACAATATCAATATCCTGACAAATTTTCGATATCGATATTTTACGATATATGGTGATACCAAAATCAATATTTTTGATGAAATAAATTTCATTTATAGATATTGGATACGATAAATATTATCGTGTTTGCTATGTAAATAACATTTGTCAGATGATACCGTTTGGTGCACGTGTACCGGGGCGAAATATCAATTATTACTTTATTAGCTCTTACTTATTATTACTTATTATTACTCTAATCAAGCCCATCTGGACATATGGCATACAGCTCTGGGGTAATGCAAAAAAATCCAACATCAACAAGATTCAAACTTTTCAAAATATTGCGCTAAGGAAACTACTTAATGCTCCACCTTACGTCTCCAACCATTCTATACAACAAGACCTCAGGATGAATTCCGTCAAAGACGAAGCAAAAATTTACTATAAGCGTTTTCACAGTAGGTTACCCAACCATTCTAACCCTCTTATAAAAAATCTGGCAATCCCTTCGATTCCGGGTAATCCCGCTAGGCGTCTTAAACGCAACTGGTGTCGTGACCTGCTAAATGCATGACCCCTAGAAAATCCCCTTACTAATCTGAAACAAAATAGGTAGTGTCATCATTGGGTGGCTTCTTCCGTCATATTTTTCATGTTTTTATTACTCTTATCAAATTTACTTATTGTTCTATGAATAGATTGTAAATATCTTGTAAAAATAAAAAAATAAAAATAAAAACTTATTATTATTTATTACGTCTTTTGACTGTTGCAATGTTTTATTTGTTAAGAATACAGATGGGCAATCAGTATTCCATACAAAATACTAGGTACTAGATATTATGTTCTCACTCTGTTTTCGATACGATATCGATATCGTACTAATTACGATATCGCGATACGATATCGAAAAAATTTGAACGATATCGATACACAAAATTATATCGTTGCCCATCCCTAATTTAAACAATTTAAGTGAAAAAACATCGATTTTTAACAACTTTTTTTTGTCTATGTTATAATATTGTCGTTATAATGATATATAATATATAAGAATTTACACGTAAAATATTTACTTAAATGATGTTTAATATTGTCATTCCACCTAACACTACTAACTGTGTTAGGAATAATCCAATTGATCGTATGATGTGATTGACCGACAAACACCTTCCCTAATGTCGGTTTTTAATTTTATTAATTATATTTTGCTCTACAAATCGTAATTTACCACATTGAGTCTCTCAGAGTCACTGTTTTATTTATTATCTCATGTGTTTTACCATTGAGTTATGCCCGTTTATACAATAATTGCATATTACAATTAATATTTCACTATCACGATCAATATCGAATCAACGAATATACGTACAAATAGAATTATAGTGGGCGCAACGAGGAGAAAACGTATTCCGGGACAATAAACATGCTGCTCTGCTCGCGTTAGTTATGATTCAACCCGAATTATCGTCGACAGATCGATATTTGTTTTGTTACGATGCGTCTGCTAGGACTATCTTAGTGAAATCATTTCAAGTCTACAGTGAAATAATAAACGCTTCAAAACGGACGCACGAAAAGTCGTACAAAGATCGCTGACGTTATGCAGCCAAAACGTACAAGTGCTCTTACGGTCGACCCTAAACGCGCGTTATCCAGCCGATGTCTGAAGAAGATTGAAAGTGTGACTATTCATCAATCATTTAAGGTCTAGTATTTATAGGCGATTTCATGGTTTTCTCGCGTCCGGCGACGCGTTTGTGCGAGCAGTAAACGATCATTAGTGTGCGTATAGACGCGTTCGGGATCCGTGGACACTCGCACGCGCATACACGTGTCATCTGTTCGCTGCGTAAGATTTCGTTTTCGACGTACCGATCGACTTTCCAAGGCGACGAAGATTCTAGAAACGGATTCGAATCCGTCGTAACGTCTCCTAAAGAACACATATCGAACCTGCCGCTTTTTGGAACATTTTTTACTTAATTTTTCCAAAAATTTACTTTTGTTTATTTTCAAGAGTCTGCTTCGTTTGATTCCACTCGGACTCGGTACTACTAAAAGGGACTGATTAAAAAAAAAAAAAAAAAAAAAAAAATGATAAAGTCGATCTCGCGAGTGGACTTTACGAAAACCCAAATCAGTTACCCGAATCTTTAGCACATCCGTATCAGATCGATCGGTCGGAATGAAAATACGTCCATACCGCTATGTGTCTCTTGTGCTATAGAGAGATAAGAGAGAGAGAGAGAGACAAAAAATAAAAAATAATACTAAGATATCGCTAGTGCCGTAACCACCCTACATGGCACCCTTGGTAAATTTTATTTTAGCGGTTATTTTTGTTTTTATTTCATAGGTATTAATAATTTTTATACAAATATAATAATATTACATTCTTGTGCGTGTTAATAAAAAAAACTGCCATATTTTTTAAATAACGGAGTCTTTATATAGTTAATATCGATATATAATATAAATGTATAAGTAGTAAACACTAATAAATAAACATCATCTTGGCGCAATCCAGTATGCGATTTTTGTGGATTACACATTTACACTTGATTCTAATAAAACTTAAGATAATTTTTATGAGAAAAGAAAAAGTCACAAAACATTTTTTTTTTTATTTAACTTAAATGCGCCCCTTACTTTACTGCGCCCTCGGCAAGCGCCCATGTCACCGACTACTAGTTACGGCACTGGATATCGCCCAGGGCCGGCGAGAGGGTGGGGCAAGAGGTGCCAGAGTACCGGGGCCCGGGCCTCTGGAAGGGGCCCGTCGTCTCGACTATTAATACCAAAAAAAAAAAAATTATAAATATGTTTTATTAAATAAAAACTTTTTTTTGTCATGTGCAAAAAAATGAAATAACTTTTAAATTAAACGACGGAACGCGTTAAAGTAATAGCTCTATTGCCGCTAGTAGTTCAATACGATACACTTACTTTCGTTCTAATGCTCGACAGTCTATTTTAGGAGCTAAATTTGAAAAATACAATTTCGACATGGTAGTATGTTTTAATTTTGTATATTTGTATATGATGTGATGATTGTACAAGATTGATCAATGTATGTAATTGGATTTTATTTATTGTGCGCTATTGTGCTATTTATAAATGTTATCGGGTTATATAAAAAAGGCAAGAAAAAAACCATTAAAAAACCTACAAAAAAAGACAAGAACAGGAACACTTTAGCCGAGTATAATTCTACGTTTAAGAAAATTAAATAGTTTGTGTTTGATTTTTTATTTTCCTTCAATTAATTAAATATTTTATGTAAACCAAATATTATATTTATTTAATTCACACATTATCGTCAAATTTAAATGTAAGTAATTTAATAAAATTGGTGTTCATATAATATGTATGTATATATATATTATATGAATATATTAGCTATACTAGTATGTGTAAGAGGGCCCACAATCGTATGAACCCCGGGGCCCGCTAATGTTCTCGCCGGCCATGATATCGCCATATTCAATCGTTTCGACTCGGTACGGGGTCGTCGAGCGTGGACGCGTGAAAGAACGGGCCGTGATGGATAGCACGCCCGTGACGTTATAACATCACGGAAACGGTCGCGCCGCGTCGTAATCGTGTTCCGTTTCTCAAGCGTTTTGTCGTCGTCGTAGACGTACGAACACGTGCGTGGGTGTGTCGTAGTGTCGCAGCGGTACAACACGCTCCGTGCGCCGCGGTGTCATCGCGCACGTATTTTTTTTCCGGCGTTATTTTTTGTTTGTTTTTATTATTATTCAAAGCGACAAGTCGTTTCGAATTCTCGCCCGTGTGTGGCCGACGACGAACGTACGTACGATCGCCGTTTCTCTCTCGGTGCGTTAGTTACTCTCGTACTCGTCAGGTCCCACGAGGTTTCGTACGTTATTGCGACTCGACGTCGTTAAACGTATGACTTTGGTTTTTTTTTCCGCCAGCCGTTCAGCAACACAAAGCGTACTTTAATTTATTACGGACCTTTTTTTTTTTTTTTTTTATTAGGTACTATTTTTACCTACGTCATTTTTCAAAGTTTTTTAATGTTTTTTTAAACATGTCAGTCATGATTATGCTTATTTTTTGTTTTTTTTTTGTTTGTTTGATGATTTGTCCCCCGCTAGGAATAAAGCACCGAAATCAACTATTAAAAAATCAACGAGTAACGATTGTGATTCGTCGATCGGCAGCACCACAATCGATTAAAAAGATTTCTTTTTCTTCGTTAATTACAAAGGGAATATTTTTTTATTTTTGGGGAAATTTCTATACTTAAAAGTTAAAATTGAAACGTTTCTTCTTGGACCAGTCGTTATTGTTTTCGAGATACAAACATTTACGATTTCGAGTAGTGGACTACTCTGGCGGCATGTTGTTCGTGTTTGACATGGGACTCACATCGACACGAAGAAGAAACTGAAATTCACACGTGATAACAGGATCGGATCGCAATGCACCAGAACTCGTGAGACAACCACCGTACCGCTATACTTATATTATGGCGTAAGTTTACGCACGCGCCACCGTCGTCGGGTCGTCGTCGACGCGGGCGCGCTCCTATTCGTGTCGTGGCGGGGAGCCGACCCGTACCGAAACACCGACAACGTTTTCGTCGCACAGATAATGGACGCCCGTAATCGTGGCACAGGCCACTGCGACGTTTTTCTCCCGACGGAATATATTCGACGACGGCGCGGCGCGGCGGCGGTGTCCCCTTCCCACGGAGAATCACTCTTAGAGAGGACTCTAAAAATAATGAAATTTAATTAATGCGATGTTTACGCAGCCAGTGTCCCGGGGACTTGTTGAATGATCTATACGAGTTTTAATACACGAACGTATAAACACACACACACACACACAAACACACACACACACAAAATGTTATACGCGTGTCGTGTGCAGTGTGTGTGTGTACACTCGTACGTATATTATATATTTTTTGTCAGCTCATAATTCATTCGCCTAGCCCGCGATGTTTTGACTAGGCCGTCACGTCGGTCGTCGTGTGGAGTTTCACATCATACTGTATATATATATGCACATACAAAAATACATGTGCACGTCACACGCACTTCCCCTCCTCTTCAGGATTCGACGCCCTATCATCAAGTCAAACCAAACACTGAAACGCTGCACTTATACATACTCGTACATACACACACACACACACACACACACACACACACACACACACACACACACACACACACACACACACACACACACACACCAAACACCACTCGGTCCGAGGGGTTACGGCTCCTCGGCTATTACGCGTATATTTACCTCCACGCGACCTTTCCGCGTCGCCCACACACGTAGTTGACGTAAAATCGTGTAAACAGTTGGAAACCAATATCGTCTCCGTCCCGTGTACGGTTATTGGTCGTGGTCTTGAGCACACGCATACAACGTGCAGAACAGGCCGGCTCCGCGCTCGACGTGTGCGCTGACGAGTTTCCGCGTACACTCGAAGACGCCTGAGACGTTTAGACGAAACCGTGCGAAGGGGAATACCGCGCACGTCGCCGTCGCAATGACTTACCGATGGACGGATTTTGAAGAGAAAAAAACCTGAAATAAGTACACCGTTCGCCGCAGGTCGTAGTGCTCGGGGGCAGTTCGATTTAAACGACTTTGCAATAAGCATAACTAATCACGCGCAATGACGTTTTACTTGCAAATTTATTCATAAATTGTCGTCTTTTTATTTCTAGAAAATATTCTAAACGCTAGAGTTATGACTAGGGCAAGGACTTTCATGCATTTGCATATTTTTCCTGGTAATCTTTATCGTATGCTTGTTAAGTACAAAATACATTTCATAACGTTTATGATGAAACACTCAAAGTTTTTAGTGCATATTTTTGCATATTTGGACATTTTTTGGTTTAAGGGGTATAATTTTGATTATAAGAGCATATTTTAAGCTTTTAGTGAATATTTAGATGGTTTATCGAAAATCAAGCGCTTGGGTGAATATTTTTCATGAATCAG
Organism: Therioaphis trifolii; assembly: GCA_027580255.1. NCBI lineage: Eukaryota > Metazoa > Arthropoda > Insecta > Hemiptera > Aphididae > Therioaphis > Therioaphis trifolii. The sequence continues at coordinate 22,758,588 of CM050409.1, forward strand.
GGTCAACAATTCGTTATAAACTTATGAAGACGATAAAGATAAATTTTATCTTGAAATAATAATAATGGTCAGTATTTATTATATATATTTTGGTATTTTTATTTAACGAATAGTAGGTATGTGGTACGTTCTCTGCTATTTGCAAGTATCAAAGAAATGTTAATAATTCAGTGCAATTCTAGTTTAGGCAAGGTAAATATTTGAGAATAATTCAACAATTATTTTTATAATACCTCTTTTATTTTATTAGACGCAAAATAATAATTAAGAAGGATGGGATCCAACGTTCAAAAAAGATTCCAAATCAATTTGATAAAATAAATCAAGTTAAAACTTATATAGAATAATAATAAAATTAATTTTTTTAAGGGTATATTTAACCACATATTTTTAATTTTTTGATGCATAAGTGCATATTTTAAAATGCATATTTGATGATTTTTTAGTGCACGAAAGTCCTTGCCTTAGTTATGACTATCGACCGTAATGATATTGTACCACGACAATTCACAACTATCACGAGGGTCGGGCGAGGATCGACAACGGCTAGTGTTAGCGTTTGTCACGCGGTACGCCAAAGTCCAATTAATTAGTTAAGCCACACCGAATCAATAACACGCTACACTCATGAATCATCACTCATGATCTATCGGATCACCGAATATACGATATGCAACGTGAAAGTCTGTTCACTGACAAAACGTAACAGATGAGTCGAGCCGGTTTCCAACCATGACGTGATATTCTGATGATGTTTTTAGTTTACATAAATATCACTCGTGCCCGCAGTGAAATGAAAAATAAATAACGTTTTATTGTAAAATAATACTATACAAAAACTAAAAAAAAAAAAAAACTCATAGAACTAAACCATGATTATTAATAATATTATGTAAATCTTTATTCGAATTAAAATATTACTGTTGAAACGCATAGCGATTAATCTTGATATTTTTAACTGGATTAAAATTAATACATTTATCAAAACGGCTGTTGCTAGTATTTTACTGTCCTTTATAAAGATAACAACATTTTTTCCTCGCAGTTTTTTTAATAAACTCGGATATCATAATTTTTTGAATTATTACTAGATTATAATTTTGAATATTTATGAATCTTTAAAACTAACTCAAAGCGCTTTATTAACACCCGAGCACACGTTATAGTGTGTTGCAATCGATGAATACACGTCTACATATTTTAGATTTCAATTATTTTTAACGAATGATATGCCACTGCCCTGTTGCGGTGGGATTATTTCAAATAAAAGCTGAATGTTTAATTTAATTTTCTATTTTGGAATTAATTACATTATTCGTATCGATAGCCACGTAAAATGTACGGCCGACGAGTTTTACTAAAATAATTAATTAATCCGAATGGACATTAAACACGGAGTAGTTTTTTAATAACGAGATTATATTAACCGTTTTATAATATACATGCTAATGTAACAGATTAAATTAATTCTGTTTCAAGACCTTAAATAAACACATTCATTTTTATTAATTTTGTATCGTTCGATTTGAGTGAATATTATTATTAAAAAAAAAAAAATAAATAAAAAATCCACAGACTACTATAATATTTGTCAGGGCTTCAATCTATTCAATATGTACGTTTTTCGTTACATTCCGTATGAGAATAGATTTTTTTTCGGTAAGGTTTTTAAATTAAAACATACACGTAAAGCATTTTCATTCGTACAAAACTATTTTCACCTGCCTAAAACAATAAAATAAAATAATTTACATAGCGAACAGTAACACTCACATAGTTGAATTTCGTGAGTCATATTGCAATAAACGATATAATATCTTTTGCGAGAACTTGTAAATTAAAAAAAAAACAAAAAAAAAAAAAAAAAAATCAAAATCGACGTTGATTTGTAATTATTACATTATTTCTTAACTCGATTAATCGAGTAATAGCAACAACTGACATTTTATTTGTTTTATTTACTTTTGGCCATGAAATAAATGTATCGCTACAACTCGTATTTACATCGCGGGTATCTATGAACTACATTAATGATTTGTTTCACGGAACAAAGTAAATAAAATATGCATAAATGGTAAAATGTGTGTCATCGCTTATCCTAACTAGGCCAAGCGGATTAGTCGTATAGGCACTTCAGTACTTTTACTGGCGTTAATACAGCGCGCACACATTATAGGTATCGCTATAATGATTGACAAACAAAAACGTTGCATATATTTGAATTTTTTTTTAACAAAAAACATCTTAAAAGCTCATATATGATGTACACAACTAAGAACTTATTTTATTTCAGAGTCGATCGAGAGTCAATGATTCAAATACATAGGTATTTGCAGTATTGGCTTTTACGTAGTTTATTTATTTTATTTATTTGAAATTCATACATTGAATACTGGGCCCCACTGAGAATACTCGAGAGAGGGTCCAGGAGTTCTTAAATTTTTATGAAATATTTTACATAGTAAACTATACATATATATGTAAAAATACAATAGTTCGATTCTATTCAATTATCGTGTTCAAGTTTCGACAACATGGGTGAAAATATTTACAACATTTTATAAACGTGATTAACACGGCTGCAGTCTAATCGAATGCTATTTTATAGACGATAAAAATATATCATACGTCAAACGATTATTACTCGTTGGCGATGAATATTTACGAATCCGATTAAAAATACCACAACACGATCGATTTGGAAACAACGACACTCGTAACGCCGCAAATGCCCGTAAACACTAATTATTGTTCGTAAATCGATTATCGCCTTTGCGTCGTAGAAAACATTTAGTTAAGAGCTCCGGAGCTCGCTAGGACGACGAATGATCGAATCATTGCGCCTGCCGTACGCAATATACGTCTTCCGAGACGCGTATGTCATAGATACGAGGATTAGTGTGAATAGGCACTCGTTGTCTTTATCACACGGCGTCTCGTGACCATCTTCAGTCGGTGTGATTCGAGGCGTACACTGCCAGTGAACCGTGTTCATAAACAACGCCGGCTTTATTCGACACTCACGCGTGTTTGTCTTGTGGAGTTTCGAGATTGCGTGCGCGCGACGACGAAAAAACGTTCTAAACTTAGACGAAGGTCACGGGTGCGAGTTTCGAGCGGTTAGTTTAGCGAGATGAAAATCGATAGCCACGTGGCGTCGTTGTTATGAAAACTCAATTGTAGCTCTGACGGAGATCAAACAAAGCGATTCTCGGAAATTCTATGATCGTGTTTATGAATTTTAGTTAGTCTCTTGTGTTTAATAATAATAATAATAATATTAATAATTGGATTTCATTATAGGGGTGAATAGAGGTATATTTACGAAAGTAGGTGGCTTATATCCCGGGAACCGAATACTACATTATTAACTTAGAAATTATAAACTCGTTCGTAATATTGCGTCGTTTATCTGTTTAATGTTGATTGTTCGAATCAGTGAAGACTGCATTTCGGCCAAATTGAAAATTCATCGAGAACAGTTAGAGCGCAACGTTAAACCAAAAGTCGTATTCCTCATCTGCGATTTCCTTGGATTTTCATCCGTAAATTTTCGCCCTATAATCCGCCTTTCCCACGACGGAGGCGGCAGCAAGCGTGTAGGCGAACGAAAACGTAATAAAAAGAGATCGCAACTTAGTTTCGGTCACGATGGCAGCGCGAACGTTTTGATTTGATAATAAGGAGCCGTGAATTTCGTAAAATGGGGTGAAACGAACCGGCGAGTCTCCGTCATTGAAACGACGCAAGCAATAAAACTACCCAGTCCAATAACGACGTCTGCAAGTCGTGTGACATACAAACATATATACTTGGTGCTGTTGTGCGTATGCCTGCGTACGAATTCGTGTGTGTGTGTGTGTGAGAGAGTTAAAGAAAGACCAGAGGGAATAGGGTTAGTAGCGGGAAAGCTTTCAACGAAATGAAACCATCAACAGAAAGACACGGAGAGAAAGAGAGAGAGAGAGTGAAAGAGAGAGAGAGAGAGAGAGAGAGAGAGAGAGAGAGAGAGAGAGAGAGAGAGAGAGAGAGAGAGAGAGAGAGAAAGAGAGGGTGGTGGGAGAAGAGATAGGCCAACAGCATCAGACCTTGTCGAGGAGAAATAACGAATATTTGCCGCAGTCTCGCGGAAAGAAAGTAATCACACCGTCGCCGCTACTGAATAAGAAAGCGTCTGGACGGGGTGTGGAAAACGCGATGGATTGAGGGGTTGATTTATGTGCGAATCGTATGTGCGGACTGCGAGGAACCCGACGATAATATAACTAACAGGATCGTGTCGAATGTCCTGTGTGGATTTTAAAACGACCAGATTTTCGTCACGTACGACTGTGCGTTGTTTACTCTTTACTCTCCGCACTATGCATTCGTCCCGGCGAGTAATTTTCTCGTAAGTTTAACACTTTCGTTTTCATTTTCACGCCACCACCGCCGAGAAACCGTTCCGTTACTCAGCCGCCCGTGAACGCTTGTCAGAAAAATCGTCTTCAGTCGTCACTCGGAATTCGTCCAACTGTTTTGACGTTACATTTTACTTTTAACGATTTTCGCACGCGTCCCAGGCCCCGTGTCGGCTCGACGATAGAATATTATATTCCGTTCCCGTTCGGGTTTGAAACGTACGTCGCACCGGCACCGCCCATTAGAAAAATAAGATTTTTTTTGTTTGTTTAATAGTTTCAATAATTAGTTGATAATTAGCAAAATAATTTTGTCTGTTTGCACGACTTCGCGATCATCACCGCCCGACCCGTGCAAAATATTGTACTCATCGATTTTATCTCATCGACATTTAACACGACTCAGCACAGCCGGTCTTGAAATCACCGTGCCGTTATTTCGGCCGAAAAATACAATTTTCCGTTTTTTTTCAAAAATGTATTGGTTACCAAAATGTTAATAATTTAAAGTACGTAATTCATGATTTGTACATTTTACATCGTTACAAAAAATTAAATAAAAAAAAAAACAGACGATATTTTACTTAATTGCGTCATTATAAAATTTATGTATATTATAAAAATTCAAAATTCAATTAAAAATTAAAAATAAACAGACAATATTTTACTAAAGTGTGTCATTATAAAATGTATGTATAAAAATTAATAATAATAAAAATAATAAAAAATAATAAAAATATTATATTACTAGACTATTTTTCAGGGTCTATACTTATTGGCCATTATTTTTATGTATTGAAACCTCGAACTTACACCAGTATCATATTTACTAATTTCATTTTCTAAAAATTTTATTTTCTCTCTAATTTCTTTCCTGTGTGGTTTTGTTGTATTGGAACTTCTTATAATAATTCTTGTATCAGATTGAATACTTAATAATATATTTAGGGAGTTGAATATATTTGGATGTGGAGAATAAAATTGTGAATTAAATTTAGAATGAAACGATTCGCAAGAGTTAGTTGTTCGGTGAATACTATTGCTTTTTTCTGCCCTAATTTCTGGTGGAAATGTTGAATCATTCGCAATATAATTTTCTACTAAATAGTCATTGAATTTTGTGAGTTTTTCATTCATAGGTAGTATTTCAGCTAATTCATCAGAAAAGCAATCTCCAACTGACTGTGGATCTAGGAATGGCAATCCAAATATATACGTTAAATATTGTCCTATTTCTGTATTTTGTACGTATTCCGATGAAAGACCAAACTTTTGAATTGCTCTGTACCAAGATTGTCCAAGATGAAATCGACAACCACGAACTTTAGTCAATGGCCAAACATCATTTATTGCATTATGTATAGCTATTTCAAAATCAACATAAATGCTTTCTAAATTAAACACATTATTGTAAGTTAAACAATAATTATCAATAATTCGAAAAATATCGACATATGATTCTTGTTTTTTGTCTTTCAGTAAAGTGAAAACTAAAGGTACATAATGATTGTTTTTTAATACATGAATTGTGAAAAATTGGTAAAAAAATTGTGCACAGTACGAAAATGTTCCATCAACGTAAAATGTTGTTGATTGACTTAGAAATTTTAAATTTTCATCCGTACTAAATAATAAAATCCCTTTTTCCGCATTATTAACTTGTAAAAATGTATTACCTTCAATGAAGGTCCTTCATACGTTTTTACGTCCATGTCTTTCAAAATATCATGCACCTCTTGACTACTACGAGGCAAATTTGGTCGTAAAGATGCTCGAGCTTGAAATATATTGTGTTTTATATATGTCACATCTTTAGTTGTAATTGCATTCGTATTATTCTCCCTTAAATATGAATGTAATAATTTCGAAGGGCGTTCACACATATTTTCAGTGGCCTTACGTTTCAAGTTATTGCTTATTATTTGACGTTCAATTTTATTTTCTTCGTCCGCATAGTGGTTATGTTCTAAATTGCATGATGTCCACACGATATCGTGATTTTCCAATACTTTTAAATTGGCAGTACATCCTCTTTTAGTACATTTATACCGATGTTGGCCATTTTGGAGGAGTTTATGAAAACTAAACTTGAATTTATTAACTATAAAAATTAATTTTCCTTTTTCACTTAACATTTTCTCAGCAGAATTCATTTTTACACACTCGCGTGAACACAGCGTATCTACTATTAAAGTTTAATATATTGCTGTCGTGGTCATCAAATATTAACGATAAAATAAAAGTAGTCAATGATAATCGATTATTATAGTAGATTACGACGATTAAGACGATAAGATTAAATTCAATAAACTTGTAGTATAAATAGTATAGGTATATCCAGCGTTAGATTATATTATTTGAGTGCAAACTAACAGGCTATATTAGGTTGACGTCGTAAAAGTAAACGCCTATAATATGAGAACCCCTGGTTAAAAAATAATATTTAACAATTTAAGGAGCCAATTCAAATGCGTCAGCGCCGACCGCGGAGAAAATATCTCGACCCTACGAGTTCCGACGCGCGCTAGAACGCTACTGTATTCATTCCGCTCAATAGGATTTTGATCACCATTCGTGTTATCCGTATTTTTCAAACATCGGCCGTGCGAACCCGGTATGTTTTCCAAAAGTGATCTCGTATTATCTATTCACATTTCTTCTTTTGTCGTGTCGGTCTATTCGGCCATCAGTCTCGTCGGGGTCCGTGAAAACACAGTTCGCGATTCGCCGTCCGGTGATCCTACGTTCGGCGTCTTCAAAGTCTCGGATCGCTTCGATCGACTGGAAATCACGCATCAGACGTGTGCATTGATTTGAAAATTTGTCATTGATCAATGCCATAGTGTCGTGTTGTTTTAACACAATAACGCTGCTTCGACTATAACGTAGTCGTTTCAGATTCGTTCCATTCCAAAACGATGTCCGAAATAATATTACACGGTTCCACGGAGATAAATTTTTGTTTTCTAAATGCCCACATACTCGTGAAAATAGACACGACGACGTAACACTCTCAGAATGCGTTTTTTTAGTCTTCAGGTCGTTAACTATAATATTTATGTGCGTGTAACTCGTGGAAAATGTTTTGTTTTTATGAACCGGCGTCGTACACGATTAGACGAACACAAAATTCTATACAGAAACAGCCGTATTATTTTTAATGACCGTTTATCGACGGCTTCTCTTTCTCCATCTCTCTCTCTCTCTCTCTCTCTCTCTCTCTCTCTCTCTCTCTCTCTCTCTCTCTCTCTCTCTCTCTCTTTCTCTCTCTCTCTCTCTCTCTCTCTCTCTCTCTCTCTCTCTCTCTCTCTCTCTCTCTCTCTCTCTCTCTCTCTCTCTCTCTCTCTCTATTTCTCTCTGTCTCTTTATTTTTCATCTTCACTCACGAGTAGACGTAGGTTTTGAAATCTCGTATGTTTTGCCTCTATCTGCAGTCGGTTCGTGATTTCATGAAGTTCATGTTTTTATTTGTGGGTTCGTTAGACTGTGAATTTGGTGGGCGTTTTTATATTATGAAGGCGAGGGAATTTCGAAATAGACGACTTAATATTATATTCGAACATTTTTGCTGCACGTTCGTATTCTTTCCGGATTGTGTCTACGTAATATGTTTATGGAGGTGTGGACGGCCGAGCTTCTCGTAGGGTAATGTGTTCGGGTGATTGTTATAAGGGCGATGTTTTGGACTGCCGCGATTTTTGTCCTGTTTGTGTTACAGACGAATGGTCCCCGAGCTGTTGCCGCGTACATGAGTATTGGTTTGACGTAGATTTTGTAGATGGTCAATCTGTTATAGCTACTGGAAAGACGCTGTTTCGGTTCAGTATTGGATAGAGGGCTGCACAGGCTCCCTTGGATTTCTGTATATAGTGTTCTCAACGCGGATGTTGAATGAAAGGTATTTGGCGATAGCGACGCCCAAGTATTTGGCTTTCGGCGACCGAGCAATGACGAGCATATTGTACACGATATAATGTTATAATATAATATACACGTTATAACGACGATACGAAATTTACCCAATCAAATATTTTCACCGGTCGATAAATATTATAATAACGTGTCACGGCCCGCGTGTCATTTATTCCGTATTAATTCATTACACTAATCGACGGAGTCGTTCCGATCGCGATAATTTATTGGCTGGGATTCGACCGGGAGGCGATAAACGTCCGGTCACCCTTAAGTGCGTCGCGTGATTTATGTCCGACTGGACCGAACGCCGCCGAAGATATGTTTATTAAACGTTTCGTGCGGCCGCGAGCGATCCGAGCGACTCTTCGGGTCTGTTCGTAATAATGCGTACGTCTGAGAGACACCACGCGATTCGGTGATAATCGTTTTGATTGTGCGACTACCACACCCGTCCGTACGTCAGTAAATCGTAAAGCGTACTGTGATCACACTACGCCGGATGAAGTCTGAAAACGTATCGTATCCATACTTGTTATTTTTTCATAAAAGAAACATTTTTTTCGATTTTCAACGGATCTTTTCAATGATATTTTCTATCATCTTTCTTCAGATCTGCCCTTTTGAAACACTGCACGATGATAATGGCTATCGGCCAAATCGCGGAAAACTGTACTCGGTTTCCTCTATAGAGAGTAAAAAATCACGTAGTATTATATAGTCCTCGATAGTATCGTCGGACGTTATTCGTTTCCGTTTTTCCGGCACCAAACAGGATGTTGAATTTCGGTAATAATATTCGATGTGTGAATATTCTTCATTGTTTTCTCGAAAACAGAGAATGTCCGGTAATAATCGTCATTTTTTTTTTATCTGAATTCAATTTTGAATGCCGTCGAATTAACACTTTTTAAGAAAATAAAACAAAGCGTTAATTCGACTTTACTCAACTCGAACGGTACAATCTATCTTTGTTTTGATAACAGAAACAAAAACAACAAAAAAAAACCAGACTTTGCGTGGACCCGTCAAAAGACGCAAAAAAAATAAAATTAAATTAAATTAAAAAAAAATACCACGAATTAAACGCTCGTCGTTTTAGTGTGTACAATTAAAAAACTCATAGACAGATTTAGAAAGATCTAAATCTAGACAAATAACTCTGTTTTACTAAACATCGATCAGGGGTTTTGCTCACGAATCCTAGACGCCTTAAAAAAAAAAAGAAACGAGAGACACGCGATAACTCCAAAAAGAAAAACACTAACGTTTAGTAATCATTTATTTTCGGACGACTGTTTATAAAAAACTACGCGATCCGTGACACGGTTATTCTTTTTCTCGTCGCGGTGATCGATATTCTTCGCTCACCGCACAAAGTCAAGCGCGTCGAGTGTACACAGCTTTTGAATACGTTTCGAAGGGGCGTATACAAAAACAAAAATTTACCGCCATAAATACGACGCGGTCTCGTGCAAGAATAATAATAATAATAATAATAATAATAATATCAACTATGATAATAATAATAACAATAACGATCGATATACGAATGTTATCGCGGCGGTGTTTGCGTTGTCTGTCAAACGCGCGTCGTGTACCGACATCGGAGAACGATGATGATTTACCCGTGTTCTTGGCGTCCGTTCAAACGAGTTCCTATATTATAATATTATAACCCATACACGACATCGTCTCTGCCGCCGCTGCGGCGGCCAAGCCGTGTGCCCGTGTGTCGCGCGTGTCTAGATGCGGCGAATTCTACTTGAACCGCGGCCAGATAACTATATGTAATTAAAACTAGTTTATTGTATTAGCATAAATCTTCAAAGCGTGTGTCGCTGACGTGTGTTTCGCCCGTGTTGTTTTGCATTGTAGTCGTCGTGGTATTAGCCAGAAAATATGTCGTTTTGTCGGCTAGAGGGAGGAGGGGGGGGGCGACACAAAAAGAAAGAGAGAAAAAAAAATTAAATAAAAAATCGACCGTCGAGTCCGTTGACCGTAATGAATTTAATCCGTTTTCCGTACTGCGCCGCCGTACAGTACGACGATAACAGTAATAATAATTATTAATAATAATATTATTATTATTATTATTATTTAGCACCGTATTCATTACCGTGTCGACGTCGACACGTTTTTCGTTCCAACGCGACATATCGAATTTCACTCGTATATTTACCCAATATTACGTTTGCGAGTATACCTATGTACCTACGTATGCCGTGTGTACGATATAATATTACTCGGTTGCGTGAATTTACGTACCGTTGACTATTTTTTTTTTCTTTTTTTTGTTTTACATTCTTAGTGACGCAATTGCCGAAGGATCTATCGGTTTTACTCATCACGATTATTTAAGAAGACGTTTTTACTTTTTCTGCTATCCAGACATGATTTTTTAAGGCGACAGACACTAATGTGTTTTAATGTTTTTCAAGGAGTAGAAGGAGTTGCGAATTCGGAACTTCTCTAGGTACGATTTCATTATATTTCGGAACAAACAACAAGATAAGAACATATTATTTTGGTATCAATAATCATACCAGCGAAAATGTTGATAGTTTGAGACATTTTTAATTCGATTTTATCGGTTAATATCTGGGATCCTATATAAATACTAGCGGATAATAGAGTAGTTTACAAAAATGGTGGTACTATTAAATTATGAAATCAAATAACAAAAAAAAAAATTGTCTAATCGACTAGCAAAATATTTGTTATTTGTTATATTATATATAAACAATGAATTATAAAACTGAAAAAAAAAAATGATACAATGAGTGATTTTTTTGGTTCTTGGGGAGGGAGGGTTGAACCCGACAATCCCTTCGTAAATACCCTTCTGATATATTCACCGTCATAAAGTCACGTTCGACCCCTCTGTAGATCAGACATTTAGTACTTTACAGAGAAATTTTTTTTTTTTGTATTTTCAAATGATTTTCGAGTGAAGAAGAAAGACTATTGAAAAATCGAGTAAAAACGATGTAACATTAAATTTATTTTGATTATTTATTTATAAATTCAAAAGCATAATGTACCTAAAAACTTGATGTATTTTAACAAAAATTCAGTTACACTCGTATTCACGTGAACTTGACAAAATTTTCGCAAAAAGTTTGGACTAAGATTAGAATTTTGAAAGTATCTCGTTTTTGTCTGATAACTTTTTATCTCATGGTATTTATACCGGAAATTTAACACGCCGTTATTCGTAATATTATTCAGTGACGGTATTGAAAAAATCTCAAAAGCCGTTGTTCATAATCTTTTGAACAGCGTTTAGTTAGAAGCCAACTGTTTTTATATAGATTTCCTACATAAAAAAACATTCAGTCGATCCATTTGTTTTTTTTTTTTTGAACTCGATATAAAGACAAAAATCACATTTCAAATTTGTCGGTGAAATAAAACGTGTAAGGAACATAGGGTTAAAAATTTTACGATAAAAAAAAAAAAAAAAAAAACACAAAACACAAAACCATAAAATTTACCGAAGACGCTGGAATAATTGCCGAGTCGCGAAGCGTGTTAGCAGTGTACGAGCGCACTAACAACAAATATAACGATTTCAGTCCTCTCGACCGAGCCGCACGACGACGCGTTTCGTCACGGGCGTACGGTACGGTGTTCGTCGACGTTTTTCATTTTTTTTTAAATTTTTATTTCAAACGAATACGTGTAGAACGCAATAAAATCGGTTTTGTTTATTGGCGAAAATAAATCGCCTCGCCGAGAACAATGGCGGTCGGCGGCGTGCAGAATTCACGATTTCGTATTCGTTACCCGAGCGTTAATGTCTGACGACGACGACGACGACGACGACGCGACGGACGCGGCTTTTATCCTCTTTCGGATCGTTAATGACCACGATTGATATTGTATGCGGTAGCCGAGGTAGTAGTAACGGCTCACGTTAGTTACGTCTGATCACACCGACTAAACGGTCGTACTACCAGTTTGCGCTGCGATACGTGTGTTGATACGCGTGTCCGTGCGTGCACGTGTTCGTATATGTATTTGTGTGCGGGTACAGCTGTAATATTGTTCGAGATCGATTGTTCCGGAACAAATTGCACGGGAATAATAATTTTTGTCGATAAAACGTCGTCGTCGACGAGCGCGTCGTTAAAACACGTGCCAAGGGACGCCGCCGCGCGAAGAATTTATTGCCGGCGTTCTTCGCGCCGATTGTTTTCGCTCGACGCGACGAGCGCGCGCACGTACGCACACACTCGCAAAAAAAAAAAAAAAAATGAAATGAAATAAAATAAAATAATGGATAAACACGAAAATAAAAAAATCTGTTTTATTCACCGCGCGCGCAGGGGGGCGGTGGCGGCGTGACACCCGCGTATACGCGTACGTGGTCACGGCACAGGGTGTAACAGGTCTGTTTGACGAATCTACGTGGTGACGCGAAAACGTTTTCGTTTCGTCGAATGATTCTAAAACCACGCCACCGTTTTTACGGAAGCGAAAATAATGTCTTAAAAAATAAACATGTTTTTATCCACGTGATTTTTACAAAGTCTTGTTGGTTTTCAAACACGACACCTCCTATTTATATCACTTTTCTTTTTGAATATGCGGATGTTTGAGCTCTCATTGTCGGACCAATCGTCTAAGAGACGTAAGCGCTGTTCGAGAGTAGAACGGCACGATTTTTTCTCGGGGTGTTCTCGTTTTACCTTGACGAACCTCTGAGCGTTAAACGCTCACATCTCTCTCGGGCCCCGTCGGTCCAAAAACAAAAAATGTTATTCGTCAAAATTTCCGAAAAATAAAAAAGGAATTCTCGTTCAAAGTGTTGTGTTATATTATAAACAGCGGTGATTACCGACGTGCCGTCCACATGAAAATTGAAAAAAAAAAAATTCAAAACGCGTACAGTAAACAGTTTAAAAACGTCATCGAACGGACCTGTGACACGCCCTGTAAACCGACCAGGACTCCCGACGTTTCGCCCGCTTCGACCGACGTCGCGGGTGCCCGTGTACAGGAGTATAATACGACTGTGTGCACGCGAGTGCCGCGGCCGGTACAAACGACGCCGCGTCGTGCACTAAACACCATTACGGTCGTTTCGCACCGACTACTATCACGACAGCGGTCGTGTTTTTGTCGCGCGTATCGGACAGCCGCCGCCCGGTCGGTAGTCGACACGGTAATTCGAGTAATAAGCTAATAAAATAAATAAGTAATCTAAGCATACCTGAGCATCTATACGAAGCACTTGGACCTGATCACGAAAACACCATCAAAATCATAAAATTTCTCAAAATTACTAAATTGTATAACCTTTTCATCTTTGTTTTATTTTATTTTGTATTTTTTCTTTCTTTTTTTTTCTTATTTTTTATCCTCCCTTTTTTTCTATTATTATCTTTCTCTCACTACCTATGTTGCACTCATATAATCTAACCCTATAGTTTATAAATAATTTACATTGTACTGAATACTTATAATGTCTTTTAGAACCTAATTTAATATTTACATTGTACAATAAGCCAATAACCCTAGCTGTTGCGGCTTTAACTAAAAAAAAAAAAAAAAAAATTCGAGTAATAATAATAATAATAATATTTATTCACCGTGCGATCACCAAATACAATGATGTCAACAAATAATAATACTCACTCAAAAAATTGGTTCAAATTTTCAAAACACACGCAGCACTCCAAAATGTTCTCTGTCAAATTCGTCTCTGTCGCCTAATCAGAACGATGAAAAATCCAAATTTTTCGTTTCGCCAAACAAATTGCCGTTCTCGCCAATAATGATACCTGTGAAATGAGCCATGTTTCCACGCCTTATAACAGCTCTAAAGACGACTCCAATATAATGTCACTGTTCAGGATTTTGATCCATTGGCTCCACAAACCCACATAAAAAAACATTGCAAATTACTCCGCCTTCAACTCCATTTTGACAAGTATTACCGGCCCAAACGCCTGTTACTTGCAAGTCTTCGGCTTCTCATCTCATCGTCCGACCTTTAGGTCGTAATATCTATATCAAAATTGTCTATCACTTAAAAATGAAACGGATGCCATTTTTCATTCATTTTCACCTCGCTTCCTGCGTCCCTACAAGGTCGTCATCAGAAATGTATACCCTTCGACCTGAGGTACCGATAATTCCTCCACTCTGGATGAATATTAAGACATCGAGTAAAACACATTTACAACCCCAAAAATAAAAACAAACATTCCCTTACACTATTCTTTGTGGAAATCTACCGGAATGAAAAAAACGAGGACATTCACATTATTAAGTCGTTGCTTAATGCCAAAGTGATCATCGAAAAACCCCACAAAAACTGCCTTTAGCCCTTCACAATGTCATATATACCAAGCGTTTGGCCGTACGCAAAACTATTGCAACCACGTTTCTCGCTGCGTTAAATGTGGAGCAGAACATCATACTAACGAGTGCACCAAGGTCCCGAAAAGCCCTGCCAAGTGTACACTTTGCTCCGGAGACCACACCGCAAACTTAAGGGGATGACGAGTTTTCATTAGAGCTCAAAAAAAAAAAAAAAAAAACAATAATAAGACCTTCAAAAGCATCTCCAGCCAAAATTCCAGAATCAAACCTTCATTCCAGACCGAAATCCTACGCTGAAGCCACCCGGAATCAAGATTCATCCACAGATCACTTTTCCGTCATACTATCCAATTTTATCACTAATCTAAACTCTCTAATCAGTTCATTAATATTACTCTCCTCTCTTCAGTTCTTAACGCACTAATCCCCAAAGTTTCTTTATCTCCATAGTTGTTTTTGTACATTTTCCTCATTATAACATAAAAGTCTATTTAAGGATTTATACTTTATACCTCATTAATGATTAAATACCTATACCGATATTGTGTCATTGTTTCTACCTAATTAAAATCAGGTAGTTACATTTCTTATTTCATGTTTACCTAATATTTAAAAATAATATTATACATAATTGTCGAGCTATAATAGTTGTAAACTGAAAGCTAATAAATAAAAAAAAGTCTATACAATGAATGTAGATAAAAGTTAAAGTGTGCACTTTATCAATGTTTGAATTGGTCACTCGTTTTCATTTTTTCAATTGACTCCATGCACGGATTATCAGTTTATTACATTTGATGACACTTTAGTACGGAAAAAAATAACGCCTCAATTCAAGACTTTGTTTATTTCATTTTGTTTGATCTTATTTGTTTTACAGCACTGGGCACCAAATTTATTTGTTCTATCAGGCAAAAAAAAAAAAAAAATTAGTGATTTCTATGTACTAGACTAAGCCAAAAAAATAAATAAATAAAAAAAAATACTTAATAATAAATACAAAAAAAAAATTAAAAAATATACATACATATTATCAATCGGTAAAATGATTGAATAAGTGTTTTTTATATTGGTTGGTATACTGTTTCTTAATGTAATTAGTTGATGTATTTATGAAATAATAGTCATATTATGGTACGTATATGTGAAGTATGTATTAATATTGTTCGTTTTTCGTAGCTTAATTAATTCTTTATAATCAATTCAATCGTACGAGTAAAATTTTCTATATTGTATTTAATTTCCCTCCATAGTATTAAAAATTTCACTAAAGTACACATTTTGTTTCGGTGAAATGAATAAAACAAAAAAAAAACGGTTTTGGAGAAAACTGATTTCAATAAATCATTAATAATATACATTTGTTTGTAAACTGTATGTTTTCTATGAAAATTTATCCAATGCAGTTTAAACCCTTGATAATGCATTTATTCGAATTTTCGTTTGCATAATTTAAAACGTAAATAGAACTACATTTTTATGAAACGCTTTTTTTATCCCAGTGATTTTTGAGTATTGAGTTAAATACAACCACAACTTATAACTTGTTTTTACTATATACATATACATATATATATATGTATGTGTGTGTGAGTGTGTGTGTGTGTGTGTGTGTGTGTGTGTGTGTGTGTGTGTGTGTGTGTGTGTGTATGTGTGTATATATTTTTTCAATTTTGATATTTAAATGTTTACAATCTATCGGATGTATAAGTTATATAAATTAAGGAACATACGTGTTTATATTGTTAAAAATGAGAGTAGCGGAAAGTAGAAGCAAGAGTACCCTGTAAAAATGTAATGTCACTACCCTAATCAAATTCGAATTCATTAATTTCCAAGGTCAAATTGCACTGGGCCAATTTTCGTTAGACACCCTATAAAATATGACGAGTAACATAATACATCGCTAATAGCCATAGAGACTAAAGTTTTTGAGAAATAATATTAATAAAAAAAAAAAAAAAATCGATCTTTCACTTCACTAAGAATTTAAGAATAATATGTACGTGCTATACACATTTACCGCGTTCACTACTCGTTGTTTGTAGGTGCAAAAAATAAAAATCAAGGTACATTTTAGCGACGGATTCGCAAACATTGAATTGGTAAATTTTCATATCTCGAGTGCGGATACTTTACCATCAAGTGTTTATACGCGATAGTGAAATGAACAGGTTTTCTTTTTTCAAGTGCCTTATCATAACTAGCCAATTAATATGGAAACTGTGATTGCTTCGTGGTCTTGTACGTGGCGTATTTGGTGCGTCATACACGCGTACACAGTCAGTAGGTATTTTTATCGATGGTTTAGAATCGCGGCCAAGTAACAATAATTATTATAACTCTGTACAATATTACAGACAGAACACTCGGACCGATATTGTGACCGAGTTGGGTTTTCGGTCGGACACACGTTCCGCTTTTGTTTGACTCGGCACAGCTAGTCGGCGCTGAATTATTATTATTATTATTATTATTATTATTATTATTTTAAACTCGCGACGAGTAAAATGGTAAACTGTCGTACGTGACCTTTAGTAGCTCGGATAACTGGGCAGCGTTCGCCGAACGTAAGTTTTGAAAGAAATCGAACGGTACGACGTGGGTGACATTGAATTTTGAATTACGAGTCGAAAAACAACTACGGGATAGATAAAACACTTTAAAATTATCTAATTATAAAGAAGTATTCGTAATATTGTAATGAATTATGGGAATTAAGTTTAAAATTGTGTCTTTCAGATATGATTTTATTTTAAGCAATGGCGGAAATAAGGTTTAAAGTGGAATTAACACACTATTTTTGTATTTCTATAATTTTTTTTTTGAATTTACCACGAAATCCCCGAGAAGTTAAAAAAAAAACTCTTTTAATTTATAAAAATCTTTTCCACGCTGTCTTCAAAAAATGTTAGTAAGTAATTAGTAAATTTAATTACACATTTTCAAGTAACTAAAAAATAAATTTATTAAATGTTTAGACTTGAAAAGTTTTAGTGTACGATTTACAGCATTCTTTATGCTTGAAAAGCGTTCATTGTAGAATGAAATTACTTAAGTTTAAAATGTGAACCGTTGAAAGAATGTTCACACAGTGCGTTCGAATACTGAAGAAACAAATTTATATTATTCATTTCTTCATTATGAAACATCTGAGTTCAATGATTATGTTACCAATACCGGTTTTTTTTTCGATTTTGGCATTATCATAATTTGGTCGTGGATCGTTTCTCATTAAAATTGAAAAAAATACGGTTTTTCGATTCGCAATTAAAAAAAAAAAAAAAAAACAATAAACACTATAAATTACCCCATTACAGTTTATCTTTAAATGAAAACGGATCGATGCGTCTCAAACCGAAACATCAAGAGTCGATAAAAATATTTATAATTGTATAGGCGTACAAACAAACGACGAGATATTAATACAGATAACCGAGTGTCATTATTTTGGAATCATCGCACGCACAAAACGTACGACAATACTTATGTTTTGGCTGGCGTCGACGTGAATTTTCGATAGATTTTCGACGGGATTCGACGGTAAACAAGGGCAATAATGATTTGGAACACAATAACGTATGACTCTATGAATGTGTATGGTTGAGATACAATACACAACCGAAAACCCGGATACGAATTGATCTATAATTGAAATCTAAAATTGAACACTATTTGTTAATTAAATTAATATTCGTTAAAGTCATTTGATTTGACCCGTTCGATATATGACCGAATGAATATTTCGGACTGCACTCAAGTAAAACGTAAAACGCACTACCGAGCGTGCATTTTGGTTTGTATTGACAAAACGTTCGTTCTAACAAGTGAAACAATATTACAATACGTTATTATTGTAGTTCCAACACGATGGTAGTTGAAATATTGAAAATATTTTGATTTCAACAGATCTGTGGACATTTATGACTATGAATAGTCACCACGGCCAAGTCACAAACAAAAGGACGTAGCCGGGCGTATTTATGAATGATTACTCTCCAAAAACACGGTCACGGTCGCGCACGTGTATTCATTTTCGAAATGAGAAATATTATTTTAAGAGAGACAACGTAACATTAAGAGCGGTCGGTTTTATTGTCACCTATTTTTAATTCTGAGACGAGCAATGGACGCATTCGTTTTACCGAGATGCGCGTTGTTTCTTTTGTACGGGTTTGAGAATTATGTCTGTTTCGAACAAGAGTGGACAAAAAACCTTACAAGAATTCATTTGAAATAAATAAATAAATTTGAAAATGAAAAAAAAAAAAATAATCATATTTATAACAAAATCACCCGATAAGTGTTTTTTTTTTTTACAATCTTTCAATAATTTTTCAAACTGAACTATCGTCTATCGTTAACAGCAAAAAAACAATTACACCTAAAGTATAGCGAATTTTTTCATAAAAATGTAATTTATTTATTGCAATGAAATTCAAGAATAATTTTCACAAAACGGTATCTACTTTAGGTATATTTAAAATTTTATTTTTAATTCGATGAAATATATTTTACGTGATTTTCAAAAGACTTTTAAATTTTCGGGATTTAATATGACATTCCCGAAAAGTTGAAAGTTGTTCTTTTTTTTTTTTTTGTTATTAAGTTTAACCCTAAAACAGTTTTTTGTTCGAAGTGTGAAACACACGCATACTTAATATAAATTCAGACAGCTTTATTACGCTTTGGTCATATTGTTTCATTACAGCGACCGTAGCGCTGTCCATTGTGTTCGGTGAAGTTTTGACCCAGTGAGGAGCGGCAGAGAGAACGAGAATAAGAGATCCTGCGTTTGTGTCCCCGTATTAAAATATGTTTTGTGGTTTTATGCCCGTTGTCACCGAATACGGCGGTAAGTCCGAAAATGTTTTTCGGAGGTTTTTTATAGTATTATTTATTTTTATTTTTCGAATAATTTACGATAACGTGGTCATTTCCTTTTGATATAACCCTTTAATAATAATTACAAAAAAATGAAAAAAAAAAAATGACCTCGTTTCTTTGACCAGCTCGTGGATGCGCAGGGAAGGTTCAACAACAACACGATACTAAAAATGTCATAAAAAAATACGGGGTCTTAGTGTCGACTCGCTAGCTGCCGTCGTTCATTCGACACGGCGACACTCGTACAGGTTAGGTCGCAGTGATCCGAATGAAAAAAAAATAACGATTTACCGTTGTGAAAAGTCAAAACGGTCTGCGATGTTATATTTTCGTCGTCGGCTGGCGTGGAAAAAAAACCACGTGAAATAAGAAAAAAAAAAGGCAAAAAAATTAAAATCACGAACCGTTTCGTCGGGTCGATCCGTCGACGCGACGGTTTGAAATCTCGCGCGATCATCGAAACATCTCCTGAACGTCGAGTGCGCCGTGAAGTCAAGACGACCATGGCACTTGGAATCGTATTCGCGGAACGTCGCGAGCGTTTACGCGTAGGTGCACACGGCCTCGCCGGCCCCTGTGTTTTTCCGTCGTACCGAACGTCGGCGCACATGGAGGGAGGTCGCGGGGATAGAGGATGGTCGGCGACGGGGGTGAAAGTTACACACTCGTCGTTCCGTCCGAGTAAACTTTTCGGCGCCGGCGGATTTTCCTCAACCCTTCGTACACACACACACACACACACACACACACACACACACACACACACACACACACACACACACACACACACACACACACACACACACACACACACACACACATACACACATACATATACACACACATACATATACACACACATACTTACACACACAATTACACACACTTACACACGCACGCACGCACGCACACCGTGTTGTTCTTCCCCGACGAAACTCACACAAACTCTATTTACATAATTTTGCCTGACGCCGCGGCTCGGACCGACCGACGTAGGGTCGCGTGCGGTCTGCCGTATTATTGCGAGTGCCGTCGTCGTCTGTGCCCTTGTTCGCGTTCGGTTTTAACGCAGTTATTATTTCGCGTTTATCGCTCGTGACTTTCGCCCTGTCGTCACGACTGCATTAACACTACGCTCTGTCGATACCGCGGCGCGTACACTTACATCACGCCGCGCACCGCGATCGGTCCTAAACTGATGCAAGGAGTTTCGGTCATTGGCGGACCGGTGTAACAGTCAAATCTTACCCCCTTACATAGTGATGGGCAAAATTATCTTGGTATTGCTGTCTTGGTCTAGGTCTTGCACTAAGACCAAGACCAAGACTGAGTTTGCAAGACCAAGACCAAAACAAGACCCACACTGCAAGAGTCTTACAGTCTTGCAATATTTATTGTAATTTTTTTTTCATCAAACACCATAAAAATATTTTATTGTTGAGTGTTGGCTTACAGCCTTGCAGGTTTTATCCAAGGGATCACACAGCTACACAATCTAGACTGACTGGTGACTTGATTGAATAAAAACTTACAAAATAAATTTATAAAAAGTTTATTATTACAATTAACATAATAATTTTTTTTTAAATAGTGCAAAATGAAATAACTGTTTGTGTTAGAATTATACATTTAAGGTAATCTCTCTCTCTCTCTCTCTCTCTCTATATATATATATATATATATATATATATATATATATATATATATACTAATATAGTTATATCTTAGACATAATAAACAATTAACAAGTTCTATAAACTCAGAATAAGTAGGGATATATACATTTTTTTAAATATTGCAACAGTCTTGCAGCAAGACCAAGACTTGAAGTGCAAGACCAAGACCAAGACCATAGTCTTGATCTTGGTCTTGGTTTGTACATCACTACCCTTACACCCCCCGGTGAAAATCTAGGATATTTATAGCCCCCCTCCTATCCTAAGATATTCTTATGGGGGGTAAGGAGGTAA
Organism: Therioaphis trifolii; assembly: GCA_027580255.1. Classification (NCBI taxonomy): domain Eukaryota; kingdom Metazoa; phylum Arthropoda; class Insecta; order Hemiptera; family Aphididae; genus Therioaphis; species Therioaphis trifolii. Next base: position 22,780,090 of record CM050409.1, read on the forward strand.
GATTCGGTGACCGGGATTCAACCGGTAAAACAAATTGATCGTATATGATGATGGCTCGAGTAAAAATATGAACTGTGAAGACCGATTTTATCGCTTATAAAGTACGTAATTTTTATTAAACGGTCTGTGATGTTGAACGACGGCCGATTATCGTTCTGGTCTAGTATCAGTGTTTAATAGTCTAAGTATAAGCGTGCTGTATTACCGACAGAAATGTAAAAATATCGAACGTCACGTGTTCGACGAAGTCTATTTGCTTATACCCGTTAAACAATACTTAGCACGCGAATAAAAAAATCATGTTTAAAAATTTGTGTACATTACGAAAATTTGATTTTAATTTCGACTATTCGCTATATTATAATATAACCACTGATGGCTCCTCATTTCAATAATTACAAAACATTCAAACGCCCAATTTCCATTCAGATACTATAGTCGGTTTATAAATTTACGGAAACATCACTAGCATCAAACGCTTTGAATATGTAGTGGCATTGGTCTTGGACTTTGACTTCGACGACGAGTCTAAGTTTTGGATTTTATGTTTCAATTACGAAAACTAAACTAACCACACACCATGATTTTTTTTTTTTTTTTGGAAACACCTACACTCGAGAACTCGTACGGTTTTACGGACGGAATAGAATTATCGATTCGTCTGAGTACACGCGGTTAAAAAGCGCATACACGGAATAGAATATGAAAATTGTTTGTTCAAAACGTACCGAAATCCAGCATTCTTTTTAGGTTCACACCGTCATGATTTCATTATTATTATTATTATTATTTTTATTTTTTGTATCGGTGATTTTCGGAACGAGGACTCGGAACGGCGGTCGGCGGATTCGGCTTTGAAAACTCAACCCGGAAACTCGTCTCGCCGTCTTTGAAGACCCCTGCAGCGGGTGCGTTAAACCGTATGCACACACACACACACACACACACACACACACACACACACACCCGACCACGTCCTTTCTCTATTCCTTTTTTTTTCTCTCCTACAGGGTCACGCCACGGTCCTGCCGCGTACGGTCCGTTATAAATCATACCGAACGGTGGCCAAATGCTAATGACATTGTAATTGCGCGTTCGTATTATTTTGTACGTTTGTGCGTGCGCGTGGGTGTGTGTACGCGCGTATAACACATCTGTCTCTTTTTTTCTTCTCTCCTTCATAAACGCACCCGACAATAATAATTTACTATAAAAACACTGCGACCGCCGTAATAACGACGATAATAATAATAATAATAATCATAATAATGGCTTTACGAGTACGCGCGCGGCGGCGTCTCGTAAGGGTTTTGGACATTTCATAACGTGCGTGCGTGCGTCCGAGGCTCTTGTGTAGCACCATTAGCGCGGATCAAGGGCCTGTGGGATCGAAAATGTCATTATCATTAGAGTTCACGGTCGTTAGCGCGTTTCCCGTCGTCGGATCGGCTCCGCGGAGACCCGAGTTTTTGACCGTTCACACACACACACACACACACAAACACGCACGCACACAACTACCCGTCCGACGCGGTTTCGAGGTACACCGCCGCAGCCGCCCAGTCGACGTTTTATTTCCTGTCGGGACCGCTCGTATCAACGAATTGATTAAAAACGGCCCGCCGCCTACTGTGGACGGACGAAAATTCATTGGCGTGTCGGATCGGTTTAATTGAATGCAGGTACCTGTACCGACCGCCGTCCTAAAGCCGATCGAAATCGTAATAAACGCGCAGCTCGCGTCCGAAACGTTTGAAGAAGGCGAGAGGATATTAGTATTATTATTATTAGTATTATTATTATTATTATCATCGTCGTTGTACGAGTGTCGAGTTAAAATCGTATTACGAGAACGTATATCATGTATATAACGATTATAATGGCAAACGCCGTGTTTTCGGATCATCTACGAAAATAAATAAAAAAAAAAAAAAAATTAAGCGAGAAAAATAAATCACCGAGTGTGTGTGTGTGTGTGTGTGTGTGTGTGTGTGTGTGTGTGTGTGTGTGTGTGTGTATTGTTCGCCGTATTTATATAATAAGGTTAGTTTGGACTCGGAATGTGTGGTTGTGAGTATTGTGTCTCGTACCGTATGACCGTCGTGTTTTCACGTGAGAACTGTTCCGTCCCGAGATCATCGCGTAACGCATATTTCATCGCACCGCTCATTCCGCACTCGTATCATAACATCATGGTTCAACGTTTCGTACCCAACAGTTCAACGGAGATTTCGCTCGTACGAGATAACTGAGAATTTCAAAACTAAAAAATATAAAATGCCCATGATACACACATACACACACACACACACACACACACACACACACACACACACACACACACACACACACACACACACACACACACACACACACACACACACACACAAACACGACTAATAGGTCTACAACAATTTCGTTTTATTTTTTTGGTATTTTTCCGTTGTTCACCATTTACGGTGTCAGTTCTAGAACTGATAGAATTCAATACAAGTTCATTTAATAATAACTTTGTTTTGTACGCTTTTATAACCCGAAAACCATTGATCAATATTTTTTTGAAAGTCGTTTCAAATTTAAACTATGAAAAAAAATTATGTTTATCGAGAATTTTTTTTTTTTTAACATTTATCAAGTTACGGATTCGCATTTTTAAAACCTTAAATTTAATAAAATGTTTGTAATTATAATAATACGTTCTCTTAATTAGTACAATGCAACTAATCGTATGTTGGAAAAATCTATGATATCGTTTCATCGATTTCAATCACATCAAACGTCCCTAATTTATGTAAGACGATAAGTTTCACATATTTTGATTTCATTCAGAAGTTAAATCGTTTGTATAGGAAATAAAAAAAAAAGCTTTGTCGGTAACCTGAGAAATAAACTAACAACCAATCTCATTAATGTGACAAATATAGTACAATTTTTGGTTAAAAAACCAAATTCAAAATGACAAAACAGATGAGCGATAATTAACATTTCAAGACAAATGATCATGGCTGCGGATCGTAAAAGACGGATAGGCGTGTCACGGGCGGGCAACAGTCGTTAAGGATTCTACACACATCGCGACCTGAAATCCTAAAATTAGAAAATACGATATTTCATTTTGACGATAATGCGTATACAACCGTGGACATCTCTCAAATCGTTTTCATCCCGTAGCGTTTTAGTGCTGTTTTCCAAAAACGCGCGTTAATACTCACAAGCAAACGACACGGAAGCTAGATGCTGGTCTCCTTTGCGTTTTAGACGTTCGTATTGGAATTCGACATTTCCACGGCGTATCGACCAATACGTACGAATTGGTTCGGTTCGAAAATCAGACTGACTCCGATATCACCTGTATCAAAAGGAATGAAAGAATTAGTTTACTGACGACTAATTATTCGAACACTGTCTAAAAACACTCGAAATTACGTCATCGTATGTACATATAAATGTATATAATAAATGAAACGTGGCTATATATATATATATATATATATATATATATATATATATATATATATATATATATATACATATATACATAATTACGTAATGTGTGTAGAATGTACAACACATTTATATATTTATGGAAAAAAAACTATATTTAACAATGTATGATAATTAAGTAAACAATAAAATGTACAACAGCATTGGTTTATTACACGTGAACAGTAGTCCGTAATTATAATCGCGTAATTGACAACAAGAAGTGCTATAAATGAGTGTATTATACGCGTGATAATTTAGTCGTCGGCCGTTTGGACAGAACCGAAAATGTGTGAAATCTCGCGGTGATTTTTACACGGTGAGTTTGAGCTGAGAAATAAGCGATAATCAATGGATCGGTTCCGCGTTCAATAACGTACACACGCCGCGGTCATTCAAACGTCCGACGGGGAGGCACGTGCGAAAAGTCGGTTATTTACATTTCAAGTTATTTACATTTTTAAGACGTTTGTTTATTTCGCCGTTTCTTGAAACGCACTAACGCCGTACGGGCCCGCCGGCAATAATAAACAATTATTATCATCGCGAATTATTCACGTTGCCCGAGTTGTTTTTCAAATAAAATATAATTACGAGTCTTGTCGGCCCGCTGCCGTTGCTCACTCGTTTTCGGTTTACCGTGCCGAAACGTTTTTGTCTCTCGTCCGCCAGCGTCACAAACACGCAGAATACAAACAATACAGTAATATTATCCGCGTGTTGACACGCGAGGGCTTTGATTTCGGTTTCGATTACTCGGCCACGTTCCTCGTGGTATCGGAAAAATACACGAGCCGCTGGAAATAATATGTCGTCCGGCGAATTCGCACGACGTTTGAATGAAAACGTATAAGTCGCCGTCAGAGCGAATCGGCGGGGCCCTTTGAAGTTTACGAGTCCACGTCACAGTGGTCTAACGGCATAAAAGCCGGTCACCGTAACGCACTCAGTACAGTTTTTTACATAGTTCGAGACAATAACAATATTGTTCTTACAACGCATAGTTGGTATATTATGCATGTGCGTATAGACTCTATACAGAGGTCGCGAAAGATCGCATGTTTTATTCGACCGAATAAGGCGAATCAAAGATTTAAAGTTTATTGAGGTACAACAGCTCAGTGGCGGATCTAGAAATTAATTCGGGGAGGAGGGGCAAGAACAAAAGTACTATATAATTTCACCGAACGTGTGCGTGTGAGACTGTGAGACAGAGCTATGAGCACCGATGCTGTGAATGACGACCACGCTCCAGCAACATACAATATTCTCTCGTTAACGCGAACTCGGTTAACACAAATAATTGTTTGAAAACGCGAACCAGTTTTTCTGTCCCGAGAAAGGTCCTATGTTATAAGATAGTTTTTTTTTTGTTTGCTCGGTTTATACCAGCGGTTCCCAAACTTTTAGATACTATTACCCACAATCAGGTTAAATATTACCGTTTGCCCCCCCCCCACAATGTTTTGAGTAAAAATGTAAGAAAATTATCAGAGTCATTAGGACGAGGGCATAAGGTAATTTCCGAAACTATAAACAACAATTTTATTATTATAATAACATCAGTCACAACGATAATATCATTGTACTAGTTGTACACGTGATTGATGCAAATTTAATAATAACGAGTATAATGTACAAAAAAAAAAAAAAAAAAATCAGTCTAGTCTTTACCCCTCAAAAAATCGTATTTTACTCCTTTAGGGATAATCACCCCCAGTTTGGGAACCGCTGGTTTATACGAATTATTATTATTCGGTTAACACGAAACTCGAGCAGATTTTGGGTACCATATTGCCGTTGTTTTGATTAACACGAATAGGAAAAATGTTATTTTTTATATTTTATAGTATTAGAGTACTGTAAAAATAACTCTAACTAATATTCTATTGGTAAAACAAAGTATTTTGGGTGTTAGTGTATTACTACGGGTACATTGGGGGGGGGGGATAAATGTCCCCTTTACCCCCGACTTGGATCCGCCACAGCAACGGCTCCACTGATATTTTAGAGTTGCACCTTGACGGCCATGGTAAAATTAACGTCGGTCGAAAGGTTAACAAGCCGTCTTCGTTCAGTGCGGGATCTCCAAAGAATTCGATACGTTAAAACTATTTAGACGCCACGTCCGTATTGTATCCCAGCTAATCGTGCATAATTATTGCATAGTAGAATAAATCACGAAATCAAAATATAATGTTTTTCTGGTCGAATTCTGACCGCCCGTAAACATTCAAATTCATTAGAGTGATCCGTCGAAAACACTTTGTGAGTTTCGATTTTGGATAAAACATACTTTGGTAGGCTCCGCGTCTTGAACCGTGGGCAACTCCGGAGGCCGTAAGTCCGAGACGCTTTGTCGCGTCCGTGGCGCGAGTGGTCGGCGTATTTGTATACACGTCCACTGGCCACGAAAAAAATATATAATCATTCTACGGTTCTTAGGGGCATGTTATACAATATTCTTCTTCGATCTCCGATAGGTATTGGTACTTTATCGACGGTTCGAATCGGCGACGAACATTTAGGGTCAAGAAACGTTGTTATAATCGTTTTTTTCTTTGTTTTTAGATTGCAAGATGAAAATCGTTTTTTTCGTGCGCCGAAAGAATCGTAACGACGAGAACGTTTCTAAAACACAATAATAAGACTTTTTTTTTTACAATCAGAACAAATACGCCTTCAAATTTAATATATATTTATTTTCGGACAGTATTACGGCGTACGAAAAAAATTAAAAAAAAATAAAAAAATAAAATAAACATTAATTTGAACGAGACAAAAAGAGAAAACATTAATTAATATTGCTGTTCGCTAAAAATCATTTATACAATGTGTCTGGCGCGTCCGTGTTTCCGTACGAAACGTTTTTTCACGGTCTGGCTCGGCGTTTTTTGATCCGCGCAAAACTCGTTGAAACTATAAACACATACTCAAAACTTTGGAGTTTTTTTTTCTCCTTCCACTCGTTCTTCTTCTTCTTGTTGTTCTTCTTCTTGTCTTGTTCTTCTCCCCGTTCTCGTCTGTCCCTCTAACCGATTCGAGTATAATTGATGCAGTATAAAATTAACGACCGACGGAACAATGGAATTCCTGATTATCATAATATGTTCGTGTATAATAATAATAACACAGATAATATGCGTATCTCTCTCTTTCTCTCTTTCTCCCCTTATCTCTCTCTTCCTCACTCCCTCGTACTTACTCTCGTGGCGCATATTAAAAAAACATATATATATAAATAATAAAATAATAATACCCGCAACGTCTGACGAAAATATGCTACCGGCGAAATTTTTACCGGTCGTTATTTTTTCATCTTTTAATTTTTAATTTTTTTTTTTTTTTCTCGTTCTCTCGTCGATATAATAATATTAATAAATTGCGTTTACGGCACGAGGCCGTATGCACATAGGTATATACCTGCGAAACACGGGCCCGGGTAATTAAACAACGCCGCCGAATCGTTTCTGGAGTGTATTTCGTACGCGCGCGCTCGTCCGGTACAAAGCGGTTTTTTCGGCGCGGGCGTGTACGCCTTTTGATGTTTTTTTTTTCTCGACAAAGGTACCTCGCTCGCGCGCGCCCAAACAACGCCGAGGTTTTGCGTGTTCTTTTCATCTCGTGTGGCGTAAACCACACGAGAGGTTACACTGGCAAATACGTATTGTTCATAGGTATACACACGCGTGGGTAGTGTTGTCTGCGCGCTCGAGGGAAGTTTTGAAGTCTCCTCGGTTTTGAGCATCCGATTTTGTGCGCGTGTGCGGGCGTACGGTTCACGTCGGACGCGATTTCGAGATGACGGCGGAAAAAATACGAACCGCTCGGATCGTCTACGGATCGAACGACGGCCGGTGCAGAATTCACGTGATTTTTTTTATTTTCGTAAACCTTCGAAAATAATATTTTACGACTGCAATGCGTGTGTGTGTGTGTAAATAAAGTCAAGTTTTATTGTCGGCAGTCGCGTAACAACGATAAATCCATACCGACAACGTGCAACACGTGCACAACATTAAATATAGGCACGGCGATCGGCATGCCACACCGTGTGTGATCTGTTAGCCGTCGATTTTTTTTGAAACTTTTCCTAACGCACAACTCGAAAAAATATCAAAACTATATTATATTATATGTATGAAAGAAAAATACAATAAATGCTATTTACGTGATTTTTAAGCTCGTTGGTTTTTATCAAAAGTGACTATTACTTATAACTAAATAAGGTTATGAAAGATACTTATGATTTTTAATTATTTTTTAATGTTGTTAGTGTCAAATTTGTATAACATAAATATAATTTAAAGATTTTAAGCATTCAAAATTTAAAGTAGGTAGCAAAATAGAGGCATAGTACAGTATTTTTCGTAGTTAAGTGCACACCTCAAATTTTACACATTACTACTATAAACTTTAAATACTCGTCTATCTTAAAGTATTTGTCGAAAAATTAAAAAAAATACGTATTTTATTTTAAAATATTCAGTTATAATACGTTGTGAACGCCATTTGAAAAGTTTATGAAACTCAAAAAATAACGGAAAACGCATTTTATATTTTATGTACTTAAAACAATAATTGTACGTGAAACAGTTTATCTAAAAAAAAAAAAAATTATTCAATCAAATCTCATTAACAGGGACACGCGAGGTTAGACATCCAACACGCACAGGTATGATGTATGGCTAGTTTTAGGTAATATACTTTATAATTACATCCGAAATTATAATCTGCGATTTACGATTATTAAATTTGACAGAAGAACGATGTACGTTTTTCGATTTTTCCGTTCGCGTCCGATCGAAAAACAATACTATTTGAATAAATAATGCGTCGGGCTACGTGCATTTTAGATGTAAAGTCATTCCCAAAGGAAACGTCCGGTTATTGTCTACAACGTTTTTTTTTTTTTTTTAGTCGGATTTTCCGTTTTCATAACTGATTATAGCATCGAGTATAATAAGCACTACCATATAACTCAAATGTTCTACCTCGTAACGTTATTACCGAAATTCAATACCGGTCGATGTAGTTCTTCTATTAGTGTTAAAATAATGTTTCAATTATCTCGCGGTACAGCGTATCCCCGTCGTTGTTATCAACGTTAAAGCCGGATACGAGAATTTTTGGCGTTAGGTGAATTGCGTCCCTGTTATATTTTAATACTAGGTATGTAACAAATACATAAAATATACTAAGTTAATACATTAGTTGAAATATAATTTACAAATTAAATTTAAAAAAATCCAATAAGTATGTACAATAAATGTTCATACTAAACATTAATAACATTTGTAGGACAATTATTTAATTATTCGTCAATTATTTATGTAAAAAATAATAAAATTATTACAAAAGTATATTAAACTGGTAACAATTTAAATGAAACGGCTTTGATTTTCAAATCTGGTCAGTTATTTATTATTATATTCAATCATTTTTTCTCCAATATAATTTTCTTTTTCGATAATTTGACGTGATTTTCTTTGTCCATTACTACGTATTTTTATGTATATTACTGATTGAATATTTTTTATAACATCAATAAAATTGTAAATATTTGGATTACTAGAGATAAATAGATTATTTAATTTAGAATTGAATGTCTCATAACTGTTGGTTGTCCGATTTGTTGTTGGTGTAAATTCAGCCCAGAGATTTGGTGGAAAACTTGCATCTTTTGTAATGTAAGTTTTAAATATGTAATCTATTTTCCAACATTTCAAAAAGTATCGGGGACGCAATTCACCTATTTGGAAAAAATATTGGGGGACGCAATTCACCTATCCGGAAAAAATATTGGGGACGCAATTCATATATTCGGAAAAAATATCGGGGACGCAATTCACCTATCTGTGTATTAACATTTTTGGGGGGACGCAATTCAATGAAAATCCTATATATAAGCACGATTTCGTTTTCTACTTTTTTTTTCAATAAAAGAAATGGTAACGGTCCTATCAGTGACCACCCGAAAAAAAAAGCTGTATTGAACTATGGTTATTTTGATTCTTTCATCGCAGTTATTGTCGTCAGTTATGGATGTTATATACGATTTCTGTAAACTAATTGAAGGACAATGGGTGAGTTTAAAATCTAAATACAGTATTAAACAAATCAAACAAGTATTTAAATAGGCAGACAACTCCGGGAAGAGTGGTAAGGATCATGTCAAAATTCGAAAACCTTATTTTACGTTGCATTTTTGGTCGACGTGAAAAAGGCGTTTACTGCAATCGACTAAATTTAACACTACCCATTAGTTAGTGACGATTCCGAAAAAGAAAATTAAAAACGTTTTTCATTTGTTCAAGGTTGGTTGAATTTATCTGCAAATTATTAAATATATGATGCAGGTCACGTATTGAGTCATTTCCAAAGAAATACGTATGACGTCTATAATACTATAATAACGAGTAAATTTGATATTTTACAATGAATAAGATGACACGGTGACCAAGTGGTAAAACAATTAGATGAATTTGCATACCGGAGGAGCTCAATCAGCAGTGATGGAAGATACAGGAGTGAAATAATAAAACACATCTGTCGAGCTAAATAAAAAAAAAAACAATAGCCTTCAACAACAAGGAAACTCTACTCGAATCAAGAAACATTAGCCTAAAAACAAGAAAAAATATATCGACGACATGTGTATATCCCTTTATGGACGTGGAACCTGGACAATATCAATAGAAGAACGAAAAAGGCAACAGGCGTTTGAAATGTGCTGGTGCTATAGAATAACGTACAAGGTAAGTCGGATGGACAGAGTTACTATATAGTGTAGAAGTACGGGGAAGAATAACAGAAGGAAAGTTATTATGGAAAAATATAGTCAGAAGACGAAACGAATGGATAGGCCGTGTATCTGTTAGACTCGTAGGGAAAGACCAATATTAGAATATATTCAACAACTAATAAGAGACTAATGATGAGACTCTTATGCAGTTATGATCGGGAACGCGGAGAATAGAGAAGAACGGAAGATGGCTGCAAACCAATTCACGGATTGAAACCATACAGAGGGAGAGAGAGATGTTATGGATATATTACTCTATCAGAAAATCGTCATACCGAAATGTACGATTTTTAACTTTTGCAATCGTCAAAAAATGTTAACATTTTTAAAAAAAAATTGTAATTTTTAACACTTGTATTTAATTTTAAAAAATTAATTACGGGTATCTATGTTAAAAATCATACTCCATGGAATAGAATTTTAAAATGCTTATTTTTTTAAACTCATTCTAAGGAGTAAAAATAAAAATAATTATTTAACGTTATTGTGGATTAATTATGTATTAGGTACTTATCAATTGTAACAGATTGAGCTGGACTTGAGTAGGACTTTTCATCACTCATACTGCCAAATATAATAAAACACGTTAAAAACTTACGTGACAGAGAAAGCGATATGTTTTAAATTGATTTTTCCAACCATCTTTTTGTGTATTTGAACAGCTGACATAAGAACAATTATTATTATTATTCACTCTTCGGCGGACGTTTTAATTTTCGACGACGTCCGTAATAACCGTTCACGTCGGAAACGGTGATCGGAGAAAAAAAACAAAAAACCTGTATACACATTAAATACAAACAATAATAACGTCAAATGTAGCGGCTCAAACATACCTTTATCGTAAATGCGCCTAGGCCGTCCGCCTTTTCGATGTTTAGAGTTACGACTGTTGTTTTAATAAAACAATTAATTATAATTACATGGTTTTCGGCCTCTGCGGGTAATAATAAAACAACAGTTGTAATAATATTATAACGTCGATCGATCGAAAACCAGCCAGTGGATTTCGCGTGTATTTCCACTAACAACAATAATCCAACAGCGGTGCGTTATCATGACTTATAATATTATTTATTATTATTATCATTGTTTTTCTTTTTTTAATCGACGAGAACGTGATTTTAATTTTGCTGCGCTGTAGGTAGACGTTTTTCGTTAAATTACATTTACGTCGTAGTTATTAACTGAACGAATTTTACTTTTGTCGACAGTCTTCATTAAAACTCGTCGAAACATTTAGTGATGATAACTCGAAAACAACGTAAAATCGAAATTATTAACGAAACACAACACTTAACTCGTTTGGTCACAGACGCTGTCGATTAAAAAAAAAAATAAAAAAATCGTATATTCCTACTATAATAATGATAATAATAAATCGCCGACATGAAATGTCTATGCTAGTGGATTAGGCCATTTTTTCCTCCAAGAAAATAACTGATAATTTCAGAACCAGAGTGGCCCAACCCCACGGATAATAGATATATTATCGATAATATATCTATTATCCGTGGCCCAACCTTATCCTATTAAATCGGCCAATATTTTTCCATGAATAAAATAATATTGATAATAATTTTTTCCCGGCAAAATCGATGCAGTTATCATTTTTATCAAAATAAGAAATTTAGTTCATTTGATTAATTTATTTACTCATGACAAAATAGTTTGTTAATTTTTCAGTTGTTATTTGTTAATTGTTATTTTATTATTCTTATAATGAACACTCGATAAATAAACGAATATTTACAAGATGGTAAGTTACTACTAAAAATGTTTTAATACCAAATTTTCAAGTTGATCAAATTTATTAAAAATAATATATTTTAAACTGAACTGTTACATAGGTACTATTAAAAGTGATTTTGTTTTTTTTTTGTTCTGTTAAGTTTAGTTATAATTTCATTTTTATTAATCATTCTACACTAAAGATTATTACAATATTATTTAAAAAAAGTTACAAATAAACTTAAACAATTATTTACATAGTATTTTCATGTTGTGTGAATTTAAATGAATCACAAATTCCCAATAAGCTGGTCTAAACCACAGAAAATTGAAATAAATAAATAAAAAAAAATAAAAATTCATAGTGGCCTAACCCACATTACATCTTAACAAACTTTAAATTGGCTAGAACCTTATAGATGGTTCAAAAGGCAAGGATTTATACATACTAATGAGTTATTTTTATTTTCCTTGGAGTGGATTTAATAAGAAAGAAAAAATATTGAAAAATAGTCAAAACTTTAAATGCCCGTCTTGCGCAATTACACTTTTGTGGGTTAAGCTGTTTTGGCGCTGAGCGCCTCATTTGTAATATTACGTAAAAATGACCTTAAAAATGCAATAAAATGCATTTGACACAAAAAATGCAGAAAATGCAAAAAAACGCAAAATAAAAATTACATATTCTACATTGTTATATCACCAAACAAATTTAGTTTTTGTCGTTTAGAGACGCGATTCGTATTTCGGTCGAACCGTCTAACGAACGGACGTATACGGCCGTGCTCACGTGTTCCGCGGCACAGAGTCTTCGGCGAACGTGCCGGAGACGTTTTTTCTCTGTGGTTTTCGGTCAGCGGTCGTAGGACTCACGAAAATCCGAGTGTTTATATGTTGTTGTTTTTTTTTTCTTTTCGTGTTCGGGTAAACGAGTTTCTTTGGATCGCGACGATCTGTATAGTGTTAGACGTGAATCGGAGACTTGAATAGTCACAACTAGGCCCGAGTGACGTATTCAAAGCCATTTAGAAAGCCGTGTCTTTAGAATTTAGATAGTCATAATAAGAGCATTGACACTCCCATCGGAATGAAACGTTTTGTCTCGCGACAAGAGATTAATCAATTAAACCGATTTAATTGTATTTCGATTTTAGATTCCGAGTGAATCGAAAAACGTGTTTTTTTTTTATTCTGCGGTGTGTGTTTTTTTCCTTTTTCGTTTTTGGGAACTATGTTTCGGGCGGTGGTTTATGACAGTAGTTACGATCGGTCTCTCTTTACAGATCTATACTATCGTCGACTTGATGCTTACGTTCACGTTTTGAAATGTTTTGAAAAAGTTTTTTAACCATAATGAAAAAATTATCGGAAAATTTACAGAAAAGTAAGAATTACGAAACGTATACAAATCGCATAAACGAGTTTTTCATCAAATCGAATTTTTATGATTTTATCACAAATCAAAAATCAATAGTGCTGAAAACTATCGATTTCTTTTAATTAAATATCTACCACTTTTTTGTTCTGACTCGATGACGTTGATCTCATTTTTACAAAATTGTTAACTTAATAAATATTGAACCTAATAAAAATTAACCTTTCTTTTATTATTTATATCAATCACATATTTTTCCATCTATGTTTTAAGGTTCAAAATAATTATCTCAATGACTTACTTTTTAAACGCATTTATTGTTAAAACCAAGGTTAAAATCAATATTTTTTCACGAAATATGGCTTTTTTTTATTTATTTCATATACATTTTTTTAATTTTCGATTTGAAATATGTTTACAAACTTTTTTGTGCGAATCTCTGGAAATATTTACGTTCGCGTGAAAATTGATTCGGAAAACGTCTTATCGTTATTTTGTGTGTGCTTTAAGTGATCCAAAAACTATAAAATTATCGTTATCGCGAATAATTTGATGGGTACGCATTACCTTATAATATTGTATCAAAAATATAATTGCCAAGTACTCGAATATTGTACTTAGTTCGGAATTATTTTCCAAAAGAAATTGTTTATCATTAATTTAAAATAACGACATAAAACACTATATCTATGTCGTGCGTCGTTAATGATAACATATTAATCATTCGTGAAAAGTTGAATTCGTTCTTCATAAAAGCCATGTTTAAAAAAAAAAAGTTCACGAACTATTATAATATTATTATCATTATACATACCGTTACAACAATATTGTAATGACATGAAAACTTTCGTAATCATTAAAAGTTTTGATTTTATTCCGCGACCTTTTGTTGTGTGTTGCGCGTTTCATTCAAAATGGATTTATTCTAATTCGTCGTCGGTTTAATTAATTTGGCGTCCGTCCAGCAGGTTAGCACAATTGACCGCAAACATGCACACGATTTCGCGCCATACCATTTGCCGTGTCTCTCCGCCGCCGCAACAATTCTTCTCTCTGAGTGTATGTAAATGAATGCAAATAAATGGTCACACGTTTCTATATTGTGCGTAACCCTTCCAACCCGTTTGCCCCGTCGAAATGTAGTTCAGTTTCGTATTATTTACACACAACATTTATTCTGTTTGTTCAAATAATTTATTATTGCAATTTTGTAATTTATGACGTGGCCGCCGAGTCGATTCCCACATAACGCTTCTGTACGAATCTGGTTCTATACAATGTATCGAGTTTTCGTTTTGCAAAACGTTTCGGAAATCCACACGGAATAAGAATATTTTTTTCAGACACAAAAGATTACAGTGCATGGAAGTTTACATTTTACAACTAATTTTATCAATAAATCGCAAAATTACAACGTGTAGGTACAACACTACAACACCACTACTGAATAGTCGGTGTACCCGAAACGATTCATTGATTTATATTTTATTGATGAGGATGTATTTTACGTATTAAACGACGATTGACGATATTTTATTATACGATTCATAAATAAATCTCTGACAATTATCACCTGATGAATAATTCACATAACAATATGAACTTAATAATTTTAAACAAACGTATCATTAAAATATTTATAAATTACAAAAATTTATTTTACATTTTATATTTTTGGAAAACTCGTATTAAAATCCTAAACGTCCAAGACAAAATAAATTAATAGCAAAAACCACGATGTATTGTTTCTGACTGGATGCATTTTTCTGGACGAATTTGGGTAGTCGGTCTTAAATTATTAATTTTTTTGGAACTAAACAGGAGGTTTTGTCATCCACTCTTGATAGCAAAATGTAAACCATACGCTGTTTCGCAGCAAACGTAACGAAAAAATATTTATTTTTTTTTCCAGTTAATTTGAAACCAATATTTAATGCAATTCGACCCTTCGTCCGAGACCGTGATCTCGAGTGTCAGAAATTGCATTTGGACCGCACTTAACAAAGCGCACGCCAGTTCTCGTGAACACGCCACGAAGTAGGTTGACAAAACATATATAATTTTCGCTTTTAAGAAATCGATCAACTTTGATGGATATTTCTATTTTTTAACTCTTTACCATGTGAAATCGCCGTAACACGAATTCCGGATCACGCCGTGACCGCGTGACGACTAGAGCGCGATTTAAAAATTTTGGTATATTTTATGAAGCGTCAAAAAAAAAAAAAAGAAAGAAAGAAAGAAAAATGAAAAAACGATTATGAAAAAGCGTACATCGGCGTTTCGCACAGTTCGTGTCGAAAACGTGTGCTGAAAACGAAATCGTAAATACACGTCACCGTAATATTATTATAGAGACAGCCGTATCGTTCACTCGCGTTTCGCCGAGGAATCGATTATTATTATGCAACTATTATATTATTGCACTTTCGGATTCCGGTCCGAATGCGAGCCGTATACGACGTATTATACTGTACAAAGCATCTTCTTATCCGATATTAATTATCACATTCCGGGCGGGAGACTTGATCCCGAGAGAAGTGAAACAATGTTTACCGCGTTCTTTGTATTGGGGTAATCGTATTAGTTCCACGACGACGACGACGACATTCGATTTAATTGACTGCGCGCGAGGTCCGGTATAGATAGATAAAGAGAGAGAGAGAGAGAGAGAGAAACGAGTGGAAAAATGCAGCGAAACGCATTATAATGTGTTTATAATTTAATTCCTTTCATTTTATCCGATAAAAACGTCCTTTTAGCCCCTTTGAGACACCGATATTATTCCGATCTGTAGATTTTTCTCTCGCAAGGCTGGCGTTCGGCTATTCTTCGCGGCTCGTCGGCGGCATACTTCAGTTGACATCGCGCCCACTCTGTCCGTACATCGATTGATTTGTCAATCATTATCGTTATCATGGGCGTTTTTATTTAGGCTGACATTTCGATGCGATGTCATTTCGTTTTCCAGCGTTCCAAAACGTAGATCCGTAGTTAGAATATGTGTTTCGTGCGATATCAATTATTTTAATGTGATTTTGATTTTGCGTTTTTCGACAGATTCAATCTTTTTCGGGACATTTGTTTGTTGATGTTACGATATTTCCTTAGTTTCAAGATCATTTTTCATTTTTCATTTATTTTTTCATATTTTTATTTATTTTTTTTTTATACACGGAGAACGTAAATTGTCGTGGTTAATAAAGAACTTTCGGCAGAAATTATCAACAAAAAGAAAAAAGTTAAAATGTCAAAACGTATTAGTTAAAATGTATTTTTAAATCATTATTTCCAAATGAATGATTAAAAAAGTGATTATATCAGGTTAGGAGATTTATCCACCGAACGGCATAACATTTTTTGTTTTTTAACCCAAATAAACTTGTAATAAATAAAGTTATTTTAATTTTTTTAATAATTTTTAATCCATAAATAATAAATTTAAAGACATTTTTCATGATTTTTTAAGGGCCTTAAAATCCCAGTCTTAATTATTATTATTATTATTATTATTATTATGTAGCTCTCGTCTGACCGATATCGCGTGCACACGACACACGGTCGATAACGATTAGCGTTCCTCCCGCGCACGTTCAACTCGCCGCCGCGGTACAGCTGCAGCTGCCGATTGATCACGAACGACCGTGGCGCCACACCAGGTCCTTTGTTTTTCCCTGCCACCCCACGTTTCTTCCGTCTTCTTCTTCTTATTATTTTCCAGCTCGTTATTCCGTACACGCGAAACGCACGCGATTCATCAATAGCGCGGCCGTGCGTGTTCGTACGAACGTCGTCATATATCTTATTATATTATTGCACACGTTAATGCAGTTCATCCGCGTCACAAGAGCCAGGGGTCGGAAAACTGCAGCCCCGGAGCCGCGTCTAACCGGCCGTTTCGCGTGAAATCTGTGGATCATTGAAGATTCTCTCCGACGTGACGCAAAAAACACGGACCGATCCGACCACGTACACGGTCGTACATTTACCGCGTGATGAGTTAACGTGTAAAAAAAAAATCGGACGTGCCTCCGGCCTCGGCTGTTCTCTGCCCCTGGACAAGATTGCAGTGGTGGGTGCATTGGACTTGAACGATAAACCGTTCATTTAGTGAACGACGTTGCTGAGCAAAGCTTTTGTGTAAAATAATAATTAAAATTCCTACTCGAAACGCGTAAAAAAAAGTGAAAAAATTTGACAAACGATTTTTCCAAACTCATTAGTGTTGAGTGTACAAGTATGATTATAATAGTCTACCGGGTCCTAATATAAATGGTATAATTGAAAATCGTATTAGATAAAAAAAAGTATAAACACAAAGTTTTATATCGAGCTCGATAGTGTTCGATTTTTCAAAATAATTTCCCAGGTCTGCGTTATTAGAGTGTACTGATAAAACATGATTATGTTATAAATGATTTTATTTCGGTATAACTGAGATACAATCTATCAAGTTTCTAGCGAAATTGTTTTGAAGTTATGACCGAGTACAAGTGAAATCGACTCGAAGGAAAACTCGTTTACGTCACGTGTCTTTTGAGAGTAAACAGAAACTAATTGTTTAAAGCACACGTAGGATGCGTGTTCCGATGTATGGTGGGGGCTAAACGCGACTTTTAGACGAAGTGTACTGCAGCACGGAAAAGTGACATTGGATAAAAACTCGAAAATCGAAAATAAACATTTTCGTACGACCGACGGATTCTTCATTTCACGAACAAGACCATTCGAACACGGCGCTGCGAATTTTCAGTGAAAAATGCGCTTTTCGTCGAAAAATTTGCCGACCCCTGCTGTCGTGATCGGAACACGTAGACGTATCGAAAAATCGTGTTCGTACACGATTAAAGCCGATCACCACACAGCAGCAGCCAGTATTCGACGGACGCGATATTATTATACGTTCGCGTTTTAAACCGCAGTTCCACCAATATATTGTCGATACACGTACGTCATGATAATAATAATAATAATAATAATAATAATACGACGTGTGTGATATATTAAGAGCATAATGATCCGCGCGATTCACATTAAAGTGGGTTTTTTTCGCAGATTAAAAAAAACATAATTCCTTACTATATGTTACCCACGCGAAAAAAATAAAAAACGAAAAAATAATAATAATAATATGTACACGAATCGCGTCATTAACGCGGGCGGTTTAAAACATCGCGAGAGCGTGCAATTTTTTATCCTACTTAAATTTGTTTTTTTTTCTTCTTCTTTATTTACGCGCGCGTTCGTTTCAAAAAGTTGCAACGTTTGCCGCACGTGTTGCGAACACGCCACGGCGCCGGCGGTCGTGTATATTTTCGATTTCCGTCCGGTGCGCATCGCCGTGTGTGTTTTACGACGACGTAATTATAATTTATATCAAAAAATAAAAATAAAAAATAAAAATAAAAATACATCTGGTAGCGAGAAAAGCTGTGCGCCCGTTCACCGTGTGTACTGGGTGTGCCGGATGCGGCGCGACACCGTACACGAAACGCATAAATATGAATTTTTTTTTTTGCCACGTACAATTTAAAACCCGAATTGAATATTCGTATGAAAATAATTTCGTTTCTTCTGTTCTTTCATGTTTTTCAGTTTCCTTAAATAGCAAACTTGCGCTGTATTTAAAAATTACGACTTCGTACACTGCGAAAAAAAATATGTTTTTTATAACGTTGGCGTTCAAATGTCTCGCTTCTCGACCACTAAATAATACAAAAAGCGTTTTAAGATTAGATCAGAGTAGTATTTGACACGATTGAGCCATTGTATTATACTCCGGACCTCTAAACTCAAAACGCTATTTTATATATGCGACTATTTGTCGCTTGGTAAAAATGTAAACACCATCGTCGTTGTTATTCGGAAAAAAACATCTTTTTTCCTATTTTCAATTCATGAACATTTGCGATGGTTGCTGTTTGAAAAAAAGTAAAATGCTTATGTAATATTCTAATACGGAGTGCAACAATTCTGTTTTTTTTTTTTTTTAATTTTTTTACATATAAAAGTGTATGTAATTAAAAATTTCAATTGAAATCACCCGTACGTGAAAAAAAAACTCAAATGTTTGCGCCGTATTAGGATACAGGATAAGAGCACGTTGTCGAATATTGGCTACTGTCGCAGTTGCGGATTTAGCTTCGGGCAAAGTAGACGGTGGTCTGAGACGATTAGATAGATGGCTTTGTGTGGTCATCGTGTGTTCGTTGTTTTGATCGAACGATCGATTATTTTCGTTATTCTATTTTGACAACAACACTTCCAAGTGGATATTCGCATGGTTTTATCGGATTTTATCGGCGAGTAACACTTGGAGATTATTTCAGTTGTTTGTAAAATATTGTGTTTTTAAGAACGTTCGAATACGAAGGTGCGTAGGTTATGGTGCGCGAGTTAATTCATTCGAGAGCATCGTGATAAACAGACGATCGACGGCTTAATGACATCGCGTCGGAATCAGACTTTCACGGTTTAAAACGATCTATGAACCCAATCGATTATTAATTTAGTGTCTATCTATATATTACTATGTGTGTGTTTTTTTAATCGGTACGTCAGGCTAGTGTTTAATAAAAATACGTCTTACTGGTATGACATCAAAAAAGGCAAATTCTGGAAAAAAAGAACAATTTAAAAAGGACAACGGAATAAAAGACCGAGGGAAAAAGAACAGAGAAAAATGTTGTCTACGAAATATTTAATGTCATGTCGTGGCAATACCTAATTATTCAATCTTAACCTAGCAGACCATTTAATCTTACCAAAAAAAAAAAAAAAAAAAAATCAATATTAAAATTTGATGTTAAGCAATTATGTTGGTTTTGTATTTTTTTTTAAACACCAAAGCCATTATAGATTCAAAAATCAATATTTATTGTCAAAATAATTTGTATTTTACACGAGTTTTTGGTTGGAAAATGAAAGTGCTGCCACGGGCCGCACAAAAGGTAAATATTGAAAAAAAAAATTAGATTCAAAAAACAAATATACATAATTTGGGCTTAGTAAGTGTAATATTACCAGACAATGAGTAGGGCTGCGCGATTATTTTATTTCCATATAATCGATATGTAGAAAATTATTTCGATTATAATCGGTATAATCGGTTATTTTTTTTACACATAAATTATGATCGATAATTATCAGTCAACAAATTATAATCGATTATAATCGATACTTAAATTATAATCGGTTAATATTTACTCATAAATTATAATCGATATTAATCGGTACGTATTCTATAATCGGTTATAATCGATACTTTAACTATAATCGATTATTATTTACACATAAATTATAATCGATATTAATCGGTACGTATTCTATAATCGGTTATAATCGATATTTAAACTATAATCGGTTATTATTTATAAATACATTATCGGTATATATTATCGGTAGGTAGCAATGCAGCATGTTGAGCATATTATTATTATTATATTTATAAATACAATGTTTTATCAATAATAATTCTATCAGATTTTAAAAATAAACACAATACTCGTCAGTCGTCACGTTCATAATAATGGTAAATTGGTAAAAGAGCGATTATAAGCTATTAATATAAAATATACTTGAATAATACAAGCGACTCCATGTATCGTAGACTGTTATGAGGACATTGTGTAATTTAGTAATCTATAAATAATGTCTCGGGCACTCGGCTATAATTTTCAATTATAATCGGTTCTTTTTTCATTAACCGAATTTTATTATAATCGATTAATAATCGACTTGATTATAATCGATTAATAATTAACTAATCGAACGTCGATTATATCGATTATTTTTAATGGACAGAAAATAATCGATTAATCGATTAATCGATTATAATAATCGATTATATAAAATAACCGCGCAGCCCTAACAATGAGTACCTATTATCACGACGTAAAATTTAATATGTCGTAGAACAAATATTAGATTTTTATTCATTTCTTCCGGGTCATTGTTTCCAATCGCCAAAAAAGTCAACGTGGGTGGAATAGGGGTAAAAGAACAGCAGCTCGGTGGTGGAGGAAACGGAGGATATGAATTCGCGTCACCACGTGCATTAAAAAAAAAAAAAAAAAGAAAAAGAAAAAATAATATAATAAGAACGTGACTGCAGTTATTAGCGTCATCGTATATCTCTCTCTATTTCTCTCTCTCTCTCTCTCTCTCTCTCTCTCTCTCTCTCTCTCTCTCTCTCTCTCTCCCTCACCCTCTGTACTGGCGTCACCGTCGTCATCGCGTACGCCTTAACTCGAACGGACAATTTCATTTGTAATAATAATAATAATAATAATAACGATACGATTCGGCGGGGGAGGAAAGAGCGCGACGGCGACGTCGCGACGACAACGGCGGACAGTGCGAACGGATATCCCGTGACATGATGGATTAGACGGCGTCGTAAAACAGGGTTGCCGCCGTTAGTCGTGGAAAAACAACGACGTCGACGACGTCTACGTCGACGCGCGGGTAATTAACTGTTGATTTACGCCGCCGTTGGCACGGTTCGGAGATTGAGTGAGAGAGAACGGCGGCGTTCGGAGTGGAAATTGAAACTCGCCGGGTAATTTATCATACGTCCGGCGCGCCGCGCGTTCGAGAAATTAAAATTAAAATTAATAATGAAAATAATAATATAATTTTTTAATAAAAAACAATATTATGCTTAGATAAAAAAAATATTAAAAATGACGTACTTCGTGTCATGAGATATTCTCCGATCCTCGGACAAGAAAATGATGACGAGTGTGTTCAACGTTTCGGTATCATTATATACCGTATGTATCATATTATTTCACCAAATTCAGTCTAATTGCCGATTGGATTTTTCGTTTTTCTTTTGAAAGTTGTTTAATGCATTTGGCCGGACAAAGGAGACTATTTTTAAACCAAGAGATTCAAAAAATGTTGTTCTACTTATGTTTAACGCGTTTTAAGCAGAAGATCGACACAAAAACAATTAATTTCGTAAAAATCGTAAAACTATCGTTATTCAAGTGCATGAGGGTATAAAATCATATAAAATCCGCCTATGGAAAATATATTGAAAAGAAAACTGGGATTTATGGTCTATAGAGTAGCTGAATGAAAATGTTGGATCATTATTACTACCCGAAAAAGTTTACAGAAAAAAAAAATCGAAAAAATAAAAATTAACATCTTTGTAAAACCACGAGATCTTTCGATTCTCTCGGAATCTAAAAGAAGAGACGAATAAACATTAAAATTCATTCCGACACTGATCTCGTACCGTAAGTCCGTTTGTATGCAGACGTCATCATGACGTTTGTCGCACACGGCAGCCGATGTCAGTCACCGCGCGGGTACTTCCGCCGTTTGACGTTTCGTCCGAAAACCGATCGGCTCGTCCAGGACGTTGCGACGTTGCGACCCGCGTGATTACGTTTTTGTCACCGTCGAAACGTGAATCTCTCTCGATGTGCAAAGCGTACAGGTCACGTTGTGCCAGGGACGCTAGAATGGGCGGGGGGCATTGCACCCCTCCTTAGATTTTTCATGTCAGTTACAGAATTTGATGTTTTTTTACATGAAATCGGTCTCACACGACTAGGGCACTCAGTGACTTTCCGAAAATCATTGTACCATTAATTACGAGTGTAATATTATTATGTACCTTCTCGTAAAATTAATAGTCGTACTTCACGAGTCACGATTTTTTTTTTTACTTCCCTCCCCCCCGTTCGGGAAAATAATCAAAGACTATCTATATAATATAGCCCTCGTTCCGCCGAAATTCCGTGGTCAGTTGGGGTAATGTTCGGTTAATCGCGTGCAGGAATAATTGAAAGAAAAAAAAACCAAACGTTTCGTCCGATATAACACGCTAAACACTTTCCAAAGACACGGGGATTCGTGTGATAACTAAAAATGTCCAAGACGCGCAAGAACGAAATGCTCAACATAATTCACCCGTGAATTCGATTGGATTGAAATTCGCATTTTCCATACGCCCAGCTGTTATTTCGACGAAAACGTTTTGTGCGCACACGCACACAAACACACACACACACACACACACACACACACACACACACACACACACACACACATACATACATACATACACGTACGGAGACGTCTCTTAACGCGGTGAATCATGTGCAAACCTAAAACATCTGCGGACGCGTAAAAACACGAGCGTTTTTAACACAATATCATATCATTTGTAAATATTTCGTTCGTAAATCATAATATTACTTCGGTGTGACGATAATTACACGCTACAACGTTTCGAGCGAAATAATAATTGACAATCGATGAAAAAAAAAGAAATGAAAAGAGTTTCGTACACAACGATAATAACTTGTAATTATAAATTATACACTGCTTGTGTACAGCGGATATTTGTCAAAAAATACAAATTGAGATACATTGACTTACACGTCAAAGTATAATAACGTCGAGGAGTATGAATGCGTTCACTTAGACACGAGTTCGAATCACCGTGCACCGACTCCATTGAGCCGAATCAATGGAATGTTAATTGTTAACATTATTAATTGTCTATCACAAAATTAAAACGCTCTTGTTTCGAGTTTCGTATAATATAATATGGCATAATATTCAAAATAAAAAATTATTTTCAATATTTAAAAAAAAAAAAAAACTAATTTTATAATAAATAAGAATTCCATGGTTACCTGGCTACTTAGCGACGTTTGATTTTAAGTTTTGAAATGTCACTATATATATATATATATATATATATATATATTATTTCGTAGAATGTCAAAAAAATTATTTGTTTAATAGCTCATTTACCACATCACAAGCATTGCTTAAAGGGATAAAATAATTCTACTACATTGTAAATTATACATTTTATTAATTTTTAATGTATATTGGGTATCTTAAAAAAATAAAAATGAACAAAAAAAAAAACAATTGCAAAACACACTTTACCACTCTGTTATTCCGAAGTTGTCACGAAAATTCACCTGGGTGACATTTTTCCCCTCGGGTAAAATTGCACGAGGGATATCGTAACCCGTGATAAAATCGCAGTATCGCAATTATCGGATATTTTCCGTTATATACGCCACTTTTTTTTCTGTCACGTCGTTTTACCGATGTTTCCATCGTGTTTTCATAAATTTTTAATAATTGTTATTAATCGCATAAACACGTCGTATTATTGTGTGACGCATACGAGTATCAAATCGTTAGAAATCACGTACAGTTACACACTTGTGCGTCGTCGTGGAGAAAAGAATAATTTGTATTAAAAAAAATAATAATAATAATAATAATAAATGAAAATGGTAGTTTAGATTTCAGTGACCGTCGATGCTTTTTTTTTTTTTTTTTTAAATCATACGTTTTGTGTGCTCGTAGAAAAGCATATACATATATTGACAACTACGAATTTACCGTACGCTCTACGTGTTATTTATGGTTACGTTATGATACGTATACGATAATTTATAGTTGCGTTTTTACCGCAAGCCGTTCGGTTAAATTATTCACGCGTGATCACGGGTCTTATGGTCTTACACGTGCCTACGGTAAATAATATTTTCGTCCCGACAGAAAAACGGACGTCGGCGTAAACAACACACGGATATCAGTGCTGAAAACTGACGTGATATCGTGATATTTGGCGTTCGGTGACGTTACGTCCCTCGAGATTCGCACGGCGTTTCCGATCGTTATCGACCGAAAAGTCAAAACGTTTCACGTCTGTCGGGGCGTGTTGCGCTTAAACGTATTACATAGGCGGTATCGTGCAATATACACATGTGTCTTAGGACGTTTTGTCTTTTTTATTTTTCGTCGTTCGGATGTTATTGTTCGAGTCGTTGCGACGGCCGATCACCGATACCGATCATTATCGATTAGTGGACTACAACGCGCACGAGCGGTCAATCAAAATTATTCGAAAAACATTTGAAAAAAAAAAAAAGAAAAAAAACGTAAAACCGACAGTGGGCACTGCGAGACGAAAAACGACCGACGGCCGTGCGTATAAAACCGTATGGACATGCATACATTATGGTATAAACCGTATACTATAAAACACCGAATAATTTATCGGATCGACCGCGTGTGATGGCTATAATATACGGCTGCCGCGTCGTCGTCGTTGTGGTCGTATTATATTAATTACACCGGTCGATGCGAACTGATCAATTAATTTAAAATCGTAGTTTACGCGATAAATAATACGTCAAGCGAGCGAGCGAGCGTGCGTGTGTGTGTGTGTGTCTGTTTTAAATCAAACGGCATTGTGTTTGTGTGTGCGTGTCGGCGGCGGTGGTTAGACGGATTTCGTGGTGGAACGGCCTCACGCCGAGTTTACCCACACACGCCAAGGTTACACACGCACTCGGAGGCTGCGCTAAAATATCCGGGAACGACGTGCACAGGTAATACACCTATTATATACCTATATAGATACGAATACTTCGAGCAGCTACACACACACACACACACACACACACACACACACACACACACACACACACACACACACACACACACACACACACACACACACACACACGCTCGGCAACAACACCGTCGGTCGTATCACGTCGTTAGTGTAATGCGTGTACGACTGCGTATATGCTATAGAACTTTGAATGTTTATGCGTCTCGAAAGTAGTTACGCGGCGGCGGCAAATGGGTTCAATGTATTCACAAAACTCCGCCGCGGTCGATTTAAATAATATACATAATGCAAATTACTCGCGAATCGAGAATACACTCGCCGTATTGACACCGGTGCGGTGACGATTTGCATATTGTAGGCGTACACTGGTGTTTTTTTCTTTCTTTCTTTATTCTTTTATTCGTTTTTTTTTCTGTTCATTTATGACGTTAAGCGCAACAGTCCCAAAGGCGCGAGTCTTTCGATCGAACTCGACTCTGGAAACACGTCATTATGATAATATTGTAACGTCACGTCACACAAACACGCAGACACGCCTGAATACCTGAATACACGACTTATAACGTCTTTGCACGAGTATGAATTGGACTCCGCGAGCGATCGTTTTGCCGTTTAGTCGGCGAGAATAACGTCGAAATTTTTTTTTTTTATTCGATTTTTTTTATTGTTATCGATACAATACGGCGAAACCTCTGTATACCGTACATTATCGATAGCCGAAATATTGTCCGTTATTTAGAGGTGTCCGCTATTCAGAGGGAAAAATAAAAGAGGAGAATATCCTCTCGTTCCTTTCCCCATAAAAGCGTCCGCTAATTGGAGGTGTCCGCTATTCACAGGTGTCCGTTAAGGGAGGTTTCACTGTATTGTGATTTTCATTTACGATTTTTCGGCAGGGCGAGCGGAATCGCCGGTCGATCGATAATCGCGATAAGATTAACCGTCACGCCGGAAAATTTGGCCGAGTGACGCCGCCCGAAAATCAAAAAACACCACAGATCCGTCGTCGTCTCGAATAGTGTATAATATATATAGTATATATAGTTCGACGACTGACGGAAATAATCGGTGTTTACGGGGTCTTGTGATTACGGACCGCTTTAAATGCGGTACAAAATAGGTACACGAAAAACCATTAACCGGACGGGAATGAGACGGCCTCAGTCGGCCGGGGAACTATAATATTTCACCGCGTCCGGCCGACGACGACCAAAACACACGGCCGGCAACCAGTTTCCGACGTTAATCACGTGAACACTCGGGATAATAATATAAACATGAATGGCTTTCGGTGGCGACCGTTCGGATTGTTTTCACTAAAACGCGCGCCGTCGCCGAAATAATTATTTTAATCAAATGCGTTTTAGTATTGACAAAACGACGTCTACGTGTTTATATAACCGGTCGTGGAATCGAGTTCTCCCGTAGGTAGAAGCAATTATACATATATAAAAAAAAAAAAAAAACCGAAAACCTATATATTACTCCGTAAAAATAATAATGACTAATTTAAAATTATTGTTCGGTCATTTATTATCCATACAGGCGTTCTATGTGTTCGACGGGTGTTTAGTTTTAGTCGATTCTTTAATTAAATATTATAATATTTAATTAATCGGTATAATATTATATAGACACTTATAGAGCGTATTCGTATCGTTGGGTTAATTTATATACATTTTTTTTTCCAAATTAAATTAAATCTTTCTATCAATAATATAGCATCGGGAAAAAAAATTGTCGTAGAAACATGATATTGTCCAATGATTTATACTGAGCGGCTGGCGCGTATAGCTTAAATAATTGTAATTTGTGATTTTGTACCATGAACAAGAAATTTCAGCCACATTAGAACCACACCTAACCTAACCTAACCTGACTGACCTAATCACAGCCACATTAGAAACCTTGGTCGAACACCACCGACATGTGATACAACCAGTATAAATCCACTTCCCAGACCATTAACCTGGGCTAATAACTAACTTACCTAACTCACGACATCAGCGAAACTGCTAGAAGTGGCAACAGCGTGGAATAGCTAGAGACGTTCTAAATGTCGTCAAACAATGCAATGCAATTTCAACAAAAACTCAACAGACGACACTTACCTACTTACATAGTACCAAAATTCATTATAATATTTCACAGACTATTCTATTTAGTTTAGATTATGTTTCGATCACCCTCGATCCGTAGAGGCTATATTGTCGTTCCGTTCACTGCCCGTAGTTATCGGTGTATTTTCCATTCGCATAATACATATTTACGTATATATCGTTTTGGGTACTTGCAGTCGGTTATCGCGACTACCGCATTAATTATAAAAAAAAAACTATTATAAAAAATTTGCTTCACAAGCTCGTGTCGACGTTGTTGTAATTAATTTATTGCTTGTGAACTATTCCGTGAGTATTGGGGTATTTATTTGTACGTTTTGCATAATAAGTAGACACAATTAGTAGAACTGTGGGATTAATCCTTTTTGAGATAATGCCGAAAAATGCGTATCTATGACTTGTGTTCTTTATTGATTTATTTCATTTTTTTTTTCGTGTTTTCAAGTGTTTAATTTAACCTGACGGCCATTATGTCAAAAATCTATTGTCCATACAAACGTGGTTTTACACTGCGAATCGAGGGATGTACCGGAATGAATGCCGAGAGCGAAGCCCGAGCAGAGTTTTGCGACGCTCGATATGTTATATTAGTATCGTACCCTTAGACCTTTTATTTAGACGATAATGTGTATTTATATTCGAAAAATTGAATTGTTTTCATTTATCCCATATCATGGTGTAGGATCAATTGTGTTTTTAAAATCGTTTTTTTAATAATTGTTGCGGAAGTCGCGATAACCGACAAGTACCCCTGCTATACGCCCGAATCCCGCCATCGATTAGTCGATAGCAATGTATCGATCGGTTCGTGGAAATTCGCGTCTGGCCGCGGGTATCTTTTTATCGAATCGTAGCAGCAGTAAACACCGCCAGCGATCTCTGTCCGGCGGCGCCGCGATCATAATACAGCATCCTCGGACTCGCCGCGAAATCCCTCCTCGCCTGCGCCACGGCATTCGCACTGCGGACGCCCGATAAACCAATTTTAATACGACCGCGTTGTAATAATAATATAATTCAGAAAACGGTTTTAATCAGATTTCGCTGTAATCTGTAATACGTTAATATGGCACGGTTCCGAAACGTTTTCTGAAAAGATAAAAATATGCTAATATATTCCGTCCGTAAGAATATAAAAACGTACCGAAGAATATAATACAATAATGGAAATGCGCATCGTTGCTATTGGCCGGCTGTTATTATTATTATTCTTACTAACCTTTTTTTTTTTCGTTTTTGTCATTCAACAGTCGACTGCACTTTGTGCGCGGAGCTACTGTTCGTGTTGTTCATCGGTGGTTTTTAATTTCAAATACTCTGTAAATCATTGAATCGAAAACGGTTCTGTACGAATGGTTTTCGGGACATTTTCGACGGAAAGCTCGCGTCGCGCGTTTTACATCTCGCGAGCGCTTTGAGAAACGCGAATCGTTTGATTACGTCGAGGCTTTTAAAATCATAACGGCCCGACCGGTGGCGGACCAAGACGTTATTCAGGGGTCGAGGGTGGTAATCAAAACTAGTCGAACGCCGTTAGACTAGTCTAAAAGTCTATACTCAAAGCTCGTTTCAGAATTTAGTCGTATTCAATAGACGGTACGCTAGTACCTGCAAATACGGGTACAACACGATTCCGTACGATCCATATCGGTAACGTCATTGCCGAGGGCCAGGGGGTATTAAGATTTTTTTGGGGGGGGGGCTGTGGTATTTTAATTCTTTATAAAATTATATTGAAATTTTACGATTTACGTCTGATTGAGCATCATAGGCAGACTTCATAAACGATTCCCGGATTTCGGAGGGGGAAGGGGGGGCTGAAGTGTTATCACGCCGTGGTAGTCGCGTTTTCACGTCTCCTTGCCTCCGGGTCGCGTTTTTCCGCCGCGAACCAGGGCACGGTTAGGTTTATCAGTTATATTCGTAGACAAGGACGACGTGTCTATTCGACGACACCGTTATATTAGAATATGATAATGATAATAATAATGATTATAATAATAATAATAATAATAATAATAATAATAATAATGATAATAATGTACGCGTTTCGTATGGTTTATGACGTTGTGTACGCCGTGCGCCCGTAAATCATTCCGGCGTATACGGTTCCGCGATAAATAATCATTTTGAGAGTACGCGATAGCGTAATAAAATAACAGAAATAAATTCTAGACGGGGAAAAAAAAGAAAAATTAAGTGAAAAAAAAAACTGTGATTTGTCGCGCTACAAAAATAAAATATTAAAAAAAAAAAAAAAAAAAAAAGCGGTCTAAATGCGTTTCACTTTGCCGGGTCGAAAATAAACAAGTCGTTATTTCGTGATTTACCATTTTGGAGTAAACTCACGAATTTCGTCCCTTGACGTTTATAAGTGGTCTCCTAAAGTCTACTCCGTAGAAACCAATAAAGTCGGGCCATAGTGCTTTACGCACTTAAGCGCTATAAACTGTCGACCGTATACACACATACACACACACACACACACACACACGTGCGCGCGCGTATTTTCCATAGGTCGTCGTCGTCGTCGTCGGGTCGTTGTTTTATTACACATCAACATCAGAAACATTTTTTTTTTTTTTTTGTTACCTAATGTATACAATTAAAAAACTCTCGGTTTTTTTTCGACGTCACATAAAAAATAAAATAGACTGAAAGACGAAAAGTTTTGATAGAAACGTAGTCTGTAAGTCTTTTGCCGTCTTAATTCAAAAGATTTTTGAGTATAAATAAGCCACGATCAAAACTTTTTTACAAGTGAAAAACTTTCCGTATAATTATGTGAACGAAATAAAATGTTTATGGAACAAAAGAATTTCATTTGAAAATGTAAGCGAGTGGCGATAAGTAGGGATGAAAAGTAATGGACTTTGATGGACGGTGATACGTTCAACTTTAGACCAGGTCGTGACTAGTAAAATAAAAAAAAAAAAACAAAACACATTCCGTGTGCAAAAGACGCTTTTACGGTTTATAAGGTAAAATTTGTCTTGAAATTCCAAGGAAAACTACTAGCGCTTTAAAAAAAAAAATAATAATAAATCGTTTGAATTTTTCAAAATTCATAGGAGAAATTCTTTAAACTTGATTCGCATAAAATGTCGTGTCGAACAGAGACTAGTAAAAAAAAAAAAAAAAAACGCATCGGACAAAACGGTTAGAGTACAATATAATAATAATAATAATTATTCATCACGCGATACGCCGCGCCGTATGTAAAATTCAACGAACAGTACGCGTATTTTGAGTGATACGTGTTTCGTGAAACTATGAAACGGTACGCCGACGTGCGGGGCGATAAATCACGGACGTTCAAACACGTGGTGGTATTTAATTTTAGACCCGACGACGTTTTATTACCGAACGGATAAATTATGAAGACGAGCAATTTGTCTCGAGTTATAAAATTATACGGACGCTCCGTGCCCGTACACGTACACGTCCGTCGTTTCTAAATTTAATCTTTATAGCATAATATGTTTTCCATGCGAATTTATCCTATATAACACACGAACTTACGTTATCGCCGTGTTTAAACTTTTTGTAATAAAATGTATTTTATTCTTTTTTAAAAAACAAAACAAAAAAGGCGGTATCGTTCCTCGTAAATAATAATCATTACGAGATCGGTTCTCGGAAGAACGGACTTCGTGGAGTTTGGATTCGGTCAGTATAACGCGAAGTCGTAATTAGATACCGATCTTTGGGACGGCAAAGTTTCGAAGTGGATACAAAGTCGATTTGTGATCTCGGTCCGACGACCCGGGCGTGGTTGGACGGGTCCGGTGCGAAACGACACGAAACGATTGATACGTACGTGCGTTTTCCGTTCGTCGTCGCGCGTGTGCGATTTTTCTCGCGACCCGTCCGGCTTTCGGTACTCTCGGATCGGCGATACGATCGGTGTTCCGAGATCGAATTTCGTCGATTAAACCGATAAAAAAAAAAAAAAAAAAAAATCGTTTTCAAAAAAGATATTATAATATGTAATAACACGGTGGTGGGAAGGGCACGGTGCGGGACAAGAGCTGTGAGCGAAGTGTACGCCGAAACGGGACGAAACGAAAAAAACAAAAAAAAAAATAATCGTTTCGGCTCCGTCCGGGCGGAAGGTAAAAACGATTCGGACGCGGCCACGCGCGAGATGACCGCGTGCGCGAGTCGCCGTCGTCGTCACCTGTGCCAAACGGCGTGGGCCGCCGGCGAGAGATTACCGTTACGGTTGTGTCGCCCGCGTTCACGTTCGTGGTACGCAAAGGTGGCCAAGTTAATGCAAATAATTAACCGTGACAAGTTGAGTTGATTCCATTAAATCGCCTATAGTTAACAGTTAACAAAGAAAAAATGTAACTCGGTAAATTTAAAGTTAAGATGGGAAATAAAATTAACTTGAGTCAGACGAAAAAAATTTTTCCAGCTTCATAACACATATGTCTTAAGTGCCATGGTACATTTTTATATCTATACAAATATCACCATAAACTTATAGACATAATTACATATATACATAATTTAAGATTAACGATTTTAGCTGAATTACCAAATAAATAATATAATTATACGAAAATGTTCACACGTTAATTTTTGTTACCAGATGCAAAAAAATACTAAAATCAAAAATTATGAAATACCATACACCCCAATCCTCCAATCACTGAAAGTCCTAATATTTTAGTCAAAGTCAATGGCAAAACCAACAATTATTTCGAGTATACATATAACCATTGATTGTAAATAGTATTTATGATCAAGATTATACCTAAATATAATTTTTTCATCTCGACCACGATATTTAAAAATTCTACCTACCTTCTTGTTTTTAGCTCTACATTTTTGAGAATTAGACGAAAAAGAACAATTAGCATAATTGCTCGAAATTGATATTTAGCTATGAAGATAAATAAAAATAATTCAAATTTCAACTGAATATGTTAGTAAGTTAAAAACAAAAATAATTAACTAGTAGAGTTGAAAAGTTAAAAAAATTAACTTTTCAACTTGAATTTAACTTTTTAACAAATTAATGTCCACCTTTGGTCGTACATGATATAACGTACCTACGTAAGGCCCGTAAGCGGTTAACGCGAACCTATGAATACGACGTACGCGTATCGAGCAACGTACGTGTACGTGATATACGACGTACAGGGTGTGTCCCGCGGAGATGTGCACAATGTGGGCTCTCGGATCTTGGTGTAACGTACGGATTTAGATTTTATCACACTCGTGAATGAAATCAATCATGGCGTTATGTATAATATAAATAAAGACTATGTTTCATTGATTAACTTTCGATCGACTTGACTTGAGAGAGAAAAATTTAATTTTTCATCTATTTTCGTGCACGTAATTTTTCGATTTTCATCAATTTTTTCTCTTAAACGGTAATCGATGTCGCAAAAAAATGTAATACTTCGTCTTTCGTTTTTTTTTGTTTTTTTTTTTTTTGTTTCGGAATTTTCCACGTTTGAATATTGTTATCGCAGGACCGATAATTTACGTATAACTGTAAGACTTCTGAGGATTTTAAGTCTAGAGCAACCGAGTAATGGCGGTATACTTTTACGGCGCACTCCACGGATTCCTCGCTCTGACCGACTGAACTTCAAATCTTGATAACCTAACACTGATTCAACAAAGTTTAAACGACGTATCTCTGAAACTGTTGGTCCGATAAGTCCAATTGTAGGAACCGAAATTTCTTCGAATCGTAAAAGTTGCCGCCGTTAAAGAGAACCAAAAACTTAAAAAAACGTTATACGAAAACATTTGTTAACAAGGGATGTACGGTAAAATATATATTCTCTTGGTGTTTAAAATGGTTCTTGGAAAAAAAAAACTCAAATTTTGCATATCGTGCGAATAAATCGTGTTATGTAAATCTCCACTACTGAACGCCCTGTTTATATATTATATAAACACATGTCTCGTATCCCGTTACCGTTCGACTCGATCCGAGTCGGTTTTGCGAACGCGCGCGTCTGTACGCGTGTACATATCGTCGTTACTTTGTGCGCACCCGCGTTTTCGGGGTGCTCGCGAAAAACATTTATTTTCTACACCGCGTCTGTCGGAATTCTCCAGGGTTTAGCGCGGCGGTCGTAGCGGTCGTACTACTACGCGGTGCCCGAGACCGTCGCGTCCGTTTCGACGTCCGGCCGTCGTCAGACGAGAGATTTTAAGGGCAAACAATCATATCGTCGTCGTAACGCGTCCTAATGACTACGACGACGACACTTATCGTCGTGGGGTAAAGACACGGACAAACCGGTTTGACGTCTCGGCGCGCAAAGGGCAGACACTACACACAGTGTACACAGTAATAACGTCTAATATTAAACACACACACACACACACACACACACACACACACACACGTATACATATAATATAAATACAAGAAGGAAAGAATGGAAAAAAAAAAGAAAAAGAAAAACATCACAAAACCTTCTCTCCGGACCGGGCCGTCGGTAGGTGCGTAGCATCATTAAGATAATGTGAAATAAATTGAAGGCGTACGGTAGGTAAAAAAAAAAAAAAAAAGTACTCGAAAATCGCTCCCGTCCGTCCAAGACGTTTGGTACGACGGTCGTTTTACCGTGTGCACACACTCGCATTCCCGTCTCACACATACACGCGTACGTACGAGTTCAAACGCACGTTCGTGTGTGCTTATAATACACGGGTAATTTTTTATTGATACACACACACACTCGCGCGTCATGTTGGACAGTTATCTCATCCTATGGCGTCTCTCAATGCGCGTATGATAATAATCGTTTTTCGTACCTTCACGCGTTTTTTTTTTTTTATATTTATTTATTTTTTTTTTAACGCGCGTCACACGTTCTCTGCGCGATATTTCGTCGTTTCTCACGGTCCAAAAGACTTTTCACCGGACGGAGACGATTAACGATATTTTCGGACCGATCGCGTGCGCGTGCGAACGTGAGCGACGAGATCCACTCCGGTGTTTCCGAATCTCTCGTCGATCTCTCGGCCCATTGAAGCGGCGCGAACACGCGAGACGCGGACGAAAATTCCCGAAATCGGGAGGGTTGAAAAACGAGCATCGGCACACTGTTTCGCATATTTTGTTCTCGCCGTTCGAAACTACCGACCCTACACGGTTTTTCGGACGGTGCGGTTTGACCCCGAAAACGTCCCCAGTGCACCGAACGTCCGCCGACGACCCGAACCGTCGACCGCGCGATTTAAGCGTTTCCTGCATCCACTCGTCGTCGTTACGATGTATTTTACGTACCCGTGAAATCGCGACGATTTATTTCGCGCACGGCGTATGCTACGTCGCACGTCAAAATATATCTGTGTGCACGTTTTGTATATTCGGTGTAGCGCGACGTTTTAATACGGGGTCTTAAGGCGCATTTAAGTGTGCACGTGCAGCTTACGCACACACATACACACGCGCGCGTCGACGATGGGTATTCCTCAAAAAAAAAAAATAAATAAATAATAATAATAATAAAATAATTACTATGCACACGTTTTTCATTACCAATCACACGTCGTGGACGGTTTTGTCCTTCGAGTGTTTGTGTACGTGATATTAGAATTATCTCGAAAACGCGCACTCGATCGTAAAAATATATAACATGTTTATATACCGTTATGTTGATCTCACACGTTCGCCGTTCGAAAGGTTTTCAAGTGTTAAAGTGATTATTTCGTGCACTACTGTATATTAAGACGTTTTTCGTGAAGAAAAAAAAATGGATAATATTATATCGTTGCAATCGTATCGAAGAGTGGAACACATGCAGCGGTCGAGCAACGATTGTGCTCGCGTGGTCGCAACGATTGGTTTGAGGAGTAGGTATGAAAATTCACTACTTCTCGATTTTGAGTACGAGAGTAGAATGAAAAGGAGAGTTCTGGACCCCCCGCGCGCCGCCCCCCGCCCGCCGCCGCCGCCGCCGTAAATCGGCCGCCGAATACGTTAATCGCCAACGTTGACGAGCTATTTGAACCCCCCACTCCTGATAATCCGTCGCCGAATACCTAAATCGTTAACGTTGCCGAGATGTTTTATCCCCCCCCCCGCTGCTCTAATATTTGATGCTCCCCTCTGAGTCATGATCGTCAACGTTGAGGAGATGATTTATGGCCCTCCTCTCCTCAAACTGTGTGTGTGTATGTGTGTGTGTGTGTGTGTGTGTGTGTGTGTGTGTGTGTGTGTGTGTGTGTGTGTGTGAGAGTGTGTGTGTGTGTGTGTGTGTGTGTGTGTGTGTGTGTGTGTGTGTGTGTGTGTGTGTGTGTGCCTCACAAATGACTTGACTTATCCTACCATCTTCACCTGGACCAGCCTTAATCGCTAATGCTGAGATGATGATTTATACCTCTCCTCCTCTTCAAACTGTATAATATGAGTGTGTTATAAGACCACCGCAACCTAACCCCGCCAGACCTGTCTTCCTCATTATCATAATCATAAACGTTGCTATACGATCAAATGCAGATCAGTGCTTGAGACCCCCAGCTTCCGGACTATTATAAGATAAGGTCATTAGAATCTTACCCGCCTCCCCTCCTCATAATGTCTATATTATGTGTGTGTTATAGGACCATCGTAACCTACCACACCACCACCCTACCTGACTTGTCATACTCTTTATCAATCAACGTTGCTATATGATCAATCGAAGAGCACCATCTCAGAAACTCCCAGCTTCCGGCCTACTAAAAAGTTATATGTATCTAATCCCCTCCGGTAAGAACTCGTACCGTATGGTCTCATATCCTCATGGCTCTTCCTGTCTTCTCCGAGTGGACCTAACCTAGCCTAACCTAACCCCCTCCCCTCCGCCTCACCGCCCTGTCCGATTGTCTAATGGGCTAACGACGACCGACACTATGACTCATTTGTATTGAACACCGTTCACGCGCCGCCGCCGCGTATCATCTTTTGCTATACCATTGCCGGATTTGAATGCAATTACATCATAACAATAAAGCGATTAACGCGTGATAGCTATTCGTATACGATTAGAAAGTAATATAACAATTAGCCCTCGCGCTAATTGTCAACGTTGCTATATGATCAATCGCAGATCACCGCCTTCGAACCCTAGCCTCCAGAGTACTTTAAGGTAATTAGAATCTAAACATTAAAAAAGATATTTACCCACTCCAAATATTTTCTCGAAATTGTTGCGAAGTCCACACTAGTTTAACACTAATAGTCTAAGCTGATGCTGGTGAGATGTTTTACCCCCTCTTTCTCTGCTCTAATATCTGATGCTCCACTCTACGCCTTAATCGTCGACTCATTGACTGTCTATAATCGGGTTATCATAGGACCGATCAGCAAATACTATCATGGACGGTCCATGCTTAATTATTGTGTTGTCACTTGCCGACAGACTAATGTTATCACTACATGTGTATAATATAAATTATATAGTTACTTAACATTAAAAATAGATATTTAGCAACTCCTAATATTTTTCGAAAGTGTTGCAAGGTATTCGGTAGTCCGACGTTAATAGTATAAGCTATTAGCTTAATTATGACCTGACAGGGGGGCCCGACTTAGGTTAAATGATTATTTGTGCGAAAAGTGCCACCCCGCCTGACTTGTCTGCCTCATTAGCATAGTCATCAACGTTGGTATACGATCAATCGAAGATCACCGCCACAGAATACCAGCTTCCGGAGTACTATAAAGTAACGTTATTAGAATCTACCCCCCCCCTCTTCCTCTGGTATGAACTCGTACCATATGGTCTCATTTCCTCTGGCCTCTGCCCGTATCTATGCGTCATGTACCTCTCCCCAACCTGTCCGATGAATGTTATCATTGACTATCCATAATCGTGTTATCACAAGACCGACTGGCGAACGCTATCATTGACGGTCTATGTTAAATCATTGTATTGTCACTCGCCGACCCACGAATGTTATCACTAATTGTGTATAATATAAATTGTATTGTCACTAAACATTAAAATAGATATTTAACAACCTGCAGTATTTTTTCGAAAGTGGTGTAAAATTTACAGCAGTTTAACGCTAATAGTCCAAGCCAACGTTTACGAGATGTTTTATCCCCACCTCCTCTGCTTTAAAATTTGATGATTTCCTCTAAGCCTTACACGACAACTCATTGATAGTCTATAATCGTGTTATCAGTAGGCCACCATCGAATACTATCATTGACGGCCTATGTTATATTATTGTGTTGTCCATCTCCGACCGGCGAACGCTATCATTAACGGTCTATGCTAAATCATTCTGTGTTGTCACTCGCCTACCGAGGAATGTTATAATTAAACGTATATAATATAAATTATACTGCGATTAAACATTAAAATATATATATATATATATATATATATATATATATATATATATATATATATAACATTAAAAATAGATATTTAGCAACTCCCAATATTTTTTCGAAAGTGTTGTAAAGTCTTCAGTAGTCCAACGTTAATTGTCTAACCTATTAGCTTAATTATTCGATGACCCGGCGTGAGTTAATTACTTTATATGATGTCATACACATATACACAAAAAATATCAAAAAATTAAATATACGCGGTGATATTTGCACTAAACAGTTGATATATATAAAATTTATATGATATAGTTTCATCCTCCGCCCGTCAATAATATTTAAACCCGACTCCCCCTCCCACCCCCGCCCCTCTAGCCGGCGATTGGGATCAATGACGGTCTATGCTAAATTATTGTGTTATCATACGCCGGCTGGCAAATGTTATAATTAAATGTGTTCAATATAAATTTTATTGTCATTAAACATTAAAATAGATATTTAGGGAGTCCCAATATTTTTTCGAAAGTGTTGTAAAGTCTTCAGTTGTCCAACGTTAATAGTTGAAGCTATTATCATAATTATGAACCGACCAGACTTAAGTTAATTGATTATTTGTGATATACATATATGTGTATAGTTTGAATAATAAATTATTGACATTATTAAGTAATAAAATGTGATATTTAAGAGAGTTTTACACTTTTCCGTTATACTTTTTTATGAATAGCCTATAGTATTATACCTGCAACAATGACAAACAAATTAGTAATCATTATTATATACCTGCAAACCCAACTATTCCTATTACTGCTCTTCGTCAAGGTCGTCCGAATGTTCGCTTAAAACCACCGAGTTTATAGCATATTGTTGACGATAGTGATGACCCCTCCCCGCCTGACATGTCTTCCTCATAATCATAGTCGTCAACGGAGTGATTAGCTGTATAATCTATCAAAGATCGGCACCTTAGAATCTCCGCTCTCATGGGTGACATTCTATCGGTACTAATGAACACGCGGCTTAAAACCAAACCCTCCGCATTTTTAGTCGATGATACAATGAGGCTGAGCAAGATAACGTGTCGCGGTGAGAACAAACTCGCTTTTCAATCTATCTCGGATGGCAATAAAGTGTTATTGAGTCGAGAAAATTTAATCGCTCTACAACATATGGGATGGAGAACTTTTAATAGCGTTGTACTGAATACGAACGTTATCAGACCTGTGGTACTGAGACAGCTGGAGCAGATCGTATTCTATCTCAAATCCAATTTTACACAGAACAACACTACTGAAGACATGATCTCCGTCATCGGAGATGTTTCAAATGAATCGCTCGCGTCACAGATACCTAAAGAGGAGGAGGAGGAGCGTTTCGTGAGTCAGTTAAAGTTATATTCGGTCAGAGAGATTATAGAAAAAAAAAAATGGATGTCGGCTATACATAACAGGCCCATTAAGGTAATTAAAAACGTTTCTATATGATTTATACATGTCTATAAATTTATAATAGCATATTATAATTTATGTTTTAACTAGATGGAACCGTTATCACCATCATTATCATCAGAAAATCTCGTGGACAAGGTATATCAATACACTCGACGATAATATGATATATAGCTTTGAATATTTAAATAAATTTATATAATGTATTATGTATCTAGTCATGTGTGTAATAAATAAACATACGTAATATAAATATGAATTTTGTGTTTATTAAAAAGAATTTACAAGTTAATTTTCTGACTTCATCGCTAAACGGGGTACATCACAACTTGATCGTGTAATATTAAACGATTTGCGGTGGTTTTGTCCGGTATGGCTTGACCGGTCTCGAATTCTATCCGCAGGTCCACAGCGCTAGATTTGACATTATGTTAAATCCATGACAATTAAGAGTATCATGTAAAAACATTTAAAAATAATAACGATAGTTATTTAGCGGCAATTACTTTAGAAAATAAAATAATGAAATTCGATAAATCTATATATATATATATATATATATATATATATATATATATATTTATATATATATACATTGGATTTGCAACGTTGGACAATAGTTAATCATTAATGTATAACTATCATTACAATGTTGTAAAGAGTCATTACAATAATGACGTCTCGTTGATGTATACGGATACAGGTACTATTTAAGTTTAAATAATATAACACATTTTTCCCGTATGTATAATATTTTTCCAGACTCTCTCGTTTATAATATCTATACTCAAGATTTCTACGCCGATCTACTCAATAATCTTAATAGATTTAATCAAATGGATGCAGCTGACCTATCGAGAGAACGCTCATGTTTTATGGAACTCCGGAAAAAACTGCCGGGTTATGTATAATATTGAATTATATGATTTTTTCATTTAATAGATGGTATGATATTGATGCATAATTTTATTTTGTTATTATTTGTTAATATATCAACTGATGTGTTAATCGTTATACTCAAGTGTATTTACCCAGTACGATTATAAAAAGGTGTTAATACACAACACAGTACAAGACAATGTGTTCGTAGGTATATCACACTAATATCCATGTCTATTCATTTATTTAACTTAATTATGTTGTTTATATCAACATCCTAGTATAATGTGTATCAGTCATAAGAGAAAGTCTTATGACTACAAGTGTCCTAATGGTAATCACATGAAGTGTATTGTTTTCGTTTACCTAATATCGATATATCGGGGAAATCAGCTTGCTACCATTTCCAAATCACATTAGCGGTGCGCGTATGATATTATTATTTTATAACTAGTAGAAGGGTTTTTCAAAAACACGTAAATACGTGGGGTATCGTGGTATTCGATAACAGTCTGCATACAGTGCCTACAGAAGTTCATAGCTCTACACCAACCAACAGCCACCAGCCGACAACTACCAGCCGACAATCACCAGCCGACAGCCGTCAGCCGCCTGCACTCTTTCGCCCGACCTCTGATATTATTGTAAGTATTTTTAATAAATATATTCATATTTATAATGTAAAACATTTTCATATTTAACCTCATATATCTAGTTATTTTATCCAAATTTATTTTGTTTACAAACATTAAAAAGCTGAAATTAAATTAAATAATTATATGCATTAACATATAAATATGCACACTAACATTCATATATATATATATATATAAACCGAATTAGTTTTAAAACACCTATTTTACAGAACATGGATTCATTATTCGCCAAATTACAACAGCAGACTGAGAAAAGACAAATGTCGGTGGGCGATTTGCCTCCTAATAAATTATTCATCGTGGAGCGATTTAGTACCATGGAGACCAAGTTTGGGCCAGCAGTACTGGCGACATTATATGACGATGAGACAGGCGGAGTGATCGAGGTGTTTCTACCGAAATCCATACAACTCAGTCAAACCGAGGTTGATTTATATAATGCGAAGCTCGAAAAAGATTTGGGATTCAAATTCGTAGGAAAACTGGGCCGAAGTTTCAAAATTAAGTTTGAAAAATTATGATATATTATAAAAATAATTGAAATAAAAAAAAAAAAAAAAAATTATTATATGGTACTATATTTTTCAAACTTATAATTTTTTCCTGGTTTCTTATACCTGTTCCTACTTAATCATTATAGCCTATATATATTATAAAATAATATAATCATTATTTAACAGGTGTAGAGGTCTGACATTAATAATAATATACAATAAAAAAAAAAAAAATAATAATTTAATATAATTTGGTTAATTTGATATATGACACTTACGTGAGTGTTCAAAATTATTCGAACACAACTCATTACAAGACTCAATTAATAGGCCGAGAAAACAATAATAGGTAAATAATATAAAATATATTGAAACATGTATCGTATACCTATATATAACTCATTGGTATGAGTAGTTAAAGATCATCAAGCACTAAATACTTATAATCATATAAATATATAATTTTAATAGGATGGAGAATAAAATAAATAAAACGGTATTTCTGTTAAAATAATATAAGTTGGCTTATTTAATAAATCACAGTCATACGAGTGTTCGACATAAGAGAATATTATACAGATCATTGCAAAGGTCGTCAATAAAATAAGTGATAGAAATGAAAATAGCAACAACAACAAATACACATAATGAGTAAAATAAGAGGTGTCGATTGTTGCCAATATTAATGATAAGTACAATATCTGTTATAAATAATATTTGGTGAATTCAATACATATATCACACTTATATGAGTGTTCGACATTAGAAAGTTGTTCATTACAAGGGTCAATTAACATGTGATAGAAAACAATTAAACATTGACGATAATTAAAGACTTATGACGATTAACTCGTCAACAACGACGTGTAATAGTAATAACAATAATAATATTTATTTATATTTTTATTATATTGATATTTAATTTACACTCTCGCTTTCGCGAAAGAGTCCGAACTTTATAAATCATTCTACCATTTACGTGATGTATACTCCTTATGGAAGGTATAGTGCTTAGGATATCTGTGAAATATACATAGTGGTAATGTCACGGCGTCGTCGTCGCCGGAACACAGCTGATGCAACTGTGGACAACCCCACTCTTCTGGGTTCAATACTCGAACGTGTGGAATGAAATCGCTAATAAATTTGTATCCCCCCCCCTTCACGTAAATACGATTGAATTTTTACGAGTTCAAAATCTGGCCGATCTCCTTATCGACGTCGTCATAGTCGAGACAAAGACTGTAATAATAGTGTTCCAGACATCTGTTATCACTACGATTCTTTTTTTTTTTTTTTCTGTCTTTACGCGAGTATTTGAATATTCAATGCTGCGTGGCCCAACTGATAGTGCCTATGACAGATAACTCTTTTATCAGATATTTGCTGTTGATCGCGATAATGCACTCTACGATCACTGAAATCCGAATACTTCATATCACCCCGAATGATGATCCATGTACACGTGTTCTAAATTAGTCTTGTCCGACTTGAATAATATTATGAGATTACTATTGTTGCGCAGCAGCTATTTGGGTGCGCGCGTAAAAGATTGGGTCGGGTAGCACACGTCGATCAGGTTATACCGTCCACGCGAGAAAATATGATCGTATGATATTCTGGTTTTCACATATATAACATCGTCGAAAATGAATACCGAGTTAGGTAAAGCCCGTTCAGGCCGGATAACTTGTTCATTATCGTAAAATGTAAACAACTTGACCCCTTCTACGACTTTTAAAATATCACATAGCACTTTATACTTTGGCTGATCCAGTGTCTTCAAGTATATATATATATTATATATATATATATATATATATATATATATATATATATATATATATATATATATATATATATATATATATATATACGTTGTGAAATCTTATCCCGTTAACGTTGGGGGGGGGGGGTAGTGTGAGAACCAAAATGGTCATACCATACTAAGAACGTTCAACGATAAGCGCGCGTATTGTATTCGGTGAAAGCACGCCGTGTCTCTAACCCCGTTTCCATATCCGACAGTGTAGATCAACGTTTTCGACCGAGAGTTTAACATCTTGTTCTACCAAACACTGTTTATTTATTTTGTTAAAAATATTATTGTAAGCTGTAGGTACCCGTATTTTAGAGGGCCCCCTTACACACAAACGGACCGCATTTTTAGCGACGAGGCACTACTCGCGGTCCGTGGCGGCCCCATCTGGGAACCGGAGGCGTATGACTGACGCTTGGCAGCCAGCTCTGTCGAAGACTGTTCCAGTTAAATATAAGCCCGGCGACTGGTATTGCCGGTATTTTTTACAACTATACTAACCTAACCTAACCGCCGCGGTGGGCTTCGCGGTGATCGATTTAAAGAGGACGCTGGACGCTCTCGTCCGGGTCAATGGCAGCCTACCCGCGGGTCGATCAACCATTGACCCCACGCTCACGATTCGGTGGTCCGTCTACATGACAGCCTTATATTAACATTGCTTAATAACAATTACGTTAACGTTACCGTATGTTAATAAAGGTATTACATAATAGTATAGAATTTAACAATAATTTCTCTTTTAAATAACACCGTCCGCACATATATTTTCGGTAAGCCATTTACGTAGTGCGAAAACCTTGAAAAAAGTACAATGTTTTGGGTTCAAGTCTTTATGAAATATACAATGCGGTAGCAACGTCGTGACATTGTCTCTGGAACACAGGCGATCCAGCTGTGGGCAACCCCACTCTTCTAAGTTTGAAACGAAGACATGCGGAATATATTCACTGATTAGATGCTGCTTTTGTTCGCCTTTTACAAAAATACGATCGAATTTTATTGAGTTTAAAATACGATCTATTTCTTCAAACTCAACGTCCCCATAGTCGAGAGTAAGACGGTGGTAGTGACGCTCTAACCATCTATTTACGCTACGAGTTTTCATGTCTTGAGTGTTCATGGAGTGTTTGAAAATCCAATGCTGTGTAGCCCAACTACTGGTATCGAT
This sequence comes from Therioaphis trifolii, assembly GCA_027580255.1. Classification (NCBI taxonomy): domain Eukaryota; kingdom Metazoa; phylum Arthropoda; class Insecta; order Hemiptera; family Aphididae; genus Therioaphis; species Therioaphis trifolii. The sequence continues at coordinate 22,824,786 of CM050409.1, forward strand.
AACGGATAACTCTTTGATTAAATACTTGTTGTAAAACGATCGCCGTCGAGGACATATTAGACGCGTTCATCGCCACTAACGTGTTTTTTACGGGGATGCTAAAGGTATATCTTTAAAATAAATTTCATTCGTGTTGACGCGAGACAGTAAATTAGGGATGACTGCGTTTATTCCGGCTATGAATATTTTTAGCTCTTTAATATTTTCAGCGTTTTTCTCCAACACATTGGACTATTATCGTTGGACTACTGAAGACATTGCAACACTTTCGAAAAAAATATTAGGAGTTGGTAAATATCTGTTTTAATGCTCAGTGACAATATAATTTATATTATACACATTTAGTAGTGCAACACAATAATTTAGCATAGAACGTTAATGACAGCTTTCACCGGTGGAACCTGTGGTGACATGATTATAGACAATCAAGGAGTTGACGAGAAGGCTTAGAGCTGGATATCACACACTATATCGCACATTAGTGTAACAGCGTTCTTGTAATGTCTCTTCACCCCGTTAATAGCTATAATATCATAGTCTAATTATAAGTGACGATTCTATGTTTGCTAGAAAAATGTTAAACTCTCTTAAATCACACATATTACATAATAATGTCAATAACTCATTATTCAAACTATATATACGCATATCACGAATATTCAATCAAACCCGGTCAGGTCATAATTAAGCTATAATCACTATTATATAATAGTGACTCTTATATTAAGTCTAAGCGCTATTATCGTTGCACTTCTGTAGACTTTACAACACTTTATAAAAAATATTGGGAGTCGCTAAATATCTATGTAAATGCTTAGTGGGAATATAATTCATATTATTCACATTTAGTGATAACATTCACCGGTTGGTCCTGCGATAACACGATTATGGATAGTCAATGAGTTGGCGATCAGCCGGCGAGTGACAACACAATAATTTAGCATAGACCGTCAATGATAGTATTTACCGGTCGGCCCTGTGATAACCCGATTATGGGCAATCAATGAGTCGTCGTTTAAGGCTTAGAGGAGGGGGGGGGGCATCATGTTCAATACGAATGAGTCATAGTGTCGGTCGTCTTTACCACATTTGACACTCGGGCAGGGCGGTGAGGCGGGCGGGGAGGTAAATGACTCGGATAGGACGGGTAGAGTCCTGAGGAAATGATACCATACGGTATGAGTTCACACCAGAGGAGGTTAGATTCTCATAATGTCACCTTATAGTACTCCGGAAGCTAGGGTGCTGGGATGGTGATCCTCGATTGATAGTATAGATTCATTTTAATAAATAAATGAATAATTCTAGTTTATATCTCGTATGTTTTTTTTTTTTTTTTTTTTTTTTTTTTTTTTTTTTTTTTTTTGACACATGAGTAGATACATAATACATTATACGAATTTATTCATATTATTCGAGGTTAGTGTCCCCTCCACCAGTGACCGCTATCAATAGCGCCCGTCGCAGATGGGCGTATCGCAAAGGTTGTCGACGATGGCGGTGATGATGGATATCTGTTGAAATATATATATATATAGGACCATCGTTTTCATCAGACACTCCGGATATAATATATTCTCGAGGAGTGTATTGACAAGTCTCTTCAACCGGATTTTCAGGTGACAGTGATAATGGCGAGGGTAATGGCTCCACCTGGTTACATATGAAAAATACTTTATGATACTATAAATAATCCATGCACAAATCATGTACAAATGTATTTAATTACCTTAATGGGCCTGTTATGTATAGCCGACATCCATTTTTTTTTTCTATAATCTCTCTGACCGAATATAACTTTAACTGACTCACGAAACGCTCCTCCTCCTCCTCTTTAGGTATCTGTGACGCGAGCGATTCATTTGAAACATCTCCGATGACGGAGATCATGTCTTCAGTAGTGTTGTTCTGTGTAAAATTGGATTTGAGATAGAATACGATCTGCTCCAGCTGTCTCAGTACCACAGGTCTGATAACGTTCGTATTCAGTACAACGCTATTAAAAGTTCTCCATCCCATATGTTGTAGAGCGATTAAATTTTCTCGACTCAATAACACTTTATTGCCATCCGAGATAGATTGAAAAGCGAGTTTGTTCTCACCGCGACACGTTATCTTGCTCAGCCTCATTGTATCATCGACTAAAAATGCGGAGGGTTTGGTTTTAAGCCGCGTGTTCATTAGTACCGATAGAATGTCACCCATGAGAGCGGAGATTCTAAGGTGCCGATCTTTGATAGATTATACAGCTAATCACTCCGTTGACGACTATGATTATGAGGAAGACATGTCAGGCGGGGAGGGGTCATCACTATCGTCAACAATATGCTATAAACTCGGTGGTTTTAAGCGAACATTCGGACGACCTTGACGAAGAGCAGTAATAGGAATAGTTGGGTTTGCAGGTATATAATAATGATTACTAATTTGTTTGTCATTGTTGCAGGTATAATACTATAGGCTATTCATAAAAAAGTATAACGGAAAAGTGTAAAACTCTCTTAAATATCACATTTTATTACTTAATAATGTCAATAATTTATTATTCAAACTATACACATATATGTATATCACAAATAATCAATTAACTTAAGTCTGGTCGGTTCATAATTATGATAATAGCTTCAACTATTAACGTTGGACAACTGAAGACTTTACAACACTTTCGAAAAAATATTGGGACTCCCTAAATATCTATTTTAATGTTTAATGACAATAAAATTTATATTGAACACATTTAATTATAACATTTGCCAGCCGGCGTATGATAACACAATAATTTAGCATAGACCGTCATTGATCCCAATCGCCGGCTAGAGGGGCGGGGGTGGGAGGGGGAGTCGGGTTTAAATATTATTGACGGGCGGAGGATGAAACTATATCATATAAATTTTATATATATCAACTGTTTAGTGCAAATATCACCGCGTATATTTAATTTTTTGATATTTTTTGTGTATATGTGTATGACATCATATAAAGTAATTAACTCACGCCGGGTCATCGAATAATTAAGCTAATAGGTTAGACAATTAACGTTGGACTACTGAAGACTTTACAACACTTTCGAAAAAATATTGGGAGTTGCTAAATATCTATTTTTAATGTTATATATATATATATATATATATATATATATATATATATATATATATATATATATATATATATATTTTAATGTTTAATCGCAGTATAATTTATATTATATACGTTTAATTATAACATTCCTCGGTAGGCGAGTGACAACACAGAATGATTTAGCATAGACCGTTAATGATAGCGTTCGCCGGTCGGAGATGGACAACACAATAATATAACATAGGCCGTCAATGATAGTATTCGATGGTGGCCTACTGATAACACGATTATAGACTATCAATGAGTTGTCGTGTAAGGCTTAGAGGAAATCATCAAATTTTAAAGCAGAGGAGGTGGGGATAAAACATCTCGTAAACGTTGGCTTGGACTATTAGCGTTAAACTACTGTAAATTTTACACCACTTTCGAAAAAATACTGCAGGTTGTTAAATATCTATTTTAATGTTTAGTGACAATACAATTTATATTATACACAATTAGTGATAACATTCGTGGGTCGGCGAGTGACAATACAATGATTTAACATAGACCGTCAATGATAGCGTTCGCCAGTCGGTCTTGTGATAACACGATTATGGATAGTCAATGATAACATTCATCGGACAGGTTGGGGAGAGGTACATGACGCATAGATACGGGCAGAGGCCAGAGGAAATGAGACCATATGGTACGAGTTCATACCAGAGGAAGAGGGGGGGGGGGTTAGATTCTAATAACGTTACTTTATAGTACTCCGGAAGCTGGTATTCTGTGGCGGTGATCTTCGATTGATCGTATACCAACGTTGATGACTATGCTAATGAGGCAGACAAGTCAGGCGGGGTGGCACTTTTCGCACAAATAATCATTTAACCTAAGTCGGGCCCCCCTGTCAGGTCATAATTAAGCTAATAGCTTATACTATTAACGTCGGACTACCGAATACCTTGCAACACTTTCGAAAAATATTAGGAGTTGCTAAATATCTATTTTTAATGTTAAGTAACTATATAATTTATATTATACACATGTAGTGATAACATTAGTCTGTCGGCAAGTGACAACACAATAATTAAGCACGGACCGTCCATGATAGTATTTGCTGATCGGTCCTATGATAACCCGATTATAGACAGTCAATGAGTCGACGATTAAGGCGTAGAGTGGAGCATCAGATATTAGAGCAGAGAAAGAGGGGGTAAAACATCTCACCAGCATCAGCTTAGACTATTAGTGTTAAACTAGTGTGGACTTCGCAACAATTTCGAGAAAATATTTGGAGTGGGTAAATATCTTTTTTAATGTTTAGATTCTAATTACCTTAAAGTACTCTGGAGGCTAGGGTTCGAAGGCGGTGATCTGCGATTGATCATATAGCAACGTTGACAATTAGCGCGAGGGCTAATTGTTATATTACTTTCTAATCGTATACGAATAGCTATCACGCGTTAATCGCTTTATTGTTATGATGTAATCGCATTCAAATCCGGCAAAGGTATAGCAAAAGATGATACGCGGCGGCGGCGCGTGAACGGTGTTCAATACAAATGAGTCATAGTGCCGGTCGTCGTTAGCCCATTAGACAATCGGACAGGGCGGTGAGGCGGAGGGGAGGTGGTTAGGTTAGGCTAGGTTAGGTCCACTCGGAGAAGACAGGAAGAGCCATGAAGATATGAGACCATACGGTACGAGTTCTTACCGGAGGGGATTAGATACATATAACTTTTTAGTAGGCCGAAAGCTGGGTGTTTCTGAGATGGTGCTCTTCGTTTGATCATATAGCAACGTTGATTGATAAAGAGAACAAGTCAGGTAGGGTGGTGGTGGTAGGTTACGGTGGTCCTATAACACACACATAATATAGACCTTATGAGGAGGGGAGGTGGGTAAGATTCTAATGACCTTATCTTATAATAGTCCGGAAGCTGGGGGGTCTCAGGCACTGATCTGCATTTGTTCGTATAGCAACGTTTATGATTATGATAACCTTATGAGGAGGGGAGGTGGGTAAGATTCTAATGACCTTATCTTATAATAGTCCGGAAGCTGGGTGTCTCAGGCACTGATCTGCATTTGTTCGTATAGCAACGTTTATGATTATGATAACCTTATGAGGAGGGGAGGTGGGTAAGATTCTAATGACCTTATCTTATAATAGTCCGGAAGCTGGGGGTCTCAGGCACTGATCTGCATTTGTTCGTATAGCAACGTTTATGATTATGATAATGAGGAAGACAGGTCTGGCGGGGTTAGGTTGCGGTGGTCTTATAACACACATATTAATCAGTTTCAGGAGGAGAGGAGGTATAAATCATCATCTCAGCATTAGCGATTAAGGCTGGTCCAGGTGAAGATGGTAGGATAAGTCAAGTCATTTGTGAGGCACACACACACACACACACACACACATACAACACAAACACACACACAAACACATTCATAAACAATCACAACCACTCATATATAGTATACGGTTTGAGGAGGGGAAAAAATCATCTCTTCAACGTTGACTATTAAGGCTTAGAGGAGAGCATCAAAGATTAGAGCAGATGAGGCTGGGATAAATCACATCGTCAACGTTGACGATAATCGAATACGGCGGCGGATCATCAGGAGTGGGGGGTTGAAATAGCTCGTCAACGTTGGCGATTAACGTATTCGGCGACCGATTAGCGGCGGCGGTAGCGGCGGCGGCGGCGGCGGCGGCGGCGGGCGGGGAGCGGGGCGCGGGGGCACTAGAACTGTCTTTTTCTATCTACTTACGAGCACGTCATCGTCGTTAGCGATAGCTGACCGTAATGTAAATAATCGAATTGCTTTTCGTTTCACAAGCGTCTCATTGCAGCCCATACGTAGATGGTACTACGCACGTCACTCTAGTGATAAACAGGGGGTTGAAAAAAAATGTCTACAACGTTATAGGACTCAAATACACACACACACACACACACACACACACACACACACACACACACACACACACACACACACACACACACACACACACACACACACATCTGTAGTTGATTTTAGGGGTCTTGAATATCAGCCGTAGCTCGTTTGATTTTTAATCAATTCAAACAGTGCATAAGAATTTATTGTTAAATACTAGGTTTCTAGTGTCTTACTGTATGTATTTAATGATTTATAAATTCATTTAATCATAATCAAGTATTTTCTAGTAAAACAAAGTTATTCTACCAGAAGGTTATATTTTAAAGTGTGATGTTTAATATAATGGTATTTTTTGCAGGTAGCAAACCGATATTCCCGACAACACCCCAAATACATGTCTGAGCAAAAAGGTACTTCTCGATAGCTGTTAGCGGCGCTACTCGATATTTTCTTATTTCCAATCTAAAAACGGATTAATAATTTGATGATTTTCTTATGTAAATGTATTATTTAAAGTATATTTATTTTTTTCTCTCTCCTTTTTACTTGTTGGAAAGCAAATTACTATAATTCATAAAAATACTCAGTATAATGTTTTAGCAGTATTTGACATGTACGATTTAACTCTGTATAATTAATACGCTTGAATTTTATTTTCACTTTTTATACGTGCAATGTGTTCAGTTTTTAGTTTGATTAGAGTAACGTGAATCATTTTCTATTCATAACTTAAAACTACGAAAATTTTTTTTTATTTTTGAAATTATGGTACCAATTTCAATATATCTTTTTACCAATAGTTTAAACGATTTAATCATTTTAAGTTTGAGTGATAGGGAGAAAACAAACGTATAACGCAAATATCTACTGCTCTAACACTTATTGAAACATCCTGTATAACCTTACACCAGAATTAAAAAAATTGTGCATAAAAAACAGCTGTCGTATATATATTTATACATTTCAGGGAGCATTATATACTTACTTCGAGTACTATACGACTGTATTTATTTTAGGTAATCCTTTTATCTATTCTCAATAAACTTAAATTTACTTCTATGAATATAAATTGATACATCGCTAAAATACTTTACAAGTGATTTTCGACTGAACGTTAATGTTAACGTGAAGATTTTTATGGACACTTTATTTTACTCGACATTATATTGATAACTATCTTAACACTAACCAGTTATTAATGTACAGATTACTTGACTGAATTTTTCCAGGCAATGATTTTTCATGATATATCAATTTTGTTGAATCTGATTTTTGAAAATGATAATTTCATTTAAAAATGTACATCATAATAGTTTTGAGTTTTAGTTTAAAAATATTAAAGTTAAAGTAGTTAATTTGTAAGTTTAACTCATCCCAACATTTTTATAGTCAAATTACTAATTTATGATAAGTATTTACAAACTAAACAATTAAGTGAGTATGTATAGTATAGATCCTATAAAAATACAACTTCTTATTTACCTAGCACTGATAGTATAACTTAAATGATTTTAAATTTATCAAATTATACGAATACTTAAAATACATAAATATTTTAAATTTTAAAATATTTAAGAGAGTTAAATTTGAATATTTTAGATTTTCAAAATCTAAATTTTGTGGCTCTTAAATACTGTGACAGTATATTTTTCTTAATCAGCCTTGACAAAAACTATAGTAATCTTAGAAACAGTTAATACAGAGGCAAACGCACGGTGTTGTAAAATCATTAATATTATTATTTCGGGACATGATTTCTGTTGACTACTATAAATTTACTGTATTATGTGATGTCATTGAAAGTAAATCATTGAAATCAATCAAAATATAATCAACACAATTAACACTTTGGAGGTGAGTACAGTACAGTATACATGATAAATATACGAGTGCAGTGTAAACTGAAAAAATGTTTGTATTACGATTAATACAAAAATTATCACTTATTCTATCAGTTTTTTACAGGTTAAGTACGATCGACATTTTCTAACGTCGTTTTCGTATTTCGATAGTAGACAGCGTCAATTATTTTAAATTAGCTTATGATTTTACATTTGATAATCGGTCGGGTTTTAAAGCGACTCTAGAGTGTAACACATCTTGAGCGAGAATTTTGAACCCGAGAGTTAAGAGTGCTCGTCAATATTTCAAAGATACTCGGCGAATCTTATTAGCAGCTACCGTCCTATAGGGTCTGTTCATTTATATGATAATTTGCAGACACAGTCACACGGGAGTTCGTCCAATTTAATAAGTAACTCTTCAAAAATATATTTCACTTTCTTCCGGAACACGCGTTTTTCTAATGTATCATATTACGTTCTGGATCTAAAATTAATAAGATGGAATTATTAATCTACGGCAAGTACGTCACGGGACTTTTGATCCGGATATGCTTGGAGTGACATCCGTTTTGACATTTAAAAATAAACTTGACGAGTTTCAGATGTCGATAATTATTCGATCGAGAACCTATATGCCATAAAAATCTATAGAAATATTTCTTAGCAAAAAAAAAAAAAAAATAAAAATTAAAAGTCTTTAAGATTAGAATATGAATAAACAAAAAAAAAAAAAAAATCACAATAATATACAGATCATATTTCAAGTTTGAGAACAAGTGATTTGCAAACGATCTAATGTCGGATGTTGTATACAATGTGATTATAATTTATATGAAAAACAATTGAACGCCAAACAAAATGCGTTTCATTATTGATTTCGATTATCGTGATCACTTATCGATATATTTACGACGATTTTCACAAAATATCATGTAATCGTATTTATGTATTATGTTCATAATCGCTGAACTTGCTTCCAACTCACTTCCTAGTAATCCCCCACGCCATCTAAAGAGAAAATGGTGTCGTGATTTATTAAATGATTGTTGGTTCAAACCGTTTAATTTTAAATTTAATTTAAGTTAAATTCATAATAAACAAATAAATAAAATAACGATGGGTTCTATCACTGGATGACCTCCCTTCTCATGTGTTCAGGTTGTAAAAATTTGTATTATGTATGTATTCAAATTTGCTTAATATGCCTTGTAGCATAGATTGTAAGTATTCTTTTTTCAATAAAAAAAAAAAAAAAAAATGTATGATGTTTAATATACTCGATGAAATGTTATCGTCTTTGTTGAGAAACGGCAAAAAACATAACGAAATTCGATTATCTTAATTATCTCGGGAGATATCACTTCGGCCAAATCCTCGTGGGACTTCCTGTGTGTCTACTTTTTACATGCATTTTTCACGTGAAGTTGTTCAATACAAGTAAACTATTTGAAAGCGTGAATACATTTTTAAAGGAAAATTTGTATTTTTTTATTATTATTATTTTTTTTTTCTTGTAAAACCGCGTATAAATAAATAAAATCAACTCTGTAAATATAACTTCCGTGTTTAATTAAAACAGAGAGATAATGTAAAACTTTTTGAAGCACTCGCTGCGTGTACACGTCGACGAGTCGCCGACTAAAACGAATTCATTGTCCATTATAATAGTATATTATGATAAAACCGAGTTCACAATAATAATTTAATTATCTAGGATAATACGCGTAATTAACTATTTAGATAACGGCACTCGAGTTTTGAAAAATTCAAAACGATATGATGAAATTGTTCGAGTAGTAATAGAGAATACGAGCAATAGTCGACTAGTACGAAAACATTATAATAAACCGTCGGTAATGTCGAATTAATAACGTATAATATGTACGAGAAAATCAGAAAAATAACACGACTAAAAAATATACTCATCGTTATAAATTTAAAAAAAAACAAAAAAACTTAATTTTACGATGTTGATTAAATAATTTGTAAAATAAAATAAATTGTACCGAGGCTCAAAAAAAAAAAAAAATTATTAAAAGGTATTATAATTTAAACTTTGATAATTAATTACAGGTAATTGGTCGGATATTATATGCGAATCGTACTGGTTGGCGGTATATTTTATTCGTGACTAGATTTTATGTTTCGAAACTCGAAATGGACATTTCGCTCGTAATTTCGTCTTGAGGAAACGTTCGCGTACATATTATGCGATAAGACTATATTATACAAAGTGTGTGCACGCGTAAATTGCCTATATCATTAGGTACTCCTAAACAGCTTTACTCTGATAATATTCCATCAAGAGAAAACTATTATAACACGAGTATAATATTGTTTTAAAATGGCGCTATCATGTAAACGAATCTGCTCGGCAGGGAAATAAAATACCCGAGCATGTATTTACATCGTTATTATTACTGTTCTCGGTTTATTTACCTAAACTACCCACGTGCGTCATTTTTTTTTTTTTTGCCAATATTTGTTACGAGAAATAAAATCGAATTCTTATCGTGCGCAACGTATACTACAGTAAAATATATACTTCTATGTAAACTTTAAATACGCACGAAACGCTTTGATCAATAAACTTATGAATACGACGTGCGTATTTTAGTTTCGAAATAGTTTGTACGATTTAAGAAATTCATTTCGTGTCCGGAAAAAATGGGCCAGGAATAAATTTCCAAAGAATTGAGCATTTTCAAATAAGTATCTCCTTAAACACCATTTTACCTACTTATATCCACGTGATATTTTTACGCACGTTGGTTTTCGAGCACCGCTGCAACTATACTGTTTTTTAAATGTCGTAAATTAATGACATAACTTTTTGTCACAGAAATCATCATTCGATATTGGTTTTGTAAGAAATGTAGGTAAATAACATGGTCATCATTAAATTTTTTAATGGGCTTCCAAACTTTTTGCGACTCATCTGAATTTTTCGTTATAATTAAGAGTAAAAAATAAAATACAATCGTTCATAAATCTACTTGTGCTTCCTATAATCATAGCTATTACATGTTTAATCGTAAAATGCACAACCTTAAAGCTATACCTGGAAAGAATAACGTCGCGTTACAATCAGTTTAAAACTTCGTGTCTACTCATTTTTATTTATTTATTTATTTTTTTTCGTATAAAATATCAATAAATACTTGGTTAGCACAGCGAACGTATTTTAACCGTATACGCTCATAAACAATACATTACACCGAGACAACTCATCGCCACCGCCCCTGTATTAATAATAAAATCCAGTTAAGATAATTTGTTTCGGAAACTTTGTTATTCACATAACTGGATTGTATTAATCTACATAAAAACTGGAAACTTTGATCGTTTATTCGGAGAAACTGACTTGATGAAAATTCATTTATGTAAACGAAACAGGTCATAAAACAACCTTAAATTGGATTAACTTCATTGCGGATTAAAGTTTCTCTAAAAGTTAAAACAATTATCCGTAAATAATCTAGTCGAACACCGGCGTCGAAACACTTATTTCTGCTGCGAGAACGTTATGAGCGACGTAAAAAATAAAATATCGTACGATTACAACTGCGGCGCAGCGTAATTAAAACGGTAAGTCGTGATAATATTACTGCGACGGGGCAGCAGATGACAGTGTTTATTTTTCGTACACGAGGAAATCCTCGGTGTCGTCCAAATTCGGCGCGAAGAAAAGCGGAAAAAACGTAATCGCGATTTATCGGTTCGTTTTTTACCTGTTGTGAAATCGTCGAGAAAACCATACAATTACGATCGTGTACCTACTGCGATACCTGCAATTTTATACCGACATACGTTAGGATATTTCACAAACACGAGAGTAAGTATACGTTTTTTCGAGGTAACGTCAGAATAGTAATTTTATACGAAGTATCTGCAACGTAGACAAAAAAAAAAAGCAAAAACAAAAACAAAATACTTTTCTACAGTTCTCTCTAAAAATATTACGTTTTGTATTATCACAACTGCACACACACACACAAACACATATATATGCTCGTGAACCAATTTGTATTTTTAATAAAACCATTCAAAAGGATGACATTATGTTATTTGACTCTTAATGAAATACAAATTTAACAACAGAACGTCGTTTGTCGAGTGCAGCTGGAGCGACGAAAGTTTTTGTTTTCAACTTTTCTTCGGAGGCGAACGCGTTCATTAAATTGTACTTACAGTTTATGTTATTCAAATTTGAAAATAATAACATTTTGCAGCACTGCTGTTTGTACAAAATTATATCGTGTGCAAGTTTTGTTTCACAGACATGCATTGAGATGTAACGTTGAGTTTAACGATTCATTGTTACATCACCGGCGTAAAATAAAATGGTGAACGCATTAGTAAAATCAAATAAACGAACTGTCTCTCTCTCTCTCTCCCCCTCTTTATCTCTTTTTTTGCGACACAGTTTACAGATACAAATAAACTCGAATACATTCAGGTAAATCTTAATAAATTGTTAAAATAATATTATTTAATGCATATTTTCCATATTTTATTTTAATTTAATGTGTTCTTTATCATATTATGGTGGGTACGGTTCGATAAACATACGATTTAATAACTGATATAGATCGTGTTATAGACATGTCACAGTTATGATACCTTTTAAATGCGTTTGTAACATTCTGAATGTGTTGTAATAACAACATTATTGTTTGTATAGTAAAATTGTACAGACACAGTAAAAAAACTTCAAAAATAAGTTTCGAAATCGGACACAGCTCGATTTGTTTTTCACTTTACTAGCCACGTGTATCATAAGTAATCGATTAAGCGTTTATCGCGTTTTCATAATTATTGTCGAACGTAATATTTATAAACATAAGTCGAATATAATTAAGTGCGCTTTTGGAATAATTGAAATGGGTAAGTTTAATTTTTTTTTTATTTCATTCTACGTTTGAAATCAAACATCGTGCGCGCTCACAATCGACATTCGATGAAAATCAAAAACACATTTTCACTGAGGGCATTTTATCCACGGGGCCCCTTTCTTTTGGATCGTATACCTCGGACGTGCGAGTGCGATTCGTCGCTCGTATACGTGATTGCGATTCTCAGTGCAAAATCGAAAATCTACATAAACCGTTCGTTATCACAATTAACAAACCAGACGCGTAATTAGAATTTCTAATATAGGAGGGACACGTCGTCTTGGCCAGAGATAAAGGTTCGGTGCACATTTACATTTTACAGGACGTATATTATGCGTGGTCGTACCTAAATCGAATTTACCGAACCGAGGAAGTCGAGTCTGGCAGTTACGGGCACTGGGGCAGCCACGAGGGAATCGTGCCACGAATACGTCACCGCAAAAACAACCGTACACTGGTAATGCGAAACGGCGGCCGCAACACGTGGTTTAAAACACCGTGCCGCGATATAGAGTTTATATGATTTGTGCAAAATATTCATTCGACGACTCGACGAACGCAAACACCTATGAGAATCCTTAATGGATTACTGTTGGAGAGAACTATTCGCTGATGACGCAATGTTTCTGACACATAACCGACATCCTCTAAGAGCAATAATCCAACTTCCACACCGAATGGACGCGGCAACTGGATGGTTTCACAAATGGCGCCTTAAAATCAACACCCAAAAAACATCATGTTCACAAACACAAACAAAAGCTATATCAAGAAAATCAACATTAACAATCACAACATAGAATGGTCAAACGGGGTAAAGTACCTCGGGATCTACCTCGATCGATCTCTCAACTTCTCCTGCCACATCAACAAAATCATCAAAAGATCAACAACAATCCGCAATAAACTATATCCAGTCCTCAACAAATCAAGTCCGATACCAATCAAATTCCAAACTTAATATCTAAAAAATGTACATAAGATCGATAGCGACTTATGCAGCACCACCATGGGCATCACTGATAGCAATGACGTCGACACGGTATTTCTGGGGATTGAAAACAAAAAAAAACAATAATAATAATAATAATAAAATTTAATAAGTCTATTTATTAGTACAGCGGTTCTCAATGTTTTTATATTCGCGTACCACCTACAACCTTTTTTTTTTTTGCTTATTAATTATTTTAACTTTTTTTTTTTTCATGTGTATAAATAGGATTTCATTTTATCAGGATCTACAAAATTATGACACTACAAGTATTGAATGCACAAAAAGAAATTAAATTACATAATAATATGTAGGTACATCTATTATCATTATTACTATGGTTTACTTCATAATTCAGTACGACGGCCGGTGTTGTTTTGAACGACGACGTCTATATCGGGCTCCATATTGGTAAACCAAAGCCTTAAATCACTTTCTATGTTTAATTTTTTTTTTTATATCTATTTTTAGTGTACAATAAGTGGGGAAATGTATTTTCGCACACACGAGTTGACACAAAAGAGATTAGAAACCGTAGAGCTTGTGAATAATGATTCATTCTAATTTTTTTTATAAAAGGAGATTTTCATCGCGTACCACTCGTGAGCTTTTCGCGTACCACTAGTGGTACGCGTATCATAGTTTGAGAACCACTGTATTAGTAGATATTAACGATACACTGTTCCATCGCATCCATGTAGACACGTCGTCAATGCGTAGACCCCCGCCACGCCACCGTCGTCGTGGGCGAAGACCGAGTCGCCCACAGGAGGGTAGGTGGCGGGGGCAACGGGATCGGTGCTTTTATCACTTTTTTACACGGACAGCACAGATATATAAAACAACTAGATAGCCGACTCAGTGATAAAGTCTCATAAGACCTATGAAGTCTGACAGCCATAAATTATGCGAACATGGCAAATGCGATTGATTAATCCATGAAATATTTAACTACTCCATGATTTTTTTAAAAAAAATTTCTGAATTCACCCGATTAAGAGGACGTTGCAGTCGTTGCACAGATATTTGTTTTTTTCCGTCTTACAAGTGCGTACATCGAAAAATGTACGCTCGGCCGATCACGTTCATCGCCGTTAGTTGAAAATTTGAGTAAATTTACCTCTTGTACAATTTAAAGCTAAGATTATTATCAAGGGTATGTCATAGGCTATTTTATTATATTTTAATTTTAAAGCGAGTTATAAGTTTTTTAAATGTACAAGTAATTTACAAATACTACTCGCGAGTTAAGTATTGCCAAAACATGGTTTGACAAATGACAATAACCTCCTGGAACTTAATTTAACAAAAACTTGCTTTATAAACTTTAGTATAAATAAATCGTCACCCATTGGTAATAATTATCTTAAGCCTCATCAAAAAAAACTGTAATGAATTTAGTATAAATACAGTGATTGCTATTAATAATGACAGTAGATGTAATTGCACCACTATATTTTATCCAGTTCAAAAAGTAAAATATCTAGGTGATAGATGCTAATCTACACTGAAAGAAATATTTTGAGTAAAATTAACAAAGTGATTTTGTAAAAGACTTATCTTTGTTCAATTTGATAAAATAACAAATACGTAGTTGAAATAAAAATATCATGTTCAATTTAATGAATTTATTTTGTACTTAACAATTTCAGTGTTAAATCAACTATATCTGAATTGTTATTTTGATAGTGAAATGTATTTTCAACAATTCATATTTCGTTGTAGTGTTCAATAATAATTTGTTGAAATTACATGTTAAATTGTGTTCAAAAATATGATTTGATTAAACTAACAATAGTAAGTTGTTAATTCAATATACAATGTTGTAAAATTATCATTCATCTTGAACAATAACAATAAAGTATAGTTTTAACAAATTATATGTTAATTCTACGAAAATTGAAATAATTAATACCCAATAATATCGACATCCCGATCTATTGTTGGCATTTTTCCTGGTTTTAACCGGTACGACGACGCGTCGCGGCGCGGTGTAGATACGTATCTATGTATTTGTCAATTGCAAAGAATAAAGATAAGAAGTAAGAACGCATTTGCCGACTATCGTTCTGTTGTAAACACTAAATTATTTAAAAGTGCGGAACATTTTCAATTTTCATACTGACCATACGTCCGTACGATAGTGTCGCTATTTTTTTTTTTAAATTTTAATAATTTGTTGGTCGAAAACCACTTTGTTTAACCTCCGGAGTCGGGTTCCAGTAGTCCAGTGTATAAAATCTATAAGCTGAAAGGTAGGTATGTACCATTTATATTATTATTTTTATTGTTAGGTATTCGTTGTAATATTTTAAAAAATATTTGGAGTAGGAACTCGATATACAAATTATTAGATACACTTCCTACATATTTACTTATATAAAGCCCAATGTCAATGAAAAAAGCTGAGGACGCAAAAGCATTACACAATGAATATGTGTAGGTACCTATAATATAAGAATTAATAAACTATGACCACACATTTAGTTTACACTTTATTAATTATAATATTAATTTATTGATGGTTAAAAGAATAATTTAAATTTGGTTTTGTTTTATATTTACAGATTTATCTGATTAGTAACTGTTAATATTAGGTATACTACAGGTGTTGTGTTGGGTACTTATTTTTCAGTAAATTAATTTTTATTTTATCTTTCAAAAATGATTTTTTATATATGTAAAAATGAATTTGAGTATATACAGTCATTAATTGTCCATTTTAAAGTCATTTTTTAGGACCAAATAGTCCTTACGATTGTTGTGAAGAATCTTGTTTTCAATCTTTTCAATGTTTAAGCTCTTTTAAAAGACACATTAAAAGCAAACATCTTAATTTTCTTAAAACAAATACTCTGCCTATTACTTTATCCTCAACTTTACCTATAGAGCACCAAACCACAACGAATCAAAATGTAACCACTAATGATACTTATTCTAATCATATTGCTTCTGATGATACACCAAATAAATTTAATTTTCAAGAAGCAGTATCAGCAATACATTTGTTAGCTGTAAAATTTGTTCTTAGCTTAGGTACACATTAAAAATAGTATTACTTTTCAAAATGTATTGGATATTCAAGAACTTATGACAGATTTAGTTTCAAAACCTTTAGCTGATCTTTTAGATAATTTTGTTAAAAATATAGTTACTGACCCATTACTGTTATTTTCATTTAAAGAAGTTTCATCAGTAGTGTCTAATCCATTTAAACTCTGTAATACTGAATATCGATTAATGAAATGGCTCAGTAATGAAAAATATATAAATCCTTTGAATAAAATTACTATTAATAAAGAAGTAACTTCTGTTCATCATAATGGTGAAGTAGTCTATGATGAGCACATTACTAAGGGCCTTTTGATGCCCTTGAAATTTCAATTCAAATCCTTTTTTGAGCATGGAAATAATGTTCAATTATCACTTGAGCGATTGAATTATTTAAATTCATCCGAAACAATGACAAATTTTATTCAAGGTGACTTATGGAAAAATAAAATTAAAAATCATGTTGATAAGCTTGTATTTCCTTATTTTTTGTACATTGACGATTTGGAAATAAACAATCCATTTGGTTCACATGCAACATTTCAAGTTGTTAGTGTTATATATTATTCATTTCCTTTGTTTGAAAATAATTCAAAACTTTCTAACATATTTTTAGCAGCTCTTATTAAATCTGTTGATCTGAAAGAGTATGGTAATGAGCAATGTCTTAAAAATCTTATATATGAGTTGCAAATTTTAAAAGATGAAGGAATAGTCATCTCTACCCCTAATAATGTTAATGTGAATGTTCATTTTATGTTGGGTCTAGTACTTGGAGATAATTTAGGATTGAATTCTATTTTAGAATTTTCTAGGTCTTTTTCTGCAACTTATTTTTGTCGATTTTGTAAAGCAAATAAAGAGCATACCAAACATTTGACCCAAGAAAATCCCTTATTGATGAGAAATATTGACAATTATTATAATCAGGATGTTGCTAAAATGGATGTAACTCAAACAGGAATTCATAAAAAATCTTTTTTAAATAGTATTACTTCATTTCATGTCACTCAAAATTACTGTGTTGATATTATGCACGATCTGTTCGAAGGCATTTGCCACTATAACATGTGTCATATAATTAAATATTTCACAGAAGTTACTAAATATTTTTCATTAGATACATTAAATTTAAGGAAAAATAATTTTAATTATGGCCCAATAGAAATTGGTAATGTTTCTCCTTCTATAAATGTTAATCATTCAAACAATCATTATCTTAAAATGTCAGCTAGGGAAATGATGACTTTTGTTCATTTCTTTTCGTTAATGGTTGGAGACTTGGTACCAGAAAATGATGAAGTATGGTCATTTTTTTAAATTTAACTCAAATTATTGATGCACTTTTATCATATAGTGTATATGAAACAAATTTAATTGTTTTAAGAAATTAAAAATCATAATCAGCAATACATTAATTTATTTCATGACTCATTGAAGCCAAAACACCATTTATTGACTCATTACCCTACAATTATAAAACAATCAGGACTTGCAAGACATTATTGGTGTTTTCGTTTTGAAGCTAAACATAAAGAGCTCAAATTATATGTGAATGCTACAACATCTCGTAGAAATATAACGCTTACTCTTGCAAAAAAAATGCAAATTAAATTTGCTTATCAACTTATTTGTCCAAAACCCAAAAATGTAATTGTCAATAAAACTCATGAAATTAGGAATAATAAACAGTTGGAACTTATTCGGACTTTAGTTTTAAATCAACAATTTAAATGTTATTCTCAAATTGACTATAAAGGAACTCTTTATAAAACAGATTTTTATGTCACTAAGGTAACTGACAAATTACACCTTTTTAAAATATTACAGATAATTATTTTTGAATCTGAGGAATACATGCTTGCTGTTCAAGACATTAAATTAAATTACTTACACTCCCATTTTGATGCGTATGTGGTTGATGAAAATTGTACAGTGTTAAAAGATATTTGTGTGTATAAAATCGAAGATTTTAACGGGCCCCCTGTTAAATTAGTAAACGGTCAAATAATGATTCGACTCAAAGAGTATTATAATTATTATGTATATCAATTTCCAATTATATTATCTATTGTTATAATATATTTAGTAGTTTAGGTTAAAATTAATATATAAAATAGTATTATAAGTGATTTATATTATAGGTACTTATCATATTTGTTAGGTCATAAATGTATATATTCAAATAAAATATTAAATAATTGATATCTTAATTCAAATATTATAGTTGAAAGTTGAAATAAATGAGTACCCTTCATGAAAATGATGAATACGAAATTCCATTCAATTGTAACAATTCAAATTTATTTGATATGAGCAACTATGATTTAAATCCTGTAAGTAATAATATCTGCAATATATCAAATCGTGATATTTGGGAATATTTAAAAATGGATGAAAATGAATCATCAAAATTAATGTCTCAGTTGAACGAGTAGAATTTGAGCTTTTTATATCAAACTTGCGTTGGTAGGTATTAAAAAAATAAATAAACTGTTGACAAAAGTTTTAACTTCATTATTATTTTTAGATGCACTGGTTGACACAGAATCACTTTACTACATTACACCTTCTCAATGTGATACGCTATTGGCAGATTTTCCTTTGGGTATTCGAATAAAGTTTATTGGAAAATTGATGAATACTCGGTCCACCGATGAGGACAGTCAAATAAATGTATGTACTTGCATAAATAATAATAAAAATGGCCATTTAAAGTCTGTAGTTGATGGTACGAGTACCACACTTACTATTGATAAGCCTGTATTAAGTTTATGTGAAGTCCTTGGGTCTTCATATCAAGGATGCTTGGTGCTTGACCATTTCAAAAAAAATGGTTTTTTAAATGACGCTAGTCGGACAATACTTGTTGACATAGTTATAAAACAGCAATTAAAGAAAAAATTAACATGACAGTTAAAGTTGCCGAATAAATGGCCAATCAGATTATTGCTGCATTTCCAAGTGAAGTGAAGGTATTGTATTCAATTACTGTTTTTTATTAGTTAAATTAATATAATTATAATTTTTTTATAGGATTATTATTTTATGCGAGATGGTCCAAAAGCACCAAAAGGTAAACTCTATGCCAAGTATCATAATGTTATTAGAAGTCTCAAAAGTGGTGGACTTATTGAAAAGACTAAACATTCAGTAAAACCAATGAATGCTGGTTCCCTAACCAAACACTTCGGTAAATCTTCAAATATTACTAAGTTATTTTTTAATATTTGAAATTGATTCTTTTTTTCATTTCAGATGGTGAAACTGATATTGACCATTTTTTAAATAGTTTGAAACATGATAATTGTACGTTTAGTGAGACTGAAGTTATATGGGCGGCTACAGTTAATAACCGATTAAATAGTATAAGAAAAAGTCAAAGTACCTCTGAAGCATTACTATGTTGGGCTAGCAATAAGCTTCCAGCAGGTTATAGATTGGTAAGTGTTAAATAATGTATAAAAATATACAAAACAATTTTGAAAAAAATTATTTTTTCATCTTAGGTTGATATTGATTTTCTTACTGTTCAACCTAATGCCACTAGTCTAATGACAGTATATCCTAATTATATAACAAAATTGATTAAACTTTTCAAATTTAAAATTAAAGATTCACAAAGTACTAAACTAGTTGAAGATTTAAATGAAGAACATTTTATGACAGAAAGTATTTTATGCCATTTTATGATGTTCTTCAATGCAAAAAAAATTATTTTTAGATAGTCGAGATTGTTATATATTTTATCTTCTTCATATCTTCATATCATCATGCACTATTTGTACCAACATCCAAAAAAACAACCCGTGACGACAAAGGACGAAAATCGCTTATAAAATATTCTATAAGAGATTCACAACAATCTTTTATTATTTTTGCTGAATCATCTGCTGGAGTTGAAGAAATAATTGCCAGGAAAAAAGGTTTTTACTTCATTTTAACATAACAAATATTATGAAATATTTTTGAGCTTTTATTTAATAAATTTTAATTTGTTTATAGATTTAGGAATTCCAATTCAACCTTTTATAATTGTAATTGGGCAGTTATCAAGTCAAAAAGATATTTTAGTATATTTTGATGATATCAAATACAAAATACTAACAATTCAGAGAGCTGTAGATGTTGTATTTAAAATATTCGATATTTTCAATTTGTCATATCCTCCCGAGTCTTATATTGTATGGTTGTTTATTCAAAAGCTGTTTTATAATATCTACGATAAATTAGATCAACCACAACCATTAATAAGTTTATTTCTAGCTGAACTCTGTATGTAAAATATTATAATTTGATTGATTTTGTTTATTTTTAAGTTGATACTTTATAACATTTCCATGTTTTGATATTGTTCAGTAATATTAAATTTGTATAATATTACCATGACTTAATATGTTTATTCTGATTTTTTATAATAATATTAAATGTGTATAATATTATCACTTTTTTTTTTTTTTTTTTTTTTTTTTATAATTTGTATAAATAATTACTAGTGATTATAATTTGATTAAGTTAATATTTAAAAATATAGAATTACTTGTATATTTGATTAAAGATTATTAATTGATTTCTTTGTAAAATATTATAATTTGATTGATTTTGTTTATTTTTAAGTTGATACTTTATAACATTTCCATGTTTTGATCTTGTTCAGTAATATTAAATTTGTATAATATTATCATTACTTAACATGTTTATTCTGATTTTTTATGATAATATTACCATTTTTTTTTATATAATTTTTATGAATAATTATTAGTAATTATAATTTAATTAAATTTAATATTTAATAATACAGAATTGCCTTTATATTTGATTAAAGATTATTAGTTGATTTCTATAAAAGAAAAATATAGAAATGTGTTCTGTACCTACATAATTCTTTTTATTAATTTACATTATTATTATTATTATATTATTATTATTATTATTATTATTATTATTATTATTATTATTATTATTATTAATGCGTATTAGTAACTTAATTTGGTTTTATTACATATCGACTAATTTAATCTAGTGCAGTAAATAAAAATGTTGGTGTAAGAGATGGATACATTTTATTGATTTTGTATCAATAGATTGCATTGGTAAAAGGTATATTTAACAAAGTATACATATTGTATTGATAAAATTACATTTTTATTTTATCAAATAATTTTCTTATTAACAATATGCATCTTTATTCATTTCAACACTATACTTGTTAAACCAACAAAGATATTGCTAAAAAGTTTAACAAATAATAATTATAAATAACAATTTTCTTTGTAACAGGAACAATTTTACATTTCAAAGTAACAATTTTCTGTGTTAAAGTTACAACTACTTTTAAGCAGAAAACAACAAAATTATTGTTACATTTACATAGTTTTTATTACTTATAATAAACTCTTATTTTTTACAATTATAACCATGTAGATATAACAAATGTTTTGTCGGCTCAGGAGTGACAAGGATATTGTTAAAACAATGTATATTTTTTTAGTTTTCATGTATGAATTTCTTTCAGTGTAAAATGGCAAAATCATATTATTAATACAACTAGAAAGATCAGATTGTACTATAAATTTAAAACTCTTAGCAACATACTTTCACCCACCACAATGAGACCTACCTACTTATATTTCATATAATTATAAATATTATAATATTATAAAGCATAGGTATATTACTCATCAACACAACAATTGTTGACAATGAGTATTTATTTCTTCATTACACTTGTATGAATACAATTATCAGGAATCATAGATGGAATAACCGTCTCCTTCAAGTATAGTTTATAACTACCTCCTGGTTTTAAGTCATAGCCAGACTGTACAAAGTGTTCACTACAAATACAACTATTTTTCGTAGGAACAAACCCTTTCCGACGTATAGCAGTAATCCACAGTTGATTCCTTTCTGGATTTTTTAATGGAAATCTAATGGGAACAATCTTATTATAGTTTTTACATACCTAACTAATAATAAGTTTACATAAGATATAACAATGTATAACTTACGAAAAAAAATGAACTTTGCTTCCTTTCAGTCTCCTATTGACACAACCAGACACAGAACAAGAAACCACCATGATGTTGAATTACTTGAATTGAATTTTATAGTTTATAAATTATAATCGAAAAATTGTGTTTCAATCCGAATCCATATAAAAAGATAACTGATATATAAAACAACATTTGTATATATCTTTGGTTTCAATCACAGGAAAAATTATATTTCAAGGAATAATATAAAACGTCATGGATTAATCAATCATATTTTGCCCTGTTCGCATATGGATTCTAGACTTCAATTGTATTCGTTGAGTCGGCTATCTAGTTGTTTCATATAATGTCTGTGACGGACAGTTGCTGCCTTTGCCAAGAGTCGGTGGCGGCGGCGGCGTCGACCCGTACCCGGGTATCAACCAATCGCGTGACGGCGTTCGTTTATTGCCCACGTAAAGTGATGTCGCGCGACCGGCGAAAATTGACGGGACAGCGAGCGAGTCCATCGTGTAGCGGACTTTAACCGGTCATCGGTGTGCGCGCCGCGTCCCTGGCTCACCGGCAAGAATCGCCATCTGGCTAGCGGGGGGTGGTGGTCGTGGCATAACGCACACCGGCTGTCATTTCCCATTTTGCCGCTGCGGCCTGCGAAACAAATACGACGTTTTCACCGGCTATTGACGTCCACGGCGGCCGCCTGATTTTTTTCCCAGGTAAATATACGTTTTGTTCGTCTAGTTGTGCCTTTTTTTTTTTTTTATGATTCGGCATAGCCGAAAAAAAAAGAGCCAGTGGCGGCTTTTACGAAAATTCGATAAACGAAAATAAATGATAGTAATAAAATACTCAACAACATTATTAAAAAATGACTTAAAAATAATAGTTGTGCCAGTAATATTTATATTTTATTTATGCCTAACACGGGTTAAGAACATTGCCTATTTACATAAAATGTATTATACATTGTCGATATTGAATTTAATTCTCAATCGACGTGCTACCAAACACGTCACAGAAAATAAAAAAATCGATGTTTTTCCGTGGGACCCGGATTTATATGCATTTTCGTGTTTTTCCAAAACAGTAGCAAGGAAAATATAATCTATAGATCCAAATTAGGAAGTTTTACTTTGCATATTTTGCCATGTATTGCATATTTTTGTATTTTACGATTTTCGTAGCATATAAATGGTTGTTAAATGCATAATTTGTAATGTATTTGTTATATTAATTAAAATAACGTATTTATAATTTTATTTATAGTCCAAGTAATTTAACGAAGTTGTTTTCTTATCTTAAAGCCACATAATTTATTTAAAAAAAGCATTTTTGATATTGATTTTCAAAATCTACTAAGAAATTATTAAAGTTAATTTAGAGATAAGAAATTTCCTTTTAAAATAAAATAAAAAATAGAGGAAAATTCATATCCGAAAAAAGCGCAACTACATAAAGAAAACAATTTATATTAGACATTTAAACAAAAATAATTCACACTATTATTGAAAATAAAATAAAAATGTAATAATTTAAAAGTGAGTGATATTTTATAAGTAACAACACTAAGTACCTTTTATATTTTAATAAACAAATTTTAATTTTAAATAATTACTCACCCATATAAATAAATATTACGATACTAAATATCGTAAAAAAAAAAAAATAAATGATGTTAAATGTTTTCTTTCCAATAATTATGAAAACATTCATTGTAGAATATATTATTAATAATTGTAAGGCTGGCCTAATATAACTAAAATCTATGTAAATAATATGTTTCAAAAAAAAAAAATTATGAAATTATTATTTAATACTTCGTGATATCAACAAACTACTTTTCTTTGTGCAATTTTCAAGTTTTTTTTTTTTTAATTATATTTCTATGTGTTGCAATTCGTAATTTATATAATTTACTTCAAATCATTATAGTGTTTCAATTAAATAAAATATTATACATTTTAAATATATATATATATTGACACTGAAGAATAAATTAAAATATGGAAGTATTAATCATCAAACCTTTTATTTTAGATCTAAAAAGATAACTGAGTTATGCTTATGCACTATGTTTATGAGTTCAGAGATAGTTTAAATTATGTAATTTTCCAGTTAATCTAACATAAAATAGCTACCTATATATAGGTAGTTTCTTGTTACCTATTGTAATTTACTATTTTTTCGAAAATTAACATATTTTTCATTATAACTATCACTTTAAGAAATTTGTTAAATAGGTATATTCATTTAGTTTATAATTTTCACCCAAATGAAATGTTTTAAGAATATAAATTTCATGAAATTTTAAAACCCTGGCAATTGCTGCTGCCATGTGTGTGCCATTGATCAATCGATATTCGAACTGGTGGTCGTTCGTTGTCTTACCGTGACTAAACGCAGGTCAAGTTCCCGTTTTTTTTTCGCGTACGACGTACGTTAAAATATATTGCGCATTGCGTCCGACAGTTTTGTCACGTCTGTGCGAAAGGGGCGCCATGTACCCGGTGCGATTCCATTCGTGTGATAGGGGTACCTTATACCCGGTGGTGCGACGGATTTTTATTCAATTTCCGGTATCACTCTATACGCTTTTTGGAATTTCTGTTTTTATTTTCGGTACGTGATTTTGGTACATGACAATATCTCATTCTTACCCGATTCATTCAATTATATTGTTAGCTAATATTTGTCGTTACACATGTTACACATGTTCTGTGTTTTTGTGTAACCTTTATTTCTGTTTGTATAGTGTGCACTAAAATACCAACTAGTTACCTAGATTTAAATTGTATTATGAAATTCACTAATAAATAACTTTTCGGTCTATGTGTTAGGGTTTGATTTTTATTCGGATTTTTAACTGATCCAGCGTTTTTTTTTTGGTTGCTTATTTTTAATAAGAAAAACGAATTTAAACTGAATAATCTTCGTCAATCTATGTTTGATCTCTGTGAGAAAAATTATCTAGCTGAATTATTTTTATTGTGATTTATTTTATTTATTTTTAATAACGGTAGGTGCTTCATTCAAGACCGGAACTATTTAAATATCTCATCTGAAACAATCGTTTTATAATTGAATATTCTTAACTAATAAAATATAAAGATACACTCAATTGGTATTTGCATTTCTGATTAATGTTGAATTTAAGTTACCTACTATTCCATTAACAATCCTAAAAACAATTATGGAATTAAGTGATGATACAGTTTTTTTTTTTGTTCTAAGCTTTGGTTTAATTTAATAGCCTACCTAATTAATTTTCAGTAAAATTATTTTCAAATATACCTACTTAATTATAATTAAGATAGAATTAGTCATTAATATTAATTCAAGTCGGTTGGCTTCAATAAATATCTCACAGAAAATTTATTATTTTTTTGAATAATTTATATTTCCTTTTGTTATGTCTTATGTATGATATATTTATTAGATATATGTTACTAAATTTAAATTAATGATTATCTTTCTTTACAGCTGAAATAAATTTAAAAAAACTCAAAATGTGTGACGATGAAGTCGCCGTGGTTGTAGACAATGGATCCAGTATATTTAAAGCGGGTTTTTCCGGAGATGTTGCTCCGCATGCTGTATTTCCATCCATTATTGGCCGTGCCCGTCATCAGGTAAATATATTATAAATTATATTTATTGTAATTCATATATTATGGTATTTTATTATATTAGGGAGTTATGGTTGGAATAGGACAAAAAGACAGCTATGTTGGTGATGAGGCCCAATTCAAAAGAGATATTCTTTCTTTGACATATCCTATTGAACGCGGTATTATCACAAACTGGGATGATATGGAGAAAATTTGGCAACACACATTCTACAAAGAATTGCTCGTGGTTCCAGAAGAGCGGATTGTGATGCATACCGAAAGTCCATCGAACACCAAGGCTAACCGTGAAAAAATGACCCAAGTAATTATTTTTCTTAATGAGAGAAATGACTAGATTTTTTTTTATTTAAATACTTTGTATTTATTATACATAATTAATTTAATTTATAGATTATGTTTGAAAAGTTCAACACCCCGTATTTTTATGTGGCCATTCAAGCTGTACTTTCACTGTACTCTTCTGCTCGTAAAACTGGATTAGTCTTGGATTCTGGTGGTGGTGTATCTCACACTGTGCCCATCTATGAAGGATTTGCTTCACGTAATGCTATCAAGCGTTTGAATTTTGCTGGCTGTGATCTCACTGACTATTTGATGAAAATCTTGGCTGAACGTGGTCACAGTTTTACTTCCACTGCTGAACGAGAAATCGTCTGTGACATCAAAGAAAAATTGTGTTATGTTGCGTTGGACTTTGAACACGAATTAGCTACTGTTGCTTATTCCAGCTCTTTGGAGCAATCGTATAAATTACCTGATGGAACGGTCATCAAAATAGGAAATGAAAGGTACATTAATTTTATAAATTATATTTTGTTCATATCATAATATTTATTTCCGTATTTTTTTTTATTAGATTCCGTTGCCCGGAAGCCATGTTCCGACCTTCCTTCTTGGATAAGGAAACAAATGGTATACATGAAGCAACTTACAATTCTATCATGAAGTGCGACGAAAATCTCCGTGGGGTCTTGTATGCCAACACTATATTGGCTGGAGGTACCATGATGTATAAAGGTATTGCCGACAGAATGAAGAAAGAAATTACAACTTTGGCTCCATCTACAATGGAAATTAAAATCATTGCACCACCAGAACGTAAATACTCTGTATGGATCGGAGGTTCTATTCTTGCTAGTCTGCCAACTTTCCGAAGATATATGTGCATCTCCAAACGGGAGTATAACGAATCCGGTCCATCTATTGTCCACAGAATACTTTGATAATCGTTTTCCTATATGTATATATATGTGTATTTATTAGAATGTCTTTATTTTTTTATTTATTTTTTTTTAAGAGAATCAAAATTATTTAATTAGGTATGTTATTTTCTGAAAATATTGAAAAAATAAATGATTGTGATGTATTAACATGTCATTTTGTCTATAGATTTCCTAATTTTTTTTAAAAACTATATATTTTATTTATTATCATATACATACAAATGAAAAAAGGATTAATGTCTTGGTAAGACTGAATTATTCTACGATATGTAGTTAATTTGATTGTACTAAACTTGAAGTGGTTGTATAGTTATACTGTAACGTGGTTGGTATTGACCAGTGAAGTGTACAATATTCAAGGAAGAGGGTATAGTCTTTTGAATAAATTGAATTGTAGCACAGGAGCGTAAATGGAATATAAGATCTTAATATTACAACTAAATGTAGATTGCATGCGCAAGATCTCGTAACAATATTTCTACTGTAGAACGCCAGTTGACGATCATCGTTATATTTTATAGGCACGTGCAGGCCCGGATTATACATATTTGGGGCCCTGGGGCCAGATATTTTAGAGGGCCCCAAGAATAATTTTTTTCATAAAAATAGTATTTTTTTTCATGTTAATATTATTTTTTTTCTAAAACAATGTTTTTTTTTAATATAACACAAATAAAACTTTATAAATATAAAACTAGAACATTATTTTTATTTAAAAACATTTTTTTCTCGCTTTTAAGGATGCAACGTTTTTGATACTTTGACCAAAGTCAAGTGACTGGAGACAATTCAATACTTCAGTCTCATATTTTGACTCTGTTAATATTTGTTTCTCCATTTCTCTATTAATAGAATTTTTTTATCTATTCGAAGTAACTACTTTGTTAATGCAGCACTTTGCTGTTCAATACTATTTTTATGATGGGATATTTTTTCAAATTTTTTCCAATTATCAAAACTATTAGTGTGTTTATTACTTACTATTTATTATTAATAACACACACACACACACCCACCTACACACACACACACACACACACACACACACACACACACACACACACACACACACACACACACACACACACACACACACACACACACACACACACACACACACACGTGAACACACACGTGAACACACACACACGTGAACACACACGTGAACACACACACGTGAACACGTGAACACACACACACGCGTGAACACGGAAAACGCAGAATATAAAGATTTATGGAGAGAAAAAAAAGCCTGGTCGTGAAAAGCTGTCGTATGTATATCGCCACGGCGCGGCGGCGGTGTTGGAGCGTACTCGGCACATACGCACCGCACAGCAGTAACCGATATACATAATGTGTACATATATAGCAGGCGCCTGCTGTTCGCGTACGAGTACGTCGCGTAATAGAGGAGAAAATAATAATAATAATATACATAAAGAGAAAGAAAAAAATAATAATACGAAATAATAATAATAATAATATAAAGAAAGAAAGAGAGAGAGAGAGAGAGAGAGAGGGGGAGAGAGAGAGAGAGGGGGAGAGAGAGAGAGAGAGAGAGAGAGAAAAGTGAAAAAAGAGAAAATACGCGTGCTATCCAATCGGTTGTCGGTGAAAACATATACACACGGCGGTCCCGGGGCCCGGTCGGAGTCGGTCCGCCGGGGGTGTCGCGGCGAAGGCGCGGGCGGTGTTGTGTAATATGTTTTTCTCAAACGTCTTTCGAAATAAATTGTTTTCCGGGCCCCGTACGACCGATACGGGGCGCGAGCTCGACCTAAATATATATACATACACAAGTATTATACACGTATGTACACATGCGGATTAGTTTTGGCACGCGTACCCCCCGTCCGTGCTGTATACACCCCGCACGGGGTGGTCGTGTGCGTTCGAACATATAACGTAAACACGTAATAATAAGACGGCTGCCGGGCGGAGGATTGACGTGAGAAATACGTCGCAACAGGCAGCGCCGTGTCGTGTACGCGTCCGCGCCGCGATCTTGTAAGGACCCCCTCGGGCCGGTTCAAACGGCTGCGAGGCTTAGCGAAATTGAAAAACGAATAAACGCGAATTCGCCAAAAAAATAAAAATAATAATAATAAAAAAAAAATTAAAAAAAAAAATAATAATAAAATAATAATAACAACAATAATGAGACGGCACGAACAGTACTGTCCGTTTCGTCCCCGTCCGACGCACCGCTGCTACAGACGGTAATATCTCCGACAGGGCTGTGCACCAATATTAACTATGACCCTTAACACCTCTATGAACCCTCAAACATTTTTTCTAAAACACCCGTTTTAACCAGAATGCTCGAGAATGACGTAAAACCCAAATTAACCATAACCCAAAAGAAATATCGGTTTAAAAACCCGAATCGAATTTTATTTTAATTTAAAAATTAAGTGACACGATATTTTGGTATTATAATTCAATAATAATATAATTCAAAAATAGCAACTAAAAAACAAATTTTTTTGAAATTATCATTTTTTACTAGTGGTTTAAATTTTTATCTTTTGAATTAATACGTATTATTTAAAGAAAATTGTAAGATCTAAACAATAATGAAATATATATATAAAACAGATTAGAAGGCATAAAATGTATAATATTCGATATTTCCGAGCTTCTTAAAAATAGACTAAAAAGTTTAATATTGTATACCTACAAGTATAATATTATTTGTAAAATAGTTACGAAATAAAAATGTGGTAATTTTTCTTATGAATTCACATAAATGAATAACAATTTTTTCTCGATATAAACGATATTTATGAAAACTGCTAAATAAAGCATTACATAAGAAAAATAGTACCAACACTTTAAAAATAGCACTAAAAATCTAAAATGCATCAAATATGCAAAAAATAGAAAAATAAAATTTCATATTTAGAGTTCCTAGTGTATAAAACAAATGTATAGCCCACCCTGCTTTTTTATCTGTATTCTATAATAATTAGCAAATGCTATAAAATCCGGCCCCTGGTAATTAATTTGTCCGTTATAGTAAAAAAAAAAAAAAATTCTATTCGAAATGAAATACGAGAGCTCTTGATTTCTTTTTACTAAAAAGCAAAAAGAACTATTTACTTACTACTGAAAGTAAAAGTCCCCCCCACTTGTCACGAGAGAGCTGCTATTGCATCTATTAAACATTTATATATTTATATGGTAATATTGTGAGGTTATCAAATAGAGGAAAAGGTCTACTTAGGCTGCGATTGAGTGATCCTCGCGTGACGCAGTGTGGGCGTGTGTGAGTGTATGTGTTTAAAAATTCATACCAAGTTCAAATGCAACAAAAACTCGATTATGTCGCGGAAAAGACACAGCGTCGTCGAAAAAAAACTAGACGATATAATATAATATATCCTTTGATAATATTGTTATATAAAGGCATTTTACCAATTTACAGTAGTATTCTTTGACATTTTAATATATTAACAACGAAACAACAAAACTACAATACTCGAAACGTTCAATCAGTTAAAAATGTATCAACCACCTTTTTTAATGTTTCACTCTAATGTATGAAATGCCAAGAATAAAATAAGAAACATAAAAATGTCATTAAAATGATATGAAGCTTTTACTTGGCACATTTAAGCTTGGTCGGAATAAGCGTGAAAATATTGAATACACTCACGACGAATATTAAAGTATTGAATTTTAACATCACATAAGGAAAAATGTAACATTTAGTATTGTTCTGTACACACAAACAATTTACTTAATAACAAAATAAATATAATATAAATACAAAAAGAATTGTCCAACAAGTATTTGGTACTACGCGTATGTTTATTAATTACTATATACATGTATATATATATATATATATATATAGACACTTATTTATTTATTTATTTATTTGTTCATTAATAATAATCAGTGCCAGATAAAAAAAGGGGCTGAGGCACATCGAGTGTCTTTGTCGAATGGCGCCAGATTATAAAATATTTGCGCCCTTATCATCATATAATATCATGTAATATGTCCAAGCTCGGTTTTCAGCGCAAAATCAAAGTGTTTAATAATCCTAACGAGTGAAACTGGGATATACGAGTAAAAATATTTTATTAGGATATTAGGTGACACGGAGCACTAATATAATATTATATGTTTCCCTCGAGAAAATATTTCTACAAAAAAAAAAAATCAAATATTGATATAGATCCGCCACCGATCGCGATACAATTTGTTCGAAACCGTTGCGATTCGATGCACACGTATTTAATAAGACGTACAGCGTGTTTTGGGTGTATTAAATTAAACGTGAAAACCAACTGGTCTGAAATGCATTATTTAGTTGCAAAAGGCACCGTACCGAACGACTTATTGGATAGATTCGAAAACTTCGCGGCTATCGTTTAATTATTTACCAACCGTGAGCGGTAGCGATTTGAAAAGTTATCGACATAATTATTTTTAATTGAACACGCGCGCGTGAACACACACACACACACACACACACACACACACACACACACACACACACACACACACACACACACACACACACACACACACACACAAAGTAACAGTTTTGAAACAAACGGTACGTCTTTAATCATTCAGTTTACTCGTAAAAGTGTTGTTGTTTTTGTAGAAGTTGTCGTGGTCGAACGGTCGGCACGAATAAACGTAAATAGACAAGCGCTCAAACTTTATTATTAATATATATATATACATTTTTTATTTATTTTTTTTAATTTATCGATTTTCAATACTGGCCGTAAAAAGGTCAATAAACATATTTTGTTGTTTCCCTCTGCGAGAAAACCGTTCGAAAATAATTAAACGTTCGCGTACAGTGGTTCTATACGCGTGCCGCCGTTTACCACGTAAGTCGTACGTTACGTATCGCCGCGGCGACATCGAGTGAAAAGTCACTTGATCCGAGCGCGCCGGGTATTTACCGCACAAGACGGGGGTGTTTTCACGTCCCCGAAAAACGGCGCGTTCGACCGAGAAGCATTGTGCTCGCGTTCGGGTAACCGGAACCGTCCGGAACTCGACAACGATTCGTACGGTTCGTTTACAAGTGTCGCACTGAAGAGGTTGCAAATTTGTCTCGGGACGGTCGGGCGATAATTTGATCCGCAGTGGATTCCACCCGAAAAACATACGGGCACAAAACGAATACGCCTTGCAAAATCCCGTCCGCACGAAAACAATGAATTTTTTTTTTTTTTTTACGAAGTTTTCAATATTTTGTCGCGTATATTAATTGTTAATTATAAATTTATACCTAAGTGTCATATAACACGAAACAATAATTCCAAAATTTAACTAAATGAGTTATAAAATTAAAAAAAAAAAAAAATAATAATAATAAACTTTTTAATACGATTCGACACATCACTCCAAATCGTGTACGTCGAAGAACAGTCTTACAGTTAAATTAATCGATCGTTATGAAACGAGCGCGCGCGCGTGTGTGTGTGTGTGTTTAAAAGAACTTTTTAGGCATATGCGATGTTACAGGACCTTATATTCTGTATATTTAGTGTATTTTTTTTTCGATTTATTATTTTATAAATTTTCAAGTATCCTTTTTGTAACTGTATTTTTTTCCGGGTGGAATTTACGAGTAGGTACCCATTTTTTACCT
This sequence comes from Therioaphis trifolii, assembly GCA_027580255.1. Classification (NCBI taxonomy): domain Eukaryota; kingdom Metazoa; phylum Arthropoda; class Insecta; order Hemiptera; family Aphididae; genus Therioaphis; species Therioaphis trifolii. Next base: position 22,858,014 of record CM050409.1, read on the forward strand.
GTAAATCTTTTGAGATGGAATTTTCCGTTTCCTAGTGGAATTCGCGTGCGTCACGGTTCACAAGTGTTTTTGCGTACAGGGTGTCTTACGAATATTAACCTGTTTGCAAGAGGTACTTGGGAATATCCCTAGTGTTAACAAAAAAAAAAAACCTAATTAATTATGTTGTTTGATAAACTCACAAGGATATAATGACTACAATCTTCAAAGTTTTCTTTTCCCAAAGACGAATGTTTCAAGTACTTACTAAAAAATGTACGGTCGTTTTCTAATTTAATTAAACTTGATATTAACGTTTTTCTTCAGTTTTATTAAGTTTTTTTTCCAGACAATTTTGACTGTTTGGTTTTTTATTCACATCAGTAGTATGATTTTCAATAGGATTTAAATTAAAAGAAAAAACTGAAACAACTATAAAAAAACCATTAAGTTAATGAAAATAAAAACTTAAACATTTTTAATAATTATATGTGTACAATGATTATCTCAACATTTTCAAAACAAAAAATCATCATTTTCTTTTAATGTGTTTCCTACATATAAAAATCCAATTAAAGTTTGAATGTTATTTGTTTTATACGTTGTCCCTGTGAGGCCCAGGCACACTAAAACATTTGATTTTCCTCATGATCTCAGGAGATATCGCGATGAGCAGTGGTCCTTTGTCGAACACTGTTTTTTTGGTTAGAATTAAATTTAATTTAATCATCGATATACGATTTACGTCAGGTATCTGTACTGGTATGAGTGTTAGACTTCGGTGGCTATAGTTACGAGTAAGTATACCGAATCACATGATCTAAGTACACACTCGTTTAGCCATTCCGGTGTTTTACGATTAGTTATTTATTTATTTTTTATATTTTGAAATTTATCCACTAAAATGTATTGTTTCAGTGTGTCAGAGTAGGAATGTCGTTTGCACCCGTTTCGCGAACATTTTCGGATAGTTCTTTCGTTTTTTCGCCCACTATACTTTCCATAATAATGACAAAAAGAAAAAAACGTACTGTACGCGTATTGTTGTTTCCGCTCTGCCGAATCCACACCAGTTCGTTACGCGTTTTTCGAGACTACTCGTGCGGCAGTCGCGCGATTCAAAAACCCGTTCGTCGCCTCCGAGCCCACAATTACTGTATTACACACAACCTCCAACACACACACACACACACACACACACACACACACACACACACACACACACACATTAAGGGGCGTGGCGGTCTGCACTCGACCGCTGCGGCACGGGGTCGCGCATATATTATTGTCGTATTGTCGTCGTCGAATCCAAAATCATTCGTCACGACGTCGTAATGAAGTAATAACGATCGAATGATAATAATAATAATGATAATGATAATCATATGACGTGCCGTATTTTACACGTCGATTCATATTCCATCGGTCGAAACGTTGGCGAAACGCGCGCGTGGCGCTTTTGTATAGAAATATGTATATATTTTGAGGGAGTCACACGAAGATTTACCCTTCTACATCCGATTTAATCCGGAATGATAAGTAAATTTGATTTTTTTTTCGCACTCACCATTTAAAATGCTTAACAAAAACTCCATGAAAATAACGAATAAAAAGTTTTTGATACTCTTAAATGGTAATCACTTGAATTTGTTCCGACGTAATATTAAAGAAAATATATTTTTATTATTGTTTTTTTTTTTAGAAATTTCGATGCTTAAAATTAATGGTAATCTAACAGGTAATTTAAGATATGTACGCGTCAAAAATCCATATTAGTGGAGAGGGAAAGCCAGATATTATATCGAAAAAAATGTACAGCCTCTACCGCAATGCTTTAGACTTTGAACCAGTGTTTTAGAAAACGGAGTGCCGCGAAAACTCGAATATTCGTTTTGAACAATTACGCTTCCTGAACCGTCGAATCATTGTCATTGACGAGAAGGAACTGTTTTCTAAAATTGTACCGGGACTTATTACTTACGACCATGTGTCACGATCACGTCATGACAAAGAGTTTGTGAAACGTTTGTCCGTTTAAAGCTATTGGTCCGACACTACAAGTCTAATCATAAAAACGTAAAAAAAAAAAAAAAAGGAGTATTATATATACGTAATATTGTATTATGTCAGCGGTTGTAATTTAAGAAAACTGAAAATAATTTTGAAAATCACGAAGATAAGAAAATCGTAAAAACAACATTATGATAATGATTATTATTTTTTTGAAAACGTTGTTTCGATAATGTTTCAAATTTACTCGGGGAAAAAAAATTAAAATTCACGCATTACCCACGGTTAAATCGCACATTATATTGACACAAGTTAAATCGGATAATTAATTGTATCATAGTAAAAATATTGTTGCTAAACCAAAAATTACCGGCGTATTGTTATAATGTGTACGTAACGCGCGTTATTTCGTAATCATCGCACCGTCCTGCAGCGGCCGCCCGAGTGTGCCGCGGCCGCAAAACTGTAATGCGATTATTGCTCACGTATTTCGCGTGTTGTCGTATTATTGAACAATAATACGTATATCACGCCGGTATTTATAATATTGTACGCGTGTATAGTGTGAGCCGCGTCAGCTTTCCACATTGCGTCTTATTCGTCGTTAGCGTCGGTATTGTTATGTTAAATACTCGTCAGCGGCGGCGGCGGCGGCGAAGTAAGTCGATTACAAAAATAATATTATCGCCCCTTATTCGTCGTCGTCGTCATCGTCGCCAACGACAGCCGAGTCGAGAAGACGAGTTATTATTGTTATTATTATGATGATGATTATTATTATAACGAAGGCGGACAACGACGGCAAAGGACGGACGAGGGCGCTGTTTATTATTTTATTTATTTATTTTTTTCGAAAAAAACCCGTCATTGTTCGGCGGTAAAAATTTAACTTTTTATTTTCTTTTCGTAGCACGCACGCGAGCTCGTTTAGCTCGACGATTGCACCAGACTGCGACGCGAAAAGTCCGGAAAAAGCTATCAATTATATTCGCGTATCGGACGACAACGACGACGACGACGACGACGACGACATTATTACGGAACACAAAACTTTTTCTGCTCTTTCGTCCGCGTGCCGTCGTCGTACGATTTATATATATATATATACATACAGGGTGTTCCACGAAATATCTCCGTTTTCCCGATACAGTGAAGATGGTCGAATTCTTTTTTTTTTTAGGCGACGTACAAAACTAAAAACTACGAACGATTCGTGTTTTAATTGATTTCAATGTTTCAGTAAAAAATAAAAAATGAATTACTTTTTTTCTTAGTATTTTCAAAAACATCGAAGATAATCATTTCGTAGAGGTAATTTTTTCGAAAGGACGTTGACGTCTCAACCTTTATACATTTTTTTTTTTTTAGTTTTCCGAAAAATTATCTTCAGTTTTTCCGGAGATAGTATCGTGATAGTCGAATCCTCGAGGGACACCCTGTATATAAAATATATATGTACTATTTTCTTTTATATTCTATTTCGTTTCTTCGACGGGTTCTTTTTCTTTTCACTTTTAATGACATCCATTGCGAATACTTTCCGAAGAGCGTATCGATCAGACCACTGTACCGCGTCTGTTCCCGGCTGCGTCCGGGGTGCCTAACGACATCCGGACGACAAAAGTCGCCAAGCCGCGGACGACACGACGTCGTTGTGCCCCGCGTACTTTCTCGTGTCGGTCTCTCGGCCGTGCGCGATCACGGCTAAACGTTCCCGACCGATAAATGATAAATAAATCCCACCGGGTCGACCGATTTCGTTTTGTCTCTTCGACCCTTATCGTGTCTGTTTGAAACACACTGCCGTTGTGCGCACACGCGGGCGAGCGCCGGCCTGAAATATTCCAAAGGGCGCCAACAATGTGTTCGAGTCCGTCGTTTCCGCAGAACTAGGGGCCCTTTTTTGAAAATGACCAAAAACACATTGATACGTTTAAACGTACGAATATAAATATCGATATGATTTTTAAAAAATTTTTATCTGATTTGTTTCGAATTCGAATTGATTCAAACCGCGTAAGCGGTATGTATATTGATAATGAGAAACCGTGTGCCTCGTACTTAAATAATTATTAAACTCATAAACGACGGGATCTACGTCAACGTTTAAAGCCATTTATTGTACGTCGGTCGTTGCGCGAAAAGAAGAATTAATGATTCTCGACGATCTCGAGTCGTAGCACTTCTCGATTCAATTTTAAACTATATATCTATCTAATTTTGAAAATTAACTTATCGTACGCAAAACCACGCACGTTTCAATTAATTCACGTTTTATTTTGTATCAGAAATCACGACATATTTTAGAAAAATATTCCATTTTCTATTAAGATCAGTTAAAATATCGCTCTTTTGCTTCGGGGCATAGGCACCCGAAGGGGAGGGAGCAATCTACGGAATTTGCCCTCCCCTGGCTTTTTCAAAATAATTTTTGTAAATTGAATGTTTTAAGATAAATAACAGCTATATACTTTACAACAAATTTAAAGTGGTTATATGAATAATAGGCTACTTTTAATATTCTTTGGGGTAAAATGGAAAGTAGTTTAGCTGAATCAGATGTTAAAATAACTATAACAAGAATTGCCATTTGCCAAAAAACAAATATAATATATAGAGCAAATATACTTGCTGATTATGCTGAAAGTTATTTTAAAATTACTATTTTTATTCGATATGTTGATTCATCAATATTATTCCTTAAAGAACGATTTTCAGAAGAAAATGAAGTACCTTATTCTATTTTTCAATTATTACCAGAATATACGAGTATGAGCGAGCTCGATAAAAATCAATATCGATCGCTTACTGAAAAAATTTCAAAAAATTAAAGCTCTTTTCTAGACAATTTTCCGCTGAATTAATGATTTGGTATGATCACCACTGTCGCTCAAATATTCTGAAATCAAAAGATGTACTAGATATACTGAAAGAATCGGAAATATTTTACCCATTAGTATTTTTCGCAATTTATAATAAAAAAGGTTATAATTTCATAATACCTATTAAAATTAAAATATTTCTCCTCAAATCCAAACATTGCCTTCCCCCCTCAAGAAAAATTTCTACGGGCGCCTATTAATAAAATTTCGAGGGGTGCTCAGACTGCAAACTCGGCATTCCTCTTGCACACGCCTATGTTTATATTGTATACCATACGTATAATATTGGTGTGTTCGGGGTATTCTCACGTCTATAATGTCTTCCACCAGCTTTCATCACTTGGTATCATTGGGCACAACTGATTGAAAATAAAAAAAAATTAATATTTACACTATTGAATGATATCGATTATATTTGCTGTAATTATTCGTTTTTCTAACAGAAAAAAAAATCGGTTGAAATAAAATGTTCCAATAATACCTACGTGTGTACCTATGTGGCACCGCACTCCTATTTGCAATCCGATTAGCACAAATAAAACATTATATAATAATTTTGTGGATTTCAGTAATGGTCTTAATTAATAATTCATCTAATTTAATCATTTTATAAATCTTTATAATTAAATTATACTTCAAAGTAATTTCATACCTATATATTTCATTTTAATCGAACGGTCGACACTAAAAATTAATCATATTATTAATTTATTAAAGTTAATATACCTCAGTTGTTGAAACTAAAAACGTGTGCAGCAGAAAATATCTGTTTTCGCTCGCTTTAAGCAAAACACTTATAAAAATTGTAAGTCTTATTTTTACCATTAAATACTTTAAATTGATCTCGTAACCCGTGGACAATAATACATTGCACTGTACAGTCATTATAAGTTATTTATTGGGTTTTAATGGAAAAATAAAGAACATATCAAACATTGATTTCCCTGAATAATCTGCCAGCAATTTTTCAAAATTTAGCTCTTGTTTGACTCGTTATCTACATATACGTATAAAATAAATAATGGTAAAACTAAAACTACAATAATTTTTTTTCTGATAAAAATGCCAAATTCAAGAATAAAAAAAAAAAAAATGAGGATAGTGAAATATTATCGACTCGACATAACCATAACCAGTGGTATAATATTGAAGGGGTTATTTGAAGGGTTCATCAATCCCCCGCCAGATTTAATTCGTCCAATGAACTGAAATATTCTTTAAAGAAAATAAATGTAAAATGAAGAATCAATCCAATTTCATCTGATTCTTACCCTTTCCCTCCCCCGAAATTTAATCCTATAGATACCATTGATTGTGTCATGATAAGTAATGGTATCAAAGCGAAGCGAAAATAATATATTTTGTCTTAATGATAAGATCCAACGTTCTCGCGTGATAAAGGCGTATATCTGACGATTTCTTCAAAAATACACCACTGTATGTTCACATAATCACAATATCCAGGCGTTTAGACGCGTCCGCAGACACCTTAAAGCCACTGCCGCGGTATACGGATTCGATAATAATATTGTTATTAATGTAATTAAATTCTGACAATCGTACACGTTCGTCATTACACCGTATTACGTCTTGAGTAAAGTTTTAATATTAGAAAAAGTCCATTGATTTCCGATTTCACAATCGTTTTACACGAAACGAAACGATCGAAAAAAAAAACAAAAATATTACGATTGTGTACGTCATAAACGTCATGTTGTAATTGCTCATACTTTATGATGCGTATCGTGTTCGATCACAAAAAAAAAAAAAAAATAAAAAAAAAATCATTAAATTTAATTTTTATGGGCCGAGTATCTTGTTTGGTCGATCTTATGATTGAAAAAACACGCCACGCGCGTTTTCAAACACATATACGTGTTCGTTTTAAACCGTTTTGAAACGGTGTCTTCAAATCTATAAATGATGGTTAAAATGTGCACTATTAATCATCAACTATTGAACCCATTCCGTAGGAGATTTTCTATTTTTATACCGATTAGATTTAATTCGGTAATTTCGTCAACCGATACCTGACATAACTAAGCACTTATCTGCTGAGTGTCGAAACATTCGTTTTAAAAACATAGCCTTGTACGTCTCAATCGTTACAATATAACCCGCAGTCTATAAAATTTAAATATTTTGTCCGTACATTTATACATTTCACATATATATATATATATATATATATATATATATATATATATATATATATATATATATATATATATATATATATATATATATATATATATATATATATATATATATATATATATATATACGTATTTAATGATATCGTAGTTAAATATATGTTCCTACGGTGAAACACGAGAAGAAGATTTAATTAGAAACGAACGTGTAAAAGTGTTGAAATTAAGTGCGTGTCGGCAAACGCACGGTATTGTCCTGCTGTCACGCGCTGCTTTATTACAGTAATAACGCGATAATAACAATAATATTACCGTCGGTTTTATAAAATATAACGACGGTTGTTTGTAGTGAATTTTAATTTGTTAATTTCAGCATTTAAACACCATGATTATTGTGTGTAAAACCATTAGGTTTTACGATACTTTTCGAACAATAACGGAAACAAAAATGTACATACGATGATATACACACGGGGCAAACGAACAACAATATAATATTTATTTGTTAAAATTATTTAAACGGGACGGGCCCAATTTACAAAGCAGTGAATAAAAGGTAATCGGTAATAACGTATTATAGTAAAATAATCAATAACTAAGAAAAATACAGCAGTGGTTAACGAATAATTCATAACGGTACACACATAATACAATTTAAATGATTTGATTGATAGTAATAAATAATAATTAACGTAAAGCAAGAGACACGTCGTGATGTTTGACAGGTTCTAATGAATAAAATTAAAAAAATATCGATATTTAATACATTAAAAAAAAATTCATAACACAAATGGATGGGGTATTAAATGCATAATTATATTTCTGGTGCAGAATAAAAAAAGTAGTATTAGATCTAGTGACATAAGTTGGAACATAGAAGTTTAATTATGTAAGAATTCAGGACAATCAACCTTATTGTTAAATACATCACAATATAAGAAATTTAAATCTAATTTTGTTCTACGAATTTCGAGTGAATCCAAGTCCGAGGAGGTAAGAATATAATCATAGCAAACTATATGAGGCTCTCTATAGGAATGTGACAGTTCCAAAACAAAGGAAACGTAAAAATAATATATTATTATAATATTATGCGAGCGTATCGCAAACGAGTAGCATGCGTGTGTGTGTGTGCGTTCGTAAATATAAAACGTATTCTCGCTGACAAATATAATGAGCTTTTCGCATACACAGCACAACTAGGTCTGTACGCGATAGGTACGCGTTTAATCCCGTTACGCTGTTCCTCTTTCTTTTTTTCCTTTTTTTTTTCTTTTCGTTTTTTTTTTCTTTCTTTTGCACCACGCGAAAAGGTCGGAACCGAACTCACGTGGCGGCGGCGGCGGCGGTCGAACACTTCAATCTGATTAGCGCGGTAGGATTAAGCGCGCGGGCGCGCCACGTCGGCGAAAAGTTTCTCCTTCTCGCCGCCGTCGTTTGGCTTCATCGCCTCCCCGGGGCAATCGGGTCGAATCGCGTCCCGTATATTTTAAGAATGTCACACGACGACGCCGCGTATCCGTCGACCCGCGACCGAGGCCTCGTGTCAGATTGGCCGCGTGCGTTTCAAAAGGCTTACACGCTGCCGCCGCCGCCGTCCCGACGAGGTTTCCGCGACGTGGTTTAATTTAATTAAAGCGATCCATCCGTCGTTGGTGCGCTTCTTAGACCTTACGCTGCGTGTGTTCCCCCCGATTTTCTTAATTCTCTAAGAACGTATACCGACGAGAGGCCGTGTAAAATGTATTATTGTTCCCGAGACCCGCGTAACGGGATTATTGTTTCCGAAACACGACACGGCCGTCCGCGAGTGTATATTCGACGATATATTTTATATATAGACGTATATAACACCGCTTGTAACACAGCACGGTGTAGTAAAATGTACTGCGCCGTAGAAAATGTATTCGGTCGACAAACTTTGACGGGAACAAACCCGACAAAACGACGGCGGAGTGTCCTTATATTGCTTCATTTCCCTCCCCCCATCCCTCAACTAAATCCACGGTTTTAGTAAATTCCTCTTTTTTTTTTTTTTTACCAAAAAGATTTAAAACTCGTTTTTCTATTTATATCTCAATTTTCATAACGATCGTACGAACCGATCGTTTTTTATTCACGTTGAAAATTTGAAAATCGGTGTAAAAACAGTCGACTTTGTATGAGAATCTCGACTAATGATTTTTGACAAAAAAAAAAAATAATAAAAAAAACTGTACAGTTAGGTGAGTACACGAGTGAGGCCATATTATTAAGTTTCGATTCGTGATATCAGTAACCGTAGTTTTTACTAGAAATAAAATAAACTTAAAAATAACCGGGGTATTTTCAAAGCACTAAATTTAACCCAAAAGCATTTCGACTTTTTTAAAACTTTTCCCGAGCACGTCAAAGGGTGTTGCAGCTGATAAAAGCTTCAAGTTTTTAGTGCTATTACTTTTGAAGTTATGAGCGAACAACTAAAATCGATTTTTGGCAGTTTTTCCGAAAGTAAGTTCGGAAAAACTATCGATAACAGAGAAAAATGACTCTACAACGTACCACATGCGTCCGATATTTTATCTACACGGCTACTGGACGTGACTTTTGGACAAAGTTTACTATCCAAAACGGTGTCTCCAGAAAACTTTGTTTCACTCAGAATCTAAAACCACTCGGGTAGGTATACATTTTACGTAATGATATTGTAAAAAACCTTTTTTATGTTGTTTTTTTTTTTCATTGTGTCGTTTCGTCTCGTCTTGTTGACTAATCACCTAATGACAGGGCGCCATACGAACAACCGCAAAAAACAATGTTTTTTCACAACGTCGCGTCGCGTTATCGAATCTGACGTCGCACTACCGCGTGACCCTGTACTAAAACCGTCATTTCCTCCAGACACATTCGATACTTTATCGCGCGGAAAACGTCCACGTTATTGATATTCGTCCCGTACACGCTGAAATGATATTGTTATTTTTCAGAGGACAATCAAACGGCTTTGTGTCTCCGGAGAGCTGCTTCTAATCTGTTACGGCCATCGCAGTAACGTATAAAAGAATATTATATTAATAAATAATTTATATATATATAATATACGTTTTACGTAACTTCAAGTGAAATACAGTCGACGCACTGAAATCGTTTTTACGATCTGCATAAAATTCCTTTTGTAATTTTTTTCCCCGTTCGCTGCACACGCGTCAAGTCGAACATACTATTATATTATTATACAGTATAACAGAACTTAATTATTAAATAAGACGTTCTATACTCGGAAAACACGCTCGCTGCTCGTGTGTATACACATAACGTCTTTTCAGACACTGTACTATCATAACACGTGCACCATGAATGCATGATATATATATTCCGTGTGTGTGTGTGTGTGTGTGTGTGTGTGTGTGTGTGTGTGTGTGTGTGTGTGTGTGTGTGTGTGTGTGTGTGTGTGTGTGTGTGTGTGTGTGTGTGTGTGTGTGTGTGTGTGTACCAATTTTAATATCACTAGGTAAATATAAATGACGAACAAATACGCCATAATAGAAATACTCGCATTTTAATGGGAAATCTATTGTTGTACACTGTTATATAATTATTATTATGTTAGCAGGTTAACGCACACGTGTTAAATACGTTTTATTTGTACTTTTTTTTTGACGATAAAAAAAAATATTTGTATATATAATACGAGGACGAATAATATTTCGAACGCATTACATTTCGTAAACCGTCGTGTAAAGGTACATCGAATAGGTGTTTGAAAAATGTCATTATTATTTTCGTCGTCGTTTTTTGATAAATATGCAAATCGCGTTCTCGGTCGTAACTGCAATGTATAGTACCGAAGTATAATATACTCGCGAGAACGTATACACGTACGGATCTTTTATCTTTTACGCTGCAGCGAGAGCGGCGTAGTAGGTATGCATAATATGGATTTATAGCAGTGTGTGCCGGATGGAATATTATTCGACACGCAGTGATGGCGTATAAGAGCCGGCGATGAAAACGCACAATCAGCACCGATCGCGTGAAAACGTGTACGAATCGGTGTTTGGTTTTTCGGTCTACAACTCCGTCTGAGCGCTCAGCGTATCCGTACGACGGCGCACAACGGCGGGCTATTCGTTGAGTCGTACCATTGATTTTTGACAGATCTATGATCGACGGTAATATACAAAAGTATTGTGTTGTATTCCGTTAAATACCCAAGACGTAGTATTTTTCGCGATAACTATGTAGTCTGGGTCTGCGGCTAAATATACCCTGTGTGTGTGTGTGTGTTTTTTTTTTTTTTTGATTTTTTAGAACCACCGATATTTTCAAATTTTTCGCCCGAAATTTGAAACGCGATTTAAAACACGTGTTTCGATCTGATAATATATTATACCTATATCAATAAGTTTATAAATAAGTGGCAACGTTTCCTCCGAGTCTAAAAAAAATATCGTAGACGAAATTATTTTTGAGGGAGCATTTCAGAAAAACACGAACACCCTGTCGGCAACGTGTGCGCACCGCCGACGGTGGTATTCGTTTACCCGTCGTACCCAGACTTCTTTGAATATTTTCAATTATTTTTTTGACCCCAATGAATGGAGTAAAAAAAAAATAAATAAATAATAATAATAATAAAAGTATACGAACGCGTACACGAACGGATGAAAAACAAAAAAAAGGGTAAAGACGAACACGCGAGAGATATTGCTGCCCGACGGCGAATAAATTCGTGACAGGTGTCTAGTGTGTTTGTATATTGTATAAATATGTGTATATATATATATATATATATATAATATATATATATATATATATATATGTATGTATATAAATATAAATGTGTGTGTGTGTGTGTGTGTGTGTGTGTGTGTGTGTGTGTACGTATACGAGTGCACACAGATGTTCACTCAGACGTCAGCCCGGGGTTGACGAGCGTATATTTTTCGATTTTTTTTTTTTTGAATTTTGAAAATGTTAATAAATACGCGGTCACGCCGTAGTAGATGCACTACAGTGGCGTATTTTCAATTTTTTCTGGGGGGGGGGGGTCCAAAAAATATTTTTTATATTCCGAGTAACCCTTTTCACCATTCTCGCTGAATTACAAATCATAACATAATATAATATCAATGTATATATAAATAATAATATAGGTAGTAAATGAATAATATTCTCTTCCTCTGTTCTTACGTAATAAGTCATTTATGGCTTCTAAATGCAATTTTATAATATACCTATTTTGTATTTGAGTCTGGAATCTTGTAAATATAATTATTATTATGTTATTATACGTATAGTACATTTCATTTCAGACGTAAATTTAATTTTGTTTTCTACTGGGGGGGGGGTTGAGAGCCGGGACCCGCCTCCCCGTAAATACGCCACTGGAAGCACGGGGTACGCCTTGGCGCGTACATGCGTTCGAAAGATATCGCGTCTGTTAGATGACGTCTAAATACGCATGTGTACGTTACCTCGTCTCGCTGTGCAGCAGGCTCATCCCCGGCGGTGCACGGTCCGAGTCGTACGTCGGATCGACTGCGCGCGATGCTGCGGCACGGTGTTTTTCGGTTCGGTCGGGTCTGGCGACGAACGCGTGAGCGGACGAATATAGCGGGCAAACAAATCGGTGGAAAAAAATAATAAAAAATTTAAATCCTCACGAAACCGCGTCACGAATGTGTCGCACTAACCGTGTGTCGCCGGACTGAAAACGTGCACGGGCGCCACACGCGTCGCGAAACGATGATGGTAATAATAATAATAATAATAATTATCCGTCGTCGGTCGCGGACGCCTTAGATGACGATAATAATGGTGAAAAATAAAAAACAAACAAAAACAAATACAAAACAGTTAAAAATCGTTTACGACGCTGCGTGCTGCAATATGCGGCGATCGTGACGTAAACTACGGCGATCTGTTGCAGGCGTGTACGCCGTGTTTTATTATTATTTATGTTTTTTTTTATTTTTTTATTATTATTTTTTTTTATCCATTTTCTTTCGTCGACGCGTGAAGGTTTTCATCTGCAGCTAGTCCGAGAGCTGGAAACGATGCGGATCCTCGTCGGCGCGCGTGTTGTCGCAGCATCACGGTGGCCCGGAGTCGTAATCGAAGAAATCACGATGATGATGTACCTATACGCGTTGATTAACGCGACGACGACCGGTGTGTATTAATTGTGATAATATGGACCGGCGATGGTAATTATTTCGGCGAGGACGTGACGCCGGGGTCTGACGTTCCGCGCGCATAACGTACATTTTGAATGTTAATCGATTTACTTACAAATAATCCCACGGAAACGAAATAAAAAAAAAATAAAAAAATAAAAATAGTTTTGACGTTTTTCGACCGCAGATACGATATTATGGTATTACTCCTACATCACATTCTGTTATACGGCGGGTGTATTTGTGTTATAAATTTCTTCTTCTTCTTTTTTTTTTTTTACGTTTTTTTACGAATAATTAATTTTTATGTATACGCCGGAATTAACCCATGTAGATGAAACGCCTATACAGTTATTATACAAAGTAAAAACCGAAATTTTACAAGTGTGCCCACACGTCGAACGAAAAATTTTTTGTTCGTGTATTTTTTATGCTGTATTAAGTGTGAAGTGTACTTCTATTGAAATCGAGTATGTTTTCGCAGCTGATCTAAAATACAAAAATATGTAAATATCTGCAACATCTGCGCCCCGACTGTTAAATTATATTGTATTGTTTTTTTTTTTTTGTTTCGTGGTTACTGTCAACGTCACAGAATGACGTGTTAAATAACATCTGATGAATAATTATTTTAAACTTCTAAAATCGATTCTCGTTTTCGTTTCGTCTCATACCAGAAACTAAAAATAAATCAAGTGTGGAAATCGTATGGTTAAAAGCATATATAAAATCGTCGGTATTGAAATAAGTATTCATTTCACTCAAAAACAACCAAGTGATTTAGCTACGAAACGAAACACTTAGAAAGACATTACACTGTGTTTAAGTACTTTTATATTTTTCAAATTAGACGCTCGACGTGTTCGTATCATCATCGTAATAATAGTTTAAACAATTTTTTTTTTTTATATTTATTTCAATGTAAACAAACTGTATTAATAATGTTCAGTTACGATAAATCGTGACAAATGTAACGGATTCGTTCATGAAAGGTTTTTACATTAAAATAAATATGCATATGCATATTATACACATTAATTATCTAATCAAACGTTTATTAAAAATCTTGGATTTCATTCGTTTATTTTCAAAATAATTTCATTGAAAGTTACAATAGCCATTAATGTAAAATATAAAAAATCTTGTGTACAAAACCAATTTCATTTACCAAATAATCTTCGATAATTATATCATTTATTTAAGTATAAAACACGTTTTTTCGATTTTTTAAAACTTTAAAGTTTTTGTTATTATCAAGTCTATGTAAAATGTATACAATTTAAGTTTATGCCATGTATGATGTAATGTTTGAATTTGTTCTTTTTCCAGTTGAACGTTCGGCCGGACTAGATTTAGTTCTGTAAATTTTTAATCGAAGGTGTTAAAAAAAAACTAACCTTGCTGGATTCGAGGGTTTTTCTTTTCGTTTTCCTGACAGTATTCGCTTGTACAAAGCATATCGCTAATTATTATCGAATAAATAATTATTAGTAATCTGCATCATACGAGAGGGGCGAAAAGCAAAGCCTTTCAAGGATCTACTTATCATAAATGTATAATGGAGCTACATCCCAACCCGACTCGTTTGATCTCACGGCACCTATCCTAATGAACCAAGAAGACTTCAGATAAGAAACTAAGGACACTTATTATTAAAGGTTCTAAGTGATTAAGTGCCTTGAAGATTTTGTTTTTACAATAGTGGGTGCCGCGTTTCACGAATTATCTTACTTGTAGCGTTCACGAAGTTGCTTCTGTCGTTTTTTTTTTCGTGTCAGGCTTCATACTGGTAACTTGAGTGAGACTAGACTAATTATTATGAATTCTGTCGTTAACACAATGATATTATTGTCTTGGTCAAGTCGACGTAAAATCGGACAATTCGATTGGTTAAAGAACCGCTCGAAAATGTTGGATTTGAGTACGGCTAAACTCCAACGGTTTAATCAGAAAAATTACTATTAAAAAAAAAAAAAAAAAATGTTTATAACTATTCGTTTGTCATATTTCCTTCTACGGTCTTGTTTGTGTAGTTTAGACAAAAATTTAAGTAGTGTATTAAAAATTTAAGAGAAAGACGAGTCGATTGCGTCTGATTTTTAAACAAATCACATTCGATTCAATGTCACATTATACTTCGTTGACCTTTTCGGGTTCAAAGTTATAGCCACGGTGATTACACGCGTTCGGAACACACGCGTAAGCGCAAAATATGGAAATCCGCCGAGTCTCGATATCGCGTGGAGGTACAAAATATAATATTATTATCCATTTTAAGTACACGCTTTTATTAGTTCAATCATATTATAATACGATGTCGTATACAGGTAACGAAATCTCGTGTTTCGAGAAAGAAGCGTCTTTTTTTTCGTCTACGAATAAATAACGTTCAATTTTAACGAGTAAAAAAAAAAAAATAATAAAAACGCTTAATCGTTTTACGATAACATAATATAGGTACACTTTCGTTTTTGCTGACCACACTCGTAAAGACGTTTGCAATAAAAGACGTCACATTATTACCACGGAACACCGTGTTATGGCGTTGTGTAGTTTAAAACGTAAAACACCTATTTTAGTGCGTTTCGTTTGCATGTTTTATGAATTCGACTACGTCTCATAACCGTGCCGAACTCTTGTACACGTCAGAGTGCGGTCAACTGCATTATGTACGGGTAATGAGTAATTTAATACAATATTACGTGTTATCGTGGCACTCGTCGAGATCACTCGAAATTAAGTATTATGCTTTACAGAGCAGACGAAAATAAATTTAAAATAAATAACCATGATTTTATTTGTGTACGATTTCGAGAACGATTCTTTATAGTATGTTTTTTTTTTTTTTTTTTTTTTTTTTTTAGTTCTTATAAAGCACAATATTTCCAACGAGTAAAAAGGAATAAGTACAATATCGTTTTTTTTAATTCGAGCTGAGGAACTTTAAGCCATTTTGAAATTATAAATAAATTCTCAATTACATATTTAAAACGTTCTCCGAGAACCAAATGAAAAATATTTTTAATTATATTTATTAGATGAGTAAAAAATCTGTCACGTTTTTTTTTCATTACATAAATTTACATATTCATGAAAATATAAAAAATAAAAGTAAAAACGATGAAGTTATTTTGCTCATTAATTATTGATACAACGATATTATTCGCTATTAGAATACATAAAAAAAAAAAATAAAAAAATAAACTATTACGGTTTTATTTTTAATTTAAATAATTTCCGAGTCTCGTATTATCAACGAGCCCCCGACGATTCCGTAATTGAATTGATATTCGCACTATACGCATATTATTATGTTTATCGGCAATTCTAAATACATTCAAGCTTGACGAGCAGCATACAGTTCGATTCGCGAGTTATAGTTTTCATAACTATGAACTATTTCATCCTGAACTCCTTGTTCACACACACACACACACACACACACACACACACACACACACACACACACACACACACACACACACACACACACACACACACACACACACACACACACACACACACACACTGTTTAGTATCGAGGAAAACATTTTCATCTAGAACTTACGTCGTTTACAAGCTTAACCGTTCCGTTCAGAGTTCAGACGTTATGAGTCGTAGTAGACATTACGACACGAATACGATTTCAGGTGTTTGAGTTTGTTTCGTACAAGCGACTTCTCGTCGTATAATTTTATTTACAACTCGCCTAATTGTGTTAATCTACGCTTTGCACGAACGGCAAACCATCTCCACGAATATATTATGCATATATAGTGTACGGTATATTCACAGCGTGTATTTATGTATTGATTTTGAAAACAATATGAAAAAAAAAAATTAAAATTTTCAGATTATTATTCTCGACGTGATGAGAGAAAACAAATCGACGTAATTTTATGAAATGTGTTTTATCGTGTACCGTAGACATTTAAGCCGAAACGATCCGGGACGCACTCTAATGTCGCGAACCTCGTGTACGTTTCGTCGCGAAATACAATAATTGTTATACTACGTCCGAAAATCGGATTAGTTCGGATGTAACGCGACACGAATATAAATTGGTCGGTATATCCGGTATCGGCGAGTGACCGCAGTGTATGAATCGTGTCGCACAGGTCAAACGCCTAAAGTTTGTCCAAGGCCGTGCCGGACGAGTCGAATTCGAATCGTTTAGCGGCAGTGGCGTGTCTATACGTAAGTAACGAAGTCCACGATTCGGCAGTATATATATATATTTGACTATTATAATCTATATATATAAAAATGGAGACGAAAAATTCGAAATTGCATCAGTTGAGAACGGCTGGGCCGATTTTGCTCAAATTTTTTTTAAGATGTTCGTAATTGCCAGGAGAAGGTTTTTACGAAAGAAAATTTTTTTTAAAGTCAACCGAATAATTAGTAAAACTGCAAAAACTATTTATCGACGTCTGGGATTTGAACTCGATACCGTTGTCTATATTTACTCTATGGTAGACGTAGACGTCTCTATGGCAATTAATGCTGATGTATTATTTATTATTATTTATCACGTCGATGTACAATCAGTATAATCTATGGTTTCTATAGTTATTTTATAGTTTTGTGTTCATTATTTTTATTATATGATAATAATAATGATCAACTGTTGCGAATGACTTATACGACTTACACGACTTATACGACCGTCTTACCGAGACGAGAGTTACGCGTGACAATACGAACGTTTTCATAACATCGGCGAGTGGATTTTTGAATCGTAAACAACAGTTAAAATGACGCAAGGCCGTTATTATAATCCAACTGAACTTTTTTTTATATTTTTTTCAGTTACATTTTATTTTTATTTTTTCACGAAGCGTAATCCGTTATAAATAGTAAACACACCGAAAAACGATTAACTACCGAAGGTTTATTCGCGTCGTCGCGGCGCTGACGACGACGATAATGATGACGACGACGATAATGATGACGACGATGAAAATGATGATGATGATAAAGACAACGATGACGACCACGGCGCTGAAGACGACGACAATGATGATCACGAAGACAATGATAACGATGAAGACCACGGCGCTGACGACGACGACAATGATGATCACGAAGACAATGATGATGACGATGACAACAATGACGACGAAAACAATTATGACAATTATGACAACGATTACAATGATTACGACGACAATGATGAGGACGACGACGATGATGACGACGACGAAAACGATGACGACGACGACGATGATGACGATAAAGACAACGATGACGACGACGACGATGATGACGACGACGACAATGATGACGACGATGAAAATGTTGATGACGATAAAGACAACGATGACGACCACGGTGGTCCGATATTCACGAGGATATTCATTATTGCCATTTTCGTTCATGACCACCCCGTCGACTCGTAACAATATAATAACCGTGCAGAACATCGAACGGACGCTCGGGATATATAATTAGTACGGTTGGTAGCGATTTTAATGAGAGAAATTAAAAAAGCGGAATACTGGTACGCTTAAAAATCTAATTTTCAAGGGTCGTAAAATATTTCCAACGTTTGTACGATTTCGAATTAATCGTCATTCGTCAATTAGTGATCATTTCAGTAATACGTTTAAAACAAACGACTCAACGACGTAACACAATTAATGCAATTAGTTTTAATTTTTTCTGCACGTTTTGAACGCGTGTTTCGTGTGCATTTCCACCTCCTAATAGTGTTTTTATAAATCGTTTTTTCAAAACCATATTATGAAAATATCTAGCAAGTGTTAATAATAACTCGTCTATTAACGTCGTCTCTTTGACTTTCAAACGTTTCCGTCACTTGTACGACCGGTATTGTACGTATGATTTTCACCAAAGTGAAAAACACTATGTGTAACGCACCATATTATTATTAGTGATGTGATATAAATCCGGATATCGGATTTCGGATTTTAGGATTTCAAAATCCAAATATTTGCGTTTCGCATTGTGGATTTTGGTATTCTAAATCAAATTTTCGATTCTGAGTGAAATATTTGTTCAATGATATTTATTTGTATTATATTTTTTAATGTTTTTTATCTGGAGACACTTTTTGCTCTACTCAAATGTATGCAAAAGTTTTATCCAGCAACTCTGTAGATGGGAAATCGTATACAGATAGTACTTTGAGAGTTTCTAAAGTTCTCATCTCAATCGTTTTTTCAGGCGAGAGAAAAACAAACTAAAATGGAGCAAAAACGGTGAAATTCTCCGTAAACGACATTTTCATTAAATCAACATAAGTAATTTCGTCATTACAGGTTAAAGATTTAAAAAAAATACTCATTTAATGTTTCAAAATCCCAAATCCCGATTTCGGATTTCGAATTCCATAAATCCGGATTTTCGAACTTTGGTAAATCTGGATTTTTCCCATCACTAATTACTATTATATGAGAATCGCCGAGACCGATATGCCGTCGTTATACCGAATACGGTTTATATCGTTCACGGATATGATATTTTTCGTAACGTATGAGACGTACTGTGATTTCGTCTGATTCGCCAACAGTTCTACTTTAGAGTCCTCTCTAATATTACTTGTAAACACTACGCACGAGTGTATTTTATGTTCATGCTCTGGGAAACAGCACGTTTGTCGAAGATTTCGTTTTTTTCGTCAACGTAACGAATAGCGATAGTATAATAATAATAGGTAATAATTTAGGAAAATATAAATACAATAATATATCTACTCCTTTAAGCCGTAATTCGTGATGGAGTTATAAATTTTCTGATTAGCATAACATATTGGAATGAGAAATGAAAATAAATATAATAATAATAATATGAATAAAAATGGTTATACGTACCTATGCAGAAATACGTAAAACAAAACATAATTAATAACAGTTATTTTCGGAATATACGAGTTATTTACGAAATAATAAAAATATCAAATACAGTAAAACCTCCCTTAACGGACACCTCTTAATAGCGGACACCTCTAAATAAAGGACAATATTTCGGCTACCGAGAGTGTCCGGTATTCAGATGTTTCACTGTATAAATATCAAACACGGAAATTATAATAATAATAATAATAATAGTAATAATATAATGAATCGTCGCGGCACACGCGTTTCGTATGATCGTCACGTCATACGCGAACATGACGTTATTGTACCACCGGCGCGCGTCTGAGATCTCGAACGAAAAACAAAATAATAACGTAAAACAAAGAGCACGCGATAACACAACACATCGAGCAATAATTTGTGTTTTTATTATTACATTTTTTTTGTTTTTCGTTCTTTTTTTTTTTTTTTTTTTTTTTTGCCGACATTATTATGTGGAGCGCGCATTGTTCGCCGTTTTTGTTATTCCGACCGCGGACGGAGGAAAAAAATTTGAATATACCGTCGACCGAAAACCGACCGATTCTCGTGGCGGCGCGGCGGCGACTCGTCCGCGTTCAATTAAGGCGCGCGTTTTTCCCATTCGGTTTTATAACCATTATTATTATTATTATTTTCGTTTCCGTCCGCGAAGACGGCGGATTACCATCTTTCCGACTCGGGGTCGTGACGTACGTGTACGGGAATTTTAATACGTCGACAACGATAATTTGACAAAACGTCTGTGGCGGGGCCGCGCCCGTACGAAACCCGGAGACTTTCGAGACGACGACGTCTGATCACCTCCTCGCCTCCACCGCCGGTCGCGACAACGGTGAATCTTAACGAAACGAAACGAAACGACGGCGCAGGCGACGCGCGTGGGATTCCGACGTGCGCGTCGCGTCGTGCAGCGTTTAACGGGTCGTCGTCGGCGGCGGCGGCGGCGGCAGAGCATAAAGGAAATCTCAGATATCGTGACGATACGGTGGAAAAAAAAAAAAACGAGAATAATATTCAGAGTCTGGGAATCGAAAATTTCCGTCGTCGGCCGTAATGCGTGGAGGCGGGCGCGCGGGCCGTCGAGAATTTCGCGCCCCGCGTTAACGCGACCGCCGCCGCCGCCACCTCCGCCGCCGCCGGTCGACGGTAAATTTTCACCGCACCCCGTCCTCCGTACGACGTAATATTATTTACTGTCGGCCGTGTCGTATAACGACAACGTGATTCGCGTGCCTGCCGTCCGTGCACGAGGCGCAGGGTACCTCTCCCCTGCCGCCCGACGGTCGTCTTTTTCGGCGCGCTAATTCGTCTCGTCGAGTCGTGCGGACGGAAATATTTGAACCGTCGTCCGTTTAAGAGGAAATCCGTCACGACTGCGATTTATCATCGGGTTCTTTTTTCATCTGTCCACCGAAAACCGACTGTTCGAAGATGCCGCGTGACGGCGACGTTTAAACGTTTTGTTTTTTTTTTTTTTATTATTCGCTTACTCTCGACTCGAAAACTTATTACCCGTCGTCGCCCGCGAGTGATAGCTTGGTGCTCGACCACGTCGTCGTTTGAAGACCGATCGAAAAAAAAATCATAATTTTTTTTAACGGGCGGCTCCTTATCGTGATACCCTATAGTGACTTTTTTACCACCCCTATCTCAAATATACTAATTGTTGTGCACAATTCGTATAGATTGCATATTTCTTAAAATGAAAAAAAAAAATTAATACATTTTCAAATCGTGTACATTTGTGTCGTTTTGAAAAATCAAAAAGACGGCAAAATAAACATATTCGACGGCGTGGTAATACAGATCGAATGACGTATAATATTATTATAATATTTTCATATGTCATTTTTATATATTTCCATTTTTATATGTATTTTAAAAATGCATAATGACTAGATATGACTTTAATTTCAAGATAAAGATATTTTTATTATTTTCAAATTGTGTTATAAATTATAACTAAAAATTAGTACCTATTCATAATATACGGCGTTATTTCTTCAGTCGTTAGTGATTAGTACATTTTGGTATGTTTTTTAGAATTACGGCATTTTTGCCAAGTAACCTATTCTAAATAATGAATAACGTACTTAGTATACAATATCAAAACAAGCGTATCTTGGAGAAATAAAAATTTTAAATAAAATCGAATAGTTCCATTGCACTCGTCGAGTATGTTTCCTTAAGAAATTATGTATTTAACTTTGAAAAACGTTGTATTTATGAAAATAAAACTACCAAAAACCACTAAACATAAAAACTCGTTTTTCTCGAAATTTCATTAAGGAAAATTATGGCATTCTTCCGTAGGACGGCAGTATAGCACACGAATATTGAAATATTATACGCCTGTGGTCGATGAGTGACGACGTCGAATACATTATTCGATGTATGTAATTATGACAAAACGCGGTGAGTAAGGAACAAAAAGACGATACGAAACTGAAACGTACTGAAAATCACGAGAACACGATTATATGATATAACGTTTTTTTTTTCTGTTTTTTTTTTTTTTAATATCTCATAATTTCCAAATCATCACCGTTATTTATATTACTGTTTTAGCGCGACAATAACGATAATAACAGCCGACGAACGTGGAGCAAAATACCAGACGTTATGTTTTCGATCTAATAATCCGTCTCGAGACAGCTGCGGAGACGTGACGCGTCTGGCCGGAAACAAATGTGCACGACACGTGTAAACTCGATCACGCGACTCGAAAACTCGCTTCGATCACAATTTCCAAAATGAAGTTTAATCGAAATCGAATCGATCGCATACGAATATCGTACGGTGATAACTTAAGTATAAGTTACTGACGACGGAACATTGAAATATTGTTAGTATCTATACGCGATTCGAATGAAACGAATTCGAATTTTGTTCAGTGCTCATAATTTAAAGATATTCCAACGTAATTTAGTTTAAAATAATCGCGTGTAGTTACGGACGATTTTGGCCGGGTTGAGTATTTTGATTTTTCACTTCAGATTTATCGTAATAATAAACCGTGAAGAGATATTTTGACCTCACGCATCTTTATTCGACAGACTATAAAATAACGGGTTTGCGTCTATGGCACCGAACAATATAAGATAAACAAATTTGATGTGATACACAAAGGATACTCAACGGTAGTCGCGGAGATAACATTTTTCTCGTAGAAATGGGTATGGTAAAATATTTTGCCAGTAGGGTTTTACTCGCGATAATTTCACTGATTAAATCGCTTAAAATGCAAAAAACTTAATCAAAAGTAGTTTGGGTTAAGAAGACTTGAGCTATGTTTAGTCTTAATAGTTTTATCTAAAAGTAATAAGTATCTAATATATATCCTAAAAAAACCTGGGAAATTCAAATTGTTCTCAAAGTAGTAATACGCCGTTGAATCAGTTATGAAAAAATGATAAAATATTAAAAAAAAAAAAAACATGAACTCTACTAAAACATCAGCGTTCGGTCGTATAGTATTTGAATATCGTGTGAGTATGTGATTTTGTTTGACAAAAATAATTAATTATTATCAAGGTGGATTAATATATATATCCACCTTGATTATTATATGGACGTACTGTGATAATAATATAATAGTAAAATCCTTTAATGTGAATATATTTCATAGAGTATATTATGATAAGTGTATCACGTGATTACCTATTGTGTCTTTGATAATAATTTATGATAATCTCTATCTCTATGGCCTTACCGTACATCCATAGACTTGTAAAACTAATCGGCTACCTATTGAACATTAATAGTTTTGTATATGTCTATGGGTTACCTTAGTTTGTGATTATCAGAAACGATTTAGACGTACCTGCCGAAATCAGCCTACAAAATATTATAAAAACTAAAATTTAAACAATCAGCTGTTATTGGTACGTACATAAAAACAATTTTAGGAGGAGGAAAAAATTTCCAGTAGAGAGGTGTTAGAATCTTAGAAGCTTACTTCCGCGTACGCCACTTGCCGGTATAAAAAATTACTTACGATATTTTTGATAATTTTTGTTTTTTTTTTTGTTTTTTTTTTGTTGAAATTTTCGTCACACACGAATACGTATCATTAATAAAATTCGGCGTATAAAGCGACGTTCGTCGCTGTGCAATAATAGTTGTCAACGGCAAAGAGCACTCTATAGAGTGACATAATATAGTGATATACTAACGTCGACTTTTCCCGCAGAAATGATTTGTGGTCGAGTGACGCGTGTAGTTCGCGTGAGGTATACGATAATAATATTTTACCAGAGACGATCTGTTCACATAATATAACACAGGCCTCACGAAAATCTACCCGTGCGGTTTATTCTAGCGGGAAAGCATTATAATCACTGCTGCAACACCTGACCCACGTGCGCCCGTCGTCCTTGGCGTTATTCATTTATACAACACTGTAGACGACCCGTATTTTACCCGAACCCCGTAAGGTATCGAAAAAAGGTCATATTGTTGTAAACGCGTTGTATACGCGCGGCGAGTAGATCAAAACGCCCAGACCTCACTCAGATTTTATTACGATTTACATTTGTTGAACATAGTAAAGCAGAATAAAAAAAGTATGTCAAAAAATGTAGCTGTAAGAAAACTGTTTACAGAGTGTTTCCACTAAGACATTATTTAAAATAAAGCATACGCTTTACAGTTATTCTCGATTCAATTACAAAAAAACGACTGACCAATTCAGTATTGGACGTTTGATTTTAAATCGATGATTCCATAAAGTTATTACTTTCGAGACTATTTTTAAGAGTTGTTTGAATTGCTCATCCAAATATAGGTAGAGAAAAACTCAATTGAAAAATTGAGTAAATCTTCGATAAAGTAAGGTAGGAACGTACTTGTTATGAGATCGATTTGAAAAAATATAAATATTTTTTGTTATCAACTTCTAAGAACAACGGGATAATTGCCATGTAACCTGGCTACAACATAAATCTTCACCTAATATAAAAACATAATATCACGTATACGTTTGATAACTTTTTCTGAAAAGAAAACTGTCCGTTTGTGGTGTAATTATAGAACTTTGACAATACCGGAAGCATTTTATTTATGGTCATTTTTAATCTAGTAAAATTTTTAATTCCAAATCGGGGAAAAAACGTCTTGGATAATAGTAACATATTTTTGTAATAACAGTAGCCGACCAATCTTGTTTCTCCGGAGGAAGGTTCTTCTTTAGTTTTACTTAGGCTTAGCCACCCGAATTCAATTCAGTGTGTAAATTGTCGAAATTATGAACAATAGAAATTAACACCTCGATACATCGGATTTATTATTTGATTACGAATGTATTATTACTGTTATTCATACACTGAACACGTCACGTTGTTATGAACTTCGGAGTTCAATAACAATATTATATAATTACGAATAGTATACTCATAATATTATGTATTAAATCAAGCGATCGACTGTAATGCAAGCAAAAGTAAAGGAAACTTGATCGATGATCGATGTATAATATTTGTGGTCTAAGTGTCATGGAAGAAGAACAATGAAGTTTTACCACGGAATAACAATAACGTGTAATAATAATAATAATAACTTCGGTGATAGTAAACATACTGATCTTTCAACACATGTGTGATGTCATGTCACACGTGAAGTTTGTTCAGAAGACAAATAAATGTACAGAAAAAGGATTCTGGCTTTACCTCTCTCCA